>CM055744.1:17327071-17765175 GCA_029465975.1 Dallia pectoralis
GAGAGATGCTACTGGAGGTTTTGGCTTGGTTACACATGTTTTGTCTTAGAAGGAGCTACTATGCAAAGTGAGCATTTGCAATAATTACATTTTTGTTTGCCAGGTTCCGTCTCACTCAATAGGTTTCACTTACTGGCCGCTGGGGTTTTTCTCTTGATTGGCAACCTAAGGCGTCAGATGAATACATCTGAATAAGATTTAAAAGAAAAAAAGACAGAGGTGCAGTAAAGCTCTGTATTTTTGTGTTTTACATGTACTGTACTGTTCTCTGTCTTCTTTCTACTTTTAACTTTCCCATTCTCTTTGATTTGACTGGGATGGAAAATGATCCATTGGGATTGCTTATGTCTAGTATATATATTTATTCCCCTCTGATCTCCTCCTAAGGGAATTAAGTCTATGTAAAAGCTTTTTTGGTTTGATCAATTCTGATTCTGATCACACCAATCGTGGAACCAGCTTTCCCTTGAAGGTAGGACAGCAGTACTCCTTCCCCATTTTCCCAAAAATTCTGAAACCCTACTTGTAAATGTAACATAATACAACATATATAACATAATAACTAAATCTCTGAAACCCTTCCTGTAAATGTAACATAATATAACTTATATAAGATAATAACTTAATAACTAACTCAATAACTACTAATATAATAACTTTACATGTTCTGGTCACCTGGACATCCCTTTGTCATAATTTCTTTTAAACTGATATTTATTTGTGTGTGGTCGTTAAAATAGGTTGTAGGATTTTGGCAACTGTGCGTATTGTCTAGAGCCTCGTTTATTGCTAAATGGCAGGATTTATTTTCTGTGCTCAGACGTTAACAATATGCTCATTATGTGATTTAGAATAATGGACAATACACCAGGATGAGGTGGCCACGGCAACAATAGCAGTGAAATTAAAGATGTACGGTTGCAGTGACAGGGTGTAGTGAGTGTGTCTGAGTCTGTGTGTGTGTCAATGTGTGTGTGTGTCAATGTGTCTGTCTGAAAGTGTGTCTCTGTGCGTGTGTGTGTCTCTGTGCATGTGCATGTGTGTATGTGATCTAGTTTTAGAACTGGGGTAATGTACAGGATTAGGATTTATCTAGGGTTAGGCATTATGGCTAGGTGAGATTAAGGCATGAGGTAACGTCAGGAACAGGGTTAGGCTTTAGGGTTAGGCTGGGGTTATGCTTAGGTTAAGGGCTAGAGGAGAGGGCAGATGGTTTCCTGGATCAGGGTTGGGTCCCCAGAGAAAGGGAAAGGGTAGAGAAAGAAAAGTGAATGTTTGTGAGAGAAGGGTGGATCTGCTGTGTCAGGGTGGCTTCTCTGCAACATGATGTTCACATCTCCAATATCCCTTGGTCAGGTTTCCATGTGTGTGGACGACCTGTGTATGTCGTCATGTGTGTGTCGTCATGTGGGTGTGATCGTATGTATATTTTGTTTTTTGTCACACTGTTCCGGAGAACTGACAACCACATGACAACCCTGCCGACCGTCTCCCCCTCCAACCCAGTGGTGACTACTCCCGGTCACAGTTGGTGTAACACAACCATGCATTGAACGTGGGTTGCAGAGACGTATACTGCTACGTTTACTGCTAGGCTACTCTGAAGGCGCTCTTGTTTCCCAGTTCTCCGTTAGACTGTGAATACGGGGGACGGAGAACGGCTGTGCAGGATAGCTGTTTGTTATTAGCTGCTAATATCATCTGAAGTGATATTGCAACTAACGACAGAGATGGTGACTAACGATAACAGCAATGACAATGGAAAACACGCCATGTTGTTCCGCGTGGAGGTCACGAAAGGTCATGCCGTGTGTGATGTCAGAGGCGCTGCTAGCACCCGGCCAGATGCTAGCAGGGTTAAAGTATCACAGTTGAGAAATTAAATAAAGAAAAGCAATAAGGAGGAGAGGAAATGAAAGAGCAGCACGATGGAGGAAGACGATAAGAAGAGCAGCCGGCAGTACAGCAATCAGACCAAATTAAAGAGAGAGAGGGGGGGTGGAGAAAGAGAGTGAGTGAGATGGTGAGATAATGATGTGTAGATGTGGGGTTTGTGGGGAAGAATAGACAACACTGAGTGACAACAGTTAAACACCATTTAATAAACAATATTTGAGACTCATATTCAGTGTACTATGATTGGCCATTTGAGTATCTAAATCTGCTTTTGGGCTGTAACTTTATTCTTTTATACTCAGGACATTGTATTTTCTTCTGGTGATCGTGAGGAGCATAGACAGCACACACACCTAACAGCATAAGGAGCATGGACAGCACACACACCTAACAGCATAAGGAGCATAGACAGCACACACACCTAACAGAATAAGGAGCATGGACAGCACACACACCTAACAGCATAAGGAGCATGGACAGCACACACACCTAACAGCATAAGGAGCATGGACAGCACACACACCTAACAGCATAAGGAGCATAGACAGCACACACACCTAACAGCATAAGGAGCATGGACAGCACACACACCTAACAGCATAAGGAGCATGGACAGCACACACACCTAACAGAATAAGGAGCATGGACAGCACACACACCTAACAGCATAAGGAGCATGGACAGCACACACACCTAACAGCATAAGGAGCATGGACAGCACACACACCTAACAGCATAAGGAGCATAGACAGCACACACACCTAACAGCATAAGGAGCATAGACAGCACACACACCTAACAGCATAAGGAGCATGGACAGCACGAACACCTAACAGCATAAGGAACATGGACAGCACACACACCTAACAGCATAAGGAGCATAGACAGCACACACACCTAACAGCATAAGGAGCATGGACAGCACACACACCTAACAGCATAAGGAGCATGGACAGCACACACACCTAACAGCATAAGGAGCATGGACAGCACACACACCTAACAGCATAAGGAGCATGGACAGCACACACACCTAACAGCATAAGGAGCATGGACAGCACACACACCTAACAGAATAAGGAGCATGGACAGCACACACACCTAACAGCATAAGGAGCATGGACAGCACACACACCTAACAGAATAAGGAGCATGGACAGCACACA
This sequence comes from Dallia pectoralis, assembly GCA_029465975.1. NCBI lineage: Eukaryota > Metazoa > Chordata > Actinopteri > Esociformes > Umbridae > Dallia > Dallia pectoralis. The sequence continues at coordinate 17,330,134 of CM055744.1, forward strand.
CACCTAACAGCATAAGGAGCATGGACAGCACACACACCTAACAGCATAAGGAGCATAGACAGCACACACACCTAACAGCATAATGAGCATGGACAGCACACACACCTAACAGCATAAGGCCAATGTGGCCGCACTACGTTTGGAGACTATTGTGGGGAGAAATTGACCATTGCAACATTAAACAACAATAATTAAGCTAAGTTGTCTAAACTCAAACAAACAGTAAAGCTGTAAAAAAAACTGTTTTCTTTTATTCTAGATTTTGGCCTTACATTTTCAACACTTTCAACACCCTGCGGTTGGTGTTATCATCGGAAAAATATATATCTTACTTTATCCGCAAACTAAGGGCAGTTTATCTTTTTGATATAATTTTTTTGCAATTTAATTAAATATTTTTTTCATTTGTGGTGAAGCTGTCGCCAGCTTAATGTGAGCTATAAGTGGTAAACTAAGGTTCCTAATGTTGGAGCTACCGTCTTGTTATGTTTTATCCTCTGGAGTGTTCTAGAAAAACCAGATGCACTATCTCTAGGTTGGATATGTACTGTGGTAGAGAGCCCAGGGGAACTACCTTTTGGTTGGAGATATGGTGTTTTAGGAAACCCATAGGTACTATCTAGGTCTGCGTTGTGTTTGCATGCATACATGCAGTTATAAATACACAAATAGCACTTGTGTGTGTGTGTGTGTGTGTGTTTGTTTCATTTTAGTCATCATTAGTTTAACTACCAGTCATTTCCATTGCAGAGAGTGAGAGAGAGCGCGAGAGAGAGAGCAGCAGATATCGGGGTTGTGATCTGCCCGGGGGGAGATAAGAGCAGTAGAACTGCTGGAGTTGCAACATCTGAGCAGCAGCACATGGCAGGCGGTCAGGCTGTGTGGGGAGCTGATGTCTTATCATGAGAACTGCACAGCTCTGCTACATTACATCCCAGCATCCAGGCTCTCTAGCACTAATACGATCCATCTGTCGCTCTCTCTCTCTCTTTTTTGCCCAATCTCTTTCGGCCTCCCTCTGTCTTTCTAACTTTCTCTCAATTTGTGTTTGTCTCCGTTGTTTGGTCTTAGACTCTCATCTGCAATGTGATCTTTCCGTCTCCTGACGTTACTGAGGTTGCTTGATGTATGCTACCTGAACAGATCCCATCTAGTGTTTTATAGACTGGCTCTTTTTCTACCTCTAAGGATGTCTAGTCTATTCACCTCTAAAAAAACGCCTGTATTGTGAAACACCAGCAGAATCTAATGGTTTACAGCGAACAAACAGGCTGCGTGATGGTGTACTGCCTGCTGGAAATATGAATTAGTTAAAGGACGAAGTGATGAGTAGAGCGATAGAGAGACCGAATGTGAGCAAGAAGAATGTGAGACGGATGCTGTGATAACGTGTTCCAATGGACCGGCTAAATCCCCTGTTGGGATACAACAACAACCAGGCCAGCAGACAGAGGCCTTCAGATAACCGTGTGGATCTGTGTCAGATCGCTGCTATCACAACACCCCCCCCCGCTCCAGAACCCCTGCCCCATACACTCAGTGAAGGGGACGAGCAGAGTACGGGGGGGAGAGATGGTTGTGATTGGTGAATGGTAAAGCCTCCTTAAGAGGAGGTCTGTATCAGGTCTATGATGGTGCGGTCACTTAGGAGGTGGTCTAGTGGCTGCTACGGCTCAGCGTGTGTTGGAGTAGACAGGAAATGTGTTGGTGGTTACTGGCTAGGCTAACCAAACACACCATCGTTGCTCACCATCACTGTTGGCTAGATGCACCTCCGCCTCTCCTTTCCTTCCTCTTTACCTCTCCTGCTTCCTTTCTCCTGGCCTAGATTCCCCACATCTCATGTTTCCTTGGGGCCGAGCTATGGGTCTTTTGTCAAACGTGTCATAGGATAGCGGGGCCCAAACGCCCAGTCCCATGGGCCCTCACACACACACACAGGACGGTACTATTTTTACCTAGCTCATGGAAATGCCTCCCCATGTGTGAACACCATCTTTTCTCCTCACTCTATTTTTCCCTCACTTATTCACTCGCATTGTTTGGAGATTGGGGAGGAATTTGTCTGCTTATGTCAGGAGAAGAAAGGTGCTTGAATAGTACCTGTTCTAGGGTGTGTGTGTGACTGGTGTGTGTTTGCTGGTGTGTCTTAGTTGTTGCGGTTAGAGAGACAATTACATCCCATGCATGAAAGGCGTACAAGTGTGTGGAGATTTGTCCAGAACACATCTGTGTCTGTTTGTGTGTGTGTGTGTGTGTGTGTGTGTGTGTGTGTGTATCTGGGTCTGTCAGAGGGGTTGTCTGTGTGTTTGCGTGTGATTTGAGTGTCTGTATTCATGCAAGTGAGTTTAAAGGAGTGTTCTGTCCCTGTGCTGAGGAATTTCTCTTCTCCAGCGAGGATTGTTTTTCCAGCTCCTCTGAGATATGGATGATTCCATTGCATCTCCAAGCATCTAAGATAGTGGGATTTATCCCGTCTGTTCTGGTATGAGAGCCCAGCGGAGGCTTGGATCTCACTGAGGGCGACAGCTAATGTCTCTGATGAACTGTGTTGGTCATCCATCTGCATTCTGTTCTGCGTTGCTGTTGTCTGTCCTTTTTTCCCTTTGTCTTCATCTAATTAGACACCCCCCACCCACCCCAACCTATCAAAAAGGACTATGGGCTGAACTGGATCAAGCTGTTCCCTCTTTCATCTTCTTTATCGCCATCTCTCTTTTAACTGGTTCCTCTGAAGTCCAGCCTGGTCCGGCTTTTGGTTCCATTAATTGAGTTTGATGGAAAAACAAATGTAGAAGGAGGTATTTAGGGAAGAGGAGGCATGTAGGGACGAGAAGGAGGTGTGTAGGGAAGAGAAGGAGGTGTGTAGGGAAGAGGAGGAGGTATGTAGGGACGAGAAGGAGGTGTGTAGGGAAGAGAAGGAGGTGTGTAGGGAAGAGGAGGAGGTATGTAGGGACGAGAAGGAGGTGTGTAGGGAAGAGAAGGAAGTGTGTAGGGAAGAGGAGGAGGTATGTAGGGAAGAGGAGGAGGTGTGTAGGGAAGAGGAGGAGGTGTGTAGGGAAGAGGAGGAGGTATGTAGGGAAGAGAAGGAGGTGTGTAGGGATGAGAAGGAGATGTGTAGGGAAGAGGAGGAGGTGTGTAGGGAAGAGGAGGAGGTGTGTAGGGAAGAGGAGGAGGTATGTAGGCAAGAGGAGGAGGTGTGTAGGGATGAGAAGGAGGCATGTAGGGAAGAGGAGTATGTATGTAAGGAAGAGAAGGAGGTATGTAGGGAAGAGGAGGCATGTAGGGACGAGAAGGAGGTGTGTAGGGAAGAGGAGGAGGTATGTCGGGAAGAGGAGGCATGTAGGGACAAGAAGGAGGTGTGTAGGAAAGAGAAGGAGGTGTGTAGGAAAGAGGAGGCATGTAGGGACAAGAAGGAGGTGTGTAGGGAAACATGTAAGGCCATTTTTCAGCAGGCCCACCCACTCTTCTACTCCTTTACTCCTCTACCTCCACACTCTTAAAGACTCACCCTCCCAGTCAACTCTTCCTTTATCGCTCACTCTGTTTTACGGCGTGGTGTCTTTGTTTTGCTGTGTCATATTTTTGCAGGGAGTCGTGACGTTTTAAAAGGATCTGTAAGTATGTCTGTGTGTGTGTGGTGAGGGAAAGGGTCTTGCTGAGTGACAGTGTAAGTGCTTCCAGGGTCAGAGGTCAGGGGGGTAGGGAGGTTGATTTAGGGGCTCGCACTCACAATGACCCCTGCAGTTGGCTATCTGAAACCCAAGTTATGTCGCCCTGCAGGCAGAGCTGCTTCATGAGGGTCATCCTCCACACGGACAAGGACACACTTTCATTCTAGTTCTGTGTCAACTGCAAGGCTTAGATCCAACATGGCTGCCAGGATCGGATGGCATCGTGGTGCCGTCTGAGGAGAGGGTGACCGTTCACTGAACAGATGCTTCCAGTTTACTAACGGTGCAGATGGATGCGACATGGTTTAAACCTCTCTCAACATCGCATGTCTCGAATGTTTGCAAGTTAATTAGAGAAGGGGTATCAGTCGATTAGCATCATCCTCAGAGGAACAGGACACAGTGTTTTCTGGGAAAACTCTTCCGAGGGACATTTCAGGCAGGTATTAATTCTGCGAGGAAAGGCAGCATTATTTGTTATCTGTCCAGGTGCTGGAGATCGGTTGTGGGTAGCTCAAACGTTACGCGATCTTCGGATCTGCCTGATTTTCTCGGGCATTTCTTATAATATTAATTTACTTGTTTTCTATACGCTGGAAGGATATATGAGTTAACAGATATATGTGCCCTGATTAAGCATCAGAGTTATGATGAATACGTATTATATCTCCTGCTGCTATTTATCCCATATCCCTGTGTCCATATAAGTGAATACAGCAGAAATTACTTTATGTTTGAAAGCTAAACTACAAATCTGCTCTCAGAATGTGCAAACACGTTATTTACAAACTATTTTTCTTTCAAACTTCGTGATCTGCTATCTGTGATATAGCACTGTCTAAGAGCACTAGGGATAGAGACAAGAGACTAATTGATATTTCAGTTTCTGCCGATACATTTGTGTAGAGCGTGGATGTTTCTTTATTTTTATACCTGTGTATCAAAATCAGCCTTCGCCAGTTGAGGGTGCTCAGTTTTAGATTTTTATTGTAACTTTATTATTCTGTTTGTGGATTGAGACAATACACAGTACATACACTGACTGGCCAGTTCAGGTCAGTTCATGACATATTCAGAAAATGTAAATAATTTCTGAGACTTTATATGAACACAATGTTGAAGATATTTACAAGTTGCCTCAGCAAAGTCCAGAGACTATGTCCAGCGTCAGCTCACACAGTGTGGTGAATATGACGTTCGCTTATTGAGCATTATTGGCCACGACATCCATAATTGTTGTTCAAATCAATTATAGACCATGTAAAAACCTTGAGAACTGTCAGCTTTACAGACTATATTCAAATTAATTCTTTGAATGGTGCAGTATGTAAAAAAAATACCTAAATTGTGGATGTCGGATGTGTGCAGAGTATGTACGGGCATTGGTTTATTTGCTCTGAATCTCTCAGGGGGAAAATACATTTTAAAGAAGTCTCATTCGTGTTTACAAGTATTTTTTATTATCATCAGTATGTAATGGCATCCAGATTATATCAGGTCATATAAAGCAGGCAGCTGGTTTTCTATCTGCTTAGTAGAGAGTCAACAAATCAAAGCTGTGCTGTGACACAGAGACACACCAACACCCACCACAGACATTTAGAGGCACAGCCTATCACCATGACAACGTTAACATAACAGAAGATGAGAAGGTAATGTAGAGCAGGTCAGAGGTCAGCAAAGCTGGCAGAACAGATATTATTATGTAAATTAGCATATTGCAAGAGTAGCGTTGGATTGATGTATCCAATTTGGCAGCTTAAATGGCTAATACTGGTTGTTTATTTATTTTTATGGTCTGTGTATATCTCTGTCTCACTGCTAGATGTTTAAACAAACAGCCCTCTCTTTTGTTTGAGGAGATTGAATAGAGGGACCAAAATCAACCTTGATTTCTTTATTTTCATGAAGAGGAACGTTTTGCAGCTCAGAAAGCGGTTTAGCAAAAAATATATTTAGATTGATAGAAATGGTAATAACAATATCCATTATGATTTGTGAGAAAAAGACAAATAAATTAGCAGAATAAAAATGTCAAAAAATTAGAACAATTACAATAATATACGGTGTCAAATTAGGCTTTATATTTTTTTCTGTTTTCTTGTATCACTTTTCTTTGTAATGTCCATTAAAAATAGTAGACGTCCATGAGCAGAAATCCAGCATTTAGGTATTAAACGGTGTGAAGGGAATTGCTTTGTCTTCACCTCCCTATATCTCACACATTTACAATATTCACAGTTAATACACACCTGCTTGACACAGTGCAGCATGAGAGTGAAGAGGTGGGCAGGGAGCATATATGAGTGGGTGAAGGCATTGTCTCTCACTGGTATAAGCAGGTACCTAATAAAGGGGAAAATGACCCAGCGATGAGTCGATGCAGCCTGGTTCCCAATGCCCCCACCCCCCCTACCCATCTCCTGTACTCTTTACATTCTTTATACAGCAAGACAATCAACAAAGACACGTATGTCTTTAACATTGTCCCCAGGCAAGAGCCTCATCTGACCCTACACCCCCATTAGAAGAGCCCAAATGGTTTAACCTGCCCCGTGACTCCCCTGCCGCCCCATCCCAGATCAGCCCATGGCAGTGACCATGTTGGAGTGGTGGGGGTGGCCAAACGAGGGGTGTATGGGCGTGGGAGTGGGCAGCATGTGTCCGGCGTGGCTGAAGGGGGGCAGGTGACCCATGTGGGTCATGTGTCCGGCCAGGGAGGCAGCGCTGAAGGGGGAGGACTTGTCGTGCATACATTTGGACAGCTCCTCGTAACTGTCGCTGCCCCGTCGGCCCTTCTTGGACTTGTTGGACATCTTGCGGTTGCGTGTTTGGATGCCTTCCTTCTTCATCGTCAGAGGCCGGTTCACCTGTGGGGAGAGGCGGTTGGAGTTGATCAGGGGATGTAATCGACACAATATGTGTTTAAAACAAGTATGCGTGACTCACAACATAATAACCTACACTGAGTTTGTATATGATCACAAATGGCGTATCATTATGGGACTACCGGAACTTACGTTCAACCATTCAAACCAAAACAACGACACTTTGGGGATGAAATAAAATGGCCCCCGGTCCCGATTTGGCCCACACGCTGCCCCGGTCCAGATTTGGCCCACACGCTGCCCCGGTCCAGATTTGGCCCACACGCTGCCCTGGACCCTAATTCAATGTAATACATGGCAATGCACCAAAGCTCAACCTTTAATGGTCGTGCCTCGTTTGAACAGATGCAATTGGACTCCCTGAACAACAGTCCCACCATTGTGTCTCAGGGGGATGACGCCTACCATGGAAACAATAAAGGGGGATGACGCCTACCATGGAAACAATAAAGGGGGATGACGCCTACCATGGAAACAATAAAGGGGGATGACGCCTACCATGGAAACAATAAAGGGGGATGACATCTACCATGGAAACAATAAAGGGGGATGACGCCTACCATGGAAACAATAAAGGGGGATGACGCCTACCATGGAAACAATAAAGGGGGATGACGCCTACCATGGAAACAATAAAGGGGGATGACGCCTACCATGGAAACAATAAAGGGGGATGACGCCTACCATGGAAACAATAAAGGGGGATGACGCCTACCATGGAAACAATAAAGCACAGAAAAGGAAAAGGCCCCGCATCCCTCCCCTTTTCTCTCTCTCTATTCCTCCCTCTTTCTCTTCCTCTCTTTCTTTCCCCTCTTTCTCTTCCTCTCATTTCCCCCTCTCTCTCTGTCTCTCCCACAATGCAACCTGTCTGTCGAGTTGACCTGGCTGGCTGAATGTGGGCAGGACCGGTGTTTGGGCCGGGCCGGGCAGCAACAGACTCACGTTGTGCAGCTTGTAGTACAGACCGCAGGCGTTGCAGACTGGGTCTCCGTTGCCGTTACGCCTCCACAGTGTGGTGGTGGTCGTCTGACAGTTAGCGCAACAGGTGCCGGCTCGTCTGGCCGCTGACTGGAGGGAAAAACCAACACTTGATTAGACCACAACAGCACGGACACGGAGCGTATAAAACCATAGGTCTGCAATGAAGGAGCACTGTTTAGATTAGTATTTGCATATCAATCTCCAGGAGGGAGGACATGTCATATAAAATTAAATGTTAATTATAGATGTGCATATGTTCACCTATATATTTAATATAATATGATGTTATTGTAGTTTATTGCAATTCAATAAAATAAAGAGTGAAGTATGCATGAATATATTTTTTATTTTGCCCCATCCCTGTCAGGTCATCATTGTAAATATGAAAATATGTGCAATGTTAAATGAAGGTAAATTATTTGAATATATTATATACAAATACACCATATATATGTAATATTATATTTTATATGTATTTAATATTTTTTTATTGTATCAACAGATATTCATGATCCTATAATATATCAAAGGGGCACTATAAATATTATGCTGAATGATCATGTGAGGTAATTGGGTAATGGTAATGTGTTTTCTAGCCGAATAGGCTACAGTATTCTCCCCGCATGTGTACTGTTTCTCCATTCCTCAGATTGACTATCAAGGTCTTCCACTCAGGATGCTAAGAGTATTGCCAGTGAATGGAGATTAGGTTGGGAGGGGGCATTATATAATGCCTCACGTATTCAGGCTGTCTGTGCGATGTTCTGCCATTACGGATGGATTCTTCACACTTAAAATGAAACATTTACACGCATACAATTTAAGTAGACCCCTACAGCAGAATATTGTAATGAGAATCAAACGCTACACACCTACATGGATTTATGGAAAATTATTCTCTATATTAACTGACGAGGAAATACACATTAGAAAATACATACAAACATTAGTGGAAATATGTTTCTTTATCTCCAGTATGAACCATGCAGTTTATTTGTTCGACATTAGGTCATTTTGCAAAAAAGTAGACCAAACCCTGTTATACTGGAATTTGCATCGATTTTTGTAAGAAACATTTATTGTTTAAAATGAAAGATAAGCCTATGTTCAAATATTTATATCGACAATAAATACAATGGTTATATTTTGTTTTTTAATATATGCCAATTCGATTATAGGTAAATGCATTTGTTTACCGTTTATATGGTTTTATATACATGTACTAATTGTGATTTAATATAATCGGCAGACAGCATCGGCCGGATACTTTTCCATTTGCAAGAAAATACATAAAAATATATTTCATCATTGTTGATCAATGCAAAAAAAATTACATAATTGCATTCCTTCAATGGTCAACACAAGAGCAGAGTTTTCAAGTGTTGCTAAAATTATAAAACAATATTTTATTAATTGAACGATTGTAAAATTATGTTTTCATTGGTAGGCAGCTACATCTACCTTTCAGTTTTCCGTTTAATCTACTATGTTTACTAAAATATAAATGAATTGTATCAATCCGTGATTAAATGCTTAAAAATCCGATAGACACATTTCTAATGTTTTAAGGTTAAATGCGCCTAATTGAATGGAGGCCCTAGCCTATATTTTATATATTTCGAAATCAGTTTTAAAATTGTTCTCAACCGCCCGTGGGTGAGTCGAGGAGGTTATCGTTCAATCTGTGTCCAACTTTCCTAAATAAACAAATCTCCAAGTACACATGTCTACGAGGTTCCAGCCCTGACTGCAGGTTATAACGCCCCTATAAGGGCTGTTTGCTGCCTGCTTCTCTCTTCATCGGTTATTTGCACATATAGGGCCCTGACATGTGCTGTATATTGCTTTACTGTAGTCTATATGGTATGCGGACTGGACGGCTTGACCACTGCTGTAGTAAAGTGAGTGTACTTGACGCGACTAGTACGGAAACATGCGCTTGCCCCGCATCCTTATCGGTACCGACAGATTTCCGGATAGGAAATAACTGGAAGGCCCCAGTCGAGAGCAGAGAAAACACGCAAGCTGAAACGCACTGACTTATATGGAAAATAATCCAATGCATATTTCAGACATTAGGACAGTATAGGGAAACATAATTGACCGTGGTTGTGCTATTAATTCACGTTAAAACGGCAGCGTTGGGGTTTATAAAGCGAAACATAGAAATGTTTCAGAAGAATGTCCTCTATTCGGTGGTATACCTTTATAGCCTTCATTGGCTGACTCGAATCAGTGGCGTGTTTTTGTTGTCGGCTGCGAAAATTAACTGTCTGACTTTATTTTGGCTGCAGTCATATTTTCTTGACCATTCTGTTGTCAAGATGCCTACAAGATTATTTTCAAGGATGGTCTTTAATGAAATGCAGTCCTCATAAAATATGAAGTCTTAACTATAGGCCTAACTTATTTGTGTATATAATGTATTTATGTGTTTAAGGCCACTATTATACATAGCCTTTGATTAATATATTTGTAATCTGATTATGAATGCTGATTCACGGGACATTTTGGAAACCATTTGTAATGCATTTGAATTGCAAATATGCTAATTGGGCTTACATCCAAGTTCCACATATTTTCCACATTTCCAGACCATTGGCCTAGCTACCTAGATATTTGAAGATAACTCATGATAACCTCATTTACAAAAAAAACTTCCACATGTACTCATTAGGGGTGTGGAGAAATGGTACACCTAAATGAACTATAGTAGTCCGGAAATATCTATTTAATATGTTATTAGGGTAGATTAAAGTCCATTGGAATCAGCAGTGTTATGGTAATTACTGAAGGCAATTTGACAACTTCTATTCTTCTTAGTGATCGTGCTAACTGTGATATTTAACATTTTGAAAAAGCGTAAATATTCACATGTTGAATGAGAGACGGCCATTTGTAGATATCATCATACCTTTCAACAAGCCAGTGCAAATACTTTATTGCTTTGCCTTCCGTTTATGATATCAATTCAAATGGCCATCACGCAATATAATTTTTCTAGATCACATCTTATTTTCTGTTCTAATGTTTCTGTTCTTCTTTCTACATTGCTTTGGGTTCATTCCCACCAGAATCCGTTGGTTTTCCAAACATCTGCATTCTACATTGCATGTATGTTACTGAGACTAAAGGCTTTCTAGTCTGGTTAGCTCCGGCCTGTAGAATGTTACTGTTAATTTAAAATATTTGTCTTTCGGATTTAACCCGAATTAGTAGAACCAGCAGCACATTAGGTCTGACATTTTGATGACAGCCTTTACTGTGTCCATGGAACTGCAGTCTGCATGCGTGTCTGTGTGGATCTGATCTGCCTGCTAAACCGTTATAGGAAAACACAACAATGATTTTGAAATGAGTTTACCACTAGAAGTACACAACATAACACCACACACACAAACAAGAAGCAGGACCAGTCCAGCACTTGGCCAAAATAAATATAAATATATCAGAGGGTGATAGTCATGTATATATTGCACACACCAGTTGCATATATTCAGTCACAAAGTAAGCAACACACGGGACTAAGTTTCCTATTGCAACATACAGTTGTGTGACTAGGTTAAATTCAGAACGGGAGGCGTGCCCGTCTCTGAAACTGAAGACCAGTGCTTTATAGTTGCAGCCAGGGATGACAGAGAGGACTGGCTGTGGTATCAGTGACAGTATCAGAAGTAGCAGCAATACTGATAGCAAAAACAACCCAGATCGCTGCACTCCACTGACAACCTGTGTCCCGGAGCACAGGGGCCAGTGTGAAACACAATTCCCGGAAACTGATTGGGAAAATATAACTTTCCTGGAATTGTGCACCCCCCCCCTCCACTGCCGTATTTTCCCCCTCCTCGCTTCTCTTCGCTTAACACTCTACCTGATTCTGTGTGTGTGTGTGTGTGTTTTGGCGGTTCTGTGGTACCCACCAGTCTACGTTTGGGTTTGATGAGGGGTCGATTCTGACCGTTCATCTTGTGGTACAGTCCGCAGGCGTTGCACAGGTAGTGGCCCGTACCATCCCGTCGCCACAGGGGTGTGGAGGTGGCTCCGCAGTTAACACACTCACGCCCCTCTGAGCAGCATGCAGGTGGAGGAAAGGCACAGGGACATTTATAAAATTAACCTGTCAATACGAATGTATTATATACACTGTTTCTGTTTTGCTGGGATGTAACGTTTTCTATCCTGTTGCACTGGGATGTAATGTTCACTAATTTGTTTTACTGGGACGTAATGTTCACTAATTTTTGCACTGGGAGGTAATGTTCACTAATTTGTTGCACTGGGATGTAATGTTCACTAATTTGTTGCACTGGGATGTAATGTTCACTAATTTGTTGCACTGGGATGTAATGTTCACTAATTTGTTGCACTGGGATGTAATGTTCACTAATTTGTTGCACTGGGATGTAATGTTCACTAATTTGTTGCACTGGGATGTAATGTTCACTAATTTGTTGCACTGTCATGTAACGTTTTGAATAATTTAAAGTTTGTTCTGGAAAACTGACTGGCCACAACCACATATTTGAGCAACAAAGCATGGAAAACTTTTTGAGAATTCATGTTTTTTTATTCACAGCTTCTTAGTTCTGTTGTTAAATTTCCATTATTTTGAGTAGGCTGAGTGATTTTGATCGGAAGTTTATAAGAGAGTGAATTGAACCATACACTTTTGGAACAACATAAAATGCTGTGTTTGATCTGGTTAAGGTTTGGGTCAGTTGCGAGAAAGTAATATTTCAGAAAGGTGGCTGGGTTTTCTTCCCTTTGCTGTGATTGATGTAAAAGATAAAATATTTTGGGTGCTTGTGCTTTTTTCAACCGAGGACAACACTGGGGAAATGATGGCTAGGTGTTGTAGGACAGATTGACCTAAGGTTCGAACCATCAACCTTTCGTTTACCTTTAACCCTCCCATAATTTACAGTAGAATAATGATTCATCTTGCAGGCTGGTGTGCTTGTGTGTATATGCTTCAGTATGTGTGTGTGGGTGTGCGCATGTTTGTGGTTGTGTTCATGCATTCGCAGGTGTGTGGTCTCAACTTGTTACTATCTCAGCCTCAAACCTTATCATCAAAAGCTCTGACTCACATTGAATCAGAATTCTTGGAAAGGTGACGTCCGTTGTAAACCGTTACAAACAAAATGCCAGGTAATTTAGTCATTTTTTAAATGTAGTGACTTCGACGTTTTTCTTAAGGGAATGATTGTTAGAGATTATAAGAATTTCTGCTAGCATGGTGGGGGGCTTTTATATATAACAGCTCCAAAATCTGCTGAGTATAGACATCCAGAGAAGGAGACAAGGAGAAAAAGGATGAGACTAACAGAGTGAGAGAGCCTGGATTATGGTAAATCCAAAAGGAAGTGTATATCATTGGTCCCTACAGAGACAGGTTCCTAGTTTCAGGGCAGTATTGTCAGAGAGAGACTAACACGTGCATTTACCAAGGAATATCATCTGTCTTGTTGGGTTCATCCTAAAGCAACGATGCCTCTGTGGAGAATGATCATCACAGCACGCTGATATATTTTTTTTTAGGGAGCACTTTTCGGGATTATGTTTAGACGTCTAATCCCTCATTATGTAATCTGGTGAATACATTTTTTGTGGTGCTTTCTTTCCCCAACCACCGAATACTCGTGCTCAGCAAAAAGGGACCGCTTGAAGGCAATTAGCCATGTCTAGGTCGCCAAATGTCAGTGTCGACAATGCGGTATTATGTAACGGAGAAACGGCTCATTGTAAATACTGAGATTGTTTGGTTATGTGCGCCGGCAGATCTGTTCACACCTCGGGGGCTGGATCCAGTTCGCCGGTTTCAAGGCCAATCGTGTCTGGTCGTAATGTGTCGCGGTGATATGCGTCAGATGAACCAGAGGTCTAGTGTGTGTTCAAGGCGAGGCGATGCGCAATACCTGTCCGCTTCACCAACATATATAAGTGCCTAATTGCCCTATAGGACCAATACGCAGAGGACTGTTTTGTTTCTTTACAGTTCACAAAAAGTGGTGTTTTTCATCTTCACTAAGCATAAACTATCATCGTTATACGAATACAATATCTTTATATCATATCGATTTATATTGTTAAAGAAAATACATAATTGATATAGCCCATTGGTCTACGCTGTAATAGTAAATAAATGAGGGAAATAATTAACATATTATTACAAACTTACAACCCCATTTTGATAACTAATAAACCGATTTGGTTAACCTTTTATATAGGCTATGCATGTACAATTTGCATATTGTCCTTATAAAATATCATTTTGAGATCCCATTATTCGTAGGTGCAACGCAGTTTAGACCCCTGGATTGCTGTGGATATGTGACTCTGCTTTGGTGCTTGTGTAGACTATAGCTTGTTTTTTGAGGCGGATTGTATTTACTTTTGGCCACGAAAGAAAGTGTGTGTGTCTATGTGTTTGTATGTAAGAGATAAAATAACTGTAATGTGATGTAAAAAGAGCTGTAGACACAGGTCATATGTAACCTCAGCCCAATTATCCCCTGAATACCGCTTCCAGGTCGGGGCTAAGTTTGTTTATGATATTATTAGCCCATTATGTCCTGTTTTCTAAGGATGTTTATGTACACACTGGTAACATTTTAGAACATGCCAGGAGCGTTTTACATAATTATTTTTAAACGAAAACATAACACGTAAGACTTTTCAATTATTTTGTTTAGTCAAAATTGTAGCTATTATTCATAGGCCTATAGTTCCGTTTTATTTCGTGCGGCATTAATTCGCTACACTATATTATCCAACATGGGAGATATTTCTTATTAGTCTATTCTAGTTTCAACAACTGATATGATACCAAAACCAACCAACCAATGTAGGTGTGTTCTATCATAGCCTACTTTCTCTAATATTTCTGCAACTTCTACAATTATAACAATACTCTTCATCATCATCATCTTCGTCTTTATCATTATTTAGTCAACGTTTAAATGCACACACTTTCAAGATGAGACTCACCTGAGCACGACCGAGTTTTGCTTTTACATTTCGGGGTAAAGCTGGAAGACGATCCTCCGAGTAGGCTACCGGGGTGGAAAAGACTGCTCCCGTAGTCATGCGCTGCCGGGAGAGAATAGGTTGGGTACGTCGGTATCGGGTGGTGCGTGGAAGGGGTCTGGGCGCTTATTGAGGCGAGGCTGCTCCGGAGAGGACTGGAACCCTCCATCTTCATGCTGTCAGAAAGGGACATTTGGTACTTTATAGACTCCTTCTCATCCATTCTCGGGGTAGAGGACAAGGGAGAGGTGGCTCCAGGGTCTGGAGAGACATCCTTTGGCGGTGTTGGGGGGAAACTGTACAGATGTGGACTCGAATGGGACGCAGACGTTAAGGAGGCAGCTGAGACCGTGTTTGCGTTGCTGCTGCAGGGGTATACCGCAGAAAGGCCGCCTGGTGCCGCGGAGCCCGAGGGATGCAGTCCGGTCTTACTGAAGTGGCTGACCGCCCATGCGTTGTGATGGTGTGCGGCTGACAGGGCTGCTTTGCCGGGCTCCAGCCATGATATCCCCGGGCTGTGGATGAGGTGTGGCCGGCAGACCTGACCACCAGCGAGCCGTGCTGAAAGAGTTAAAATACATGTTTATGGTAGGAATTAATTCAAACTCTCATTATTGTCATTATGTGACGTTATAGTTAGAACCGGCCACTGGTGCTATACTTGTTGACATAACAATAATCCATCATTAGGGAAAATTATTTGATTCGAAGGTGGGTTAAAAAACATCGTTTGTATCAAAAGTAGCTAAAAATGGTAGTTGTGTTCTTCTTGGATGTTTTTGTAATTTTATATTTCATAAACTCTCAACAAAGTCACGTATCTAATTTTTAATAACGGGATAATCGCATTTTTTTTCGCGTCACACATTGGTTGTGGAAAAATTGCTTGTAATTACAGCCAGCTTTGTTGTAGTTTTTTTTACCACAATGATCGTTTATTTTGTAGAAATACGTTATACGATTCGCGAGGGGCTCAAAATACACCATTTGCAGGTAGCCTATAGTCAATTGACAAAAACAAATGAACTATATCCTTATCAATTTGGTTTTCATGTTATATTCTATATCATAACGGATACATTTAAGCAAAAGACATGAGTTTTGGTAAGTTAATGCGACGTGTAAAAACATAAACATCTTTATGCATGATTTATTAATTATATTAAATTAATATAGCCCACGATAACTTCTGTATAATTTGGAAAGTAAAATGAAATGTGAAATCTTACCGTGAGCTTGGCTGTAGGACACTCTGGCCCGCGCATGAGCTGGGTTGTGGTAGTACGGGTTCCCCTGCGAATCTAGATGGTTAAAGAAAACATCCACCTCGTCCGGGGGCAGAAGTTGTGCGGTGGGCTCCATGTAGTTGTGCGAAAGACCGGGATGGTGAGAGTCCGGGTGCTGGCCGTTCAGCACGGCGTGGTGGTGCATCCACCGTGGCGGATCAGCCGCTACATCCATGTCTGTGTGCAGGGTGTCTCCGTGTTGGGCAAACAGGGTGAAGAGCGAAGAGGAGCCTCTAGGGAGAGAACAGCTTGTTCCGGAACCGGTCTCTCGCTCTCTGCTTTGGCTTTTGCAAAACGCGTCTCCCTCTACTGATACAAATGTCCTTCTTTTATGGAGAAAAATCTGAAGTTTCGAGAGTTTTCGCAAACTCGGTCTCCTTTATTTCGGTCTTTACTGGCCGTCAAACAGGGCTCTTTTCTTTCTGCTTCTTCAACAGGTAGGAGTGTCTGGCACTGGACACCTGTAAAACAAACACAAATCTAATGTTATTAATTATTTAGGCTGCATTGTGTGGAGGGACGATTATGATTTTCTGTGTCCAGTGACAGTCCTAGAAGAAAACTCCTTTAGGTGCAATTTGTATCCGATGGATTTAAAGGTGCACATCTGAGTCAACCATCCCACCTACTTTGAAGTCACCAAGTTATCCGGACAGATATGTAGGCAACTTTTGAACCTATTCCTCATACCACATCGCCAATAGCCCACTCAGAATAGACAGTTAAAATTCTTACAGATCAGTTTTTTTGTTGTAATTTGTAATGAAAATATATTATATATATGCCTATATAATAGCCTACCTTGTAGGTGTAAGCGATGTTGGATATTCCGTTTTCAAGCTCCTTTCAGACAAATCTCCTTCGGTTGGAAAATGTATTTTCTTTTTCTCTAATGACTCAACTTATCCAGAACCTCTTTGGTCTATTTTCTTTGGTTTTAGTGCAAGGTTTATCGTCCGGGTAAACTCCGGTAGAGACGCATAGGCCTAGAGACGTGCAGCTGTACTAACTGTCAGCCCTGGCGCCAGTGAATTCCATGTCATGCGCGTAAGGGCGGCGTCTAGGCTTTTGGGGCGGCGTCTAGGCTTTTAGGGGCGTTGTCTTGGCGTTTGCGTTGACTCAGCGACAGCCAATTGGATTCTGACTGACAATGAAGACTACTCCCTCCGCGGAATATCCTCGCCATTCACCCTCCATCTCAAGCCACAACAAACATAAGTGAATACTAATCAAATCCCAGGACGCATAAATCAGCACGTTGATTTTAGATATTCAGCAAAGGGCCATCGCGTCATGCATGGGCTCAACCGTTGGAGACAAATGTTTGTCACATGGATGGGATTTATGGTTTTAAAACAGTTGTAGGAAAAGTATAATTATAATTTACACTCATGTAAATAGGATGCTATTAACGTAGCTACCTATTATATTAACACATGTTTCAATATAGCTGTGTTAGTTGTTAACAAGCTGAAAACACTGAGTTACTTAGTAATGTCAGGACACAAGTACCAGAATCAATGGCTAAACTTGACGAGGTTTGTGCAAAATGTGGTCTCAATAATGCACGCCAAAAGACAGAGTAGCCATTTACCTGCGCGATGACACCGTGTCGCCACGGGACTCTTGACGACTGATTGTTAACCTAATTAGTTCCTTATAGCGTTGCGTTCTGTATACACACAATACAGTGAATAGTTCATTAAGGCACCCTGCTTGTCCGGATTACAATATCCAGCCGTGCATGTGTCCGTGCGTCTGCGTGTGTGCCCGTGTGTACCAGCGTGTGCCCGTGTGTACCACCGTGTGTCTGCGTGTGCATCAGCGTGTGCGACTGTGCACGCAGTCTAAAGCGAGCGGGTTAATATGAATGAAAGGGAATAATGTGAAAGAGCTCGCTGGAGGCCCTGTCTGGCCGACTAGCCGCCAATCGGACGCCGCTCCCTGACGTCACCGCATTTTACAGGATGAAAAAAATACTAAAATCATCAGATGAACTTTTAATAATACTTAAAGGAAGATAAGGAGATGGGGGAGCACGAGATCTGGTTACGTCCCAAAGGATGAACTCGAGGAACACAACTTCAAAGACACTCTATTGGGAGGGCTGCAATAGATATGCCTACGGTATAGTGGCATTAATAATGAATAACGTACAATCTTTTGACCTTTGATGTGGTTTAGAAATGTGTCTACATGCATCCAGTGGCGACAGAAGACAGCTAGATTTGGTCACACTAGCCTGACCGGGGATTTGATTCGACCCCAGAGAACACTTTCGGTCTAATTTGAAACGCAATCAATAAAGGGAACTGCAGTCTGATGGGTGTGGAGTGGACAGAGAAGCTGGAAAAAATCCTGGTTCCTGATGATTTTACAAGCAGACAACCAGAGCTGATAAGCCCCATTTCCAAATACTTACTGCATGTCTTTACTGTGCACGTGCAGGGGGTGGGGGTATATTTTAAGGGATATCATTAACATACAACAGCTATTGTATTTATTTTTGTACAATTTTTTTTATGACACAGGTTCTTAGCAAAGATGTTATTAGGCCTTTCAAGATAAAAAAAAGGCATAAGAGGCTGTAATCTCAGTGATAATTAGCCAATATCTTGGTTCCAAATGTGCTTCATTGCTCTTCCATTGTCAACGTATATGGCAAAGACCAAATTGGGGCGCATCACAAGACAGGGAACGCTGCATTAATTGTTAGTGCACAGTGGTGCGTACAAGTTTACGTCACCAAATATCTAGCCAAGATAGGGACATTTGACTTGGGGTCATTTCGCCAGTGCCAATGTGGTTTGTTTTAGGATAACAGTTATTGTGTTTAAAGTTAGAGTTGTTGTTTTTAGGTTCTTGGGATTCTTGGTTAAGGTATAGTATTTTGAATACTATATGGTATTTGAGATTTTGTTTTTGCAACTCTGCCTAAAGGCCAGCATCCAGGTATCGCCTCTTTACTGTTGAATGTTGAGTCTGGTGTTGTGCGGTATGGAAGCTGCCAGTTGAGGACCTGGGAAGTGTCTGTTTTTCAAACTAGACACTCTATTGTATTCGTCCTCTTACTCAGCAGTGCACCAGGGCCTCCCACTCCTCTTTCTATTCTATTTCTATTCTAGTCTGTTTGCCCGGTTCTTTGACATTTCTTCAGTTTATTTGCAATTGCTTGCCAGTCTCAGAACTAGAATAGACTTGCATGTTCCGGAACAAAATATTTGTTTCTGGACATTTTGATCCTTGACCCCTCAATTGCCCATGCTTCAGATATACAAATAGTCTAAAGAAAGCCAGTTTTATTGCTTAAATTGTTACAACCGTTTTTAGCTGTATAATAACATTACTGAAAAGGCATTTTAATGATCAATTTGCCTTTTAAAATAACAAACTTGTAACTGCGAACACAACGTGCCCTTTGTTGCTGATAATGGGCCTCTGTACAACTATAGATATTCCATAAAAAAACATCTATTTTCAGCTACAATCATCATTTACAACATTAACAATGTCTACATTGAATTTGTGATCAATTTAAGGTTGTGTTTTGATGTTAAAAACAAGGACCTTTTCGTGTGTCCCCAAACTTATTATTGTCAGGTCTGCCCATCCCTCTGATACAGTGAATAATTGTAGCCTCCTTCCAATTCTATTACGTACTTTTTACAACAATGAATACATAGAAGAACATTATCTCGAGATCCAAACACAATTGCTGCAATGGCTAGGTGCAACTCTGCTTCCGCTTATCCCAGGTCCTTTTCACGCAATCACACGCAATCTGGTTTAGGTACTGGACAGAGAGCATAGGTTATCACAACACGCTGAATCCAGAAAGATGTGGTGCTTTATTGCTGTCCTATCCTGTTTTGTTTAATAACACTGCCAACTGCTATGTGGTGACATATATTTTGTTTGTTTTCTATCCATTAAAGTGACATTTTCCTGCTGCTGTATTTATGTACCTATACATTGGTCATTAATTTGGTAATATCATATGTGCCATAAAACAAAATTCCTCATGTGATACTAATATGAGCTTTTCAGCCTTTTCCTGCATCCCACATAGTCCAGAATTCATAGCAGGGCAATAAAACAATGAAACAAGTGTCCGTGCGCCAAACTAGGAAAAGAGGGTGTTGGATTTCACGACATGGCCATCCTGCATTGCCAGGACGTTACATCCTCAATTAAAAGAAAATCCTGGTTTCTCCCTGTCTTTCAACTCACAACCATATGACTGAACGCTGTTGATTCCAATGGCACCATTGAAACAATATAACGTGCAGAGGAAAGGTTACATCTGTGCAGTTCACATGACCCTTTGCCCTATCGTATCTTTTCCAGTTGCCTCACTCGGACCAGCATGCGTCGACTGACTTCATTGCGCACATCACACACTCCTCCACAAGTCCTTCAGTGTGAACTGCAGCTCCACCCATTTCTTCAGTTTCAGAACATGGCTCGGTGACATGTCTAATTATAATTGCCACAAGAATTGCTACAAATCTCAAAATATGCTGTGATGTATATCTAAAACACCTCATACCGCACATCTAAAACACCCTGGAACACTCTGGATTTTCCCTCATGCTTAGCTTCCTGGTTTATGGGCAATGGTGCTTTCATTTGATGATAGAGGAAGGCGAGTCACAAACGAGACCGCTCTATGAATTTGGCTATAAAACCCACAGGTGCCATTTGTGATGTAGAGATGACCATGTTGAGTGATTGGTATGGAAGGCAGGACCTATATTTTACAAGCAATCATGAGCTTAGCCAAGCCAATAGCACAACTATTAGACTCACATAACCTGAAAGTTCATCACTGCACAAACTTTCTAAAACATAAATTCATCACTGACAATTCTAAAACATAAATTCGTTTTTGGAATTACTTTTTGACAATATGTTACCCCAGCTTGACATTGATACATAATTTGTCAATCTGCTTGGGTAGCCTATATAGAGCATGAACTGTATTTGTATTTGAAATCACTATATACAGTATCCTATACTGCTGACCTGACAGCATTTAGATTAATGTATTCCCTCATCATTTAACTGCAGCCTGAATGCATGGATAAGACTAGTTTTTGACTTAACAAATGTTTCTCACTTTGATAGATTGATATAAGTGATCAATAGTTAAGATCTCATTATGTATTTCTAAATGTTAATTTACTCCCTCTGACTTGTGAGGTTTTCTAATAAAGCTTTTAGTTCTCGGTTCAGATATTTCATACATGACACTTCATAATATGTCAAATAGCCCATTGCAAGCTGAGCTGCTGCCAAGCATATGCCTCAGGATATCATCTGCTTGTTGCTCCGCAGCCGGCAGGTGCTCCTGTCCCCCAGTTTTAATGTCTAACACACAAATAATTAAATAATCAAAAATACAATTCAGATTCAGAAGAGGCAAATATACTATATGTGGCTAGAGGCGACATCAACACATTCTTTCAAAGTGCCACTCGTCTGCATTCTCATAGAATGAAGTCCGAGTTGTATTTTGCACCACAATTTTGAGAATTTGCTGACTACATTATTATTATCTCATTCCATAAATGTTAAATGTCTTTTCATCAGAATGTAGCCTACAGATGACTTCACTACAATCAGCCCGTTAAAGGTTTCACCTGTTATCCCTGAAACGGATAATGACTATACGACTGTTTAGAAGTGTGCCTATACTCTGTCATTCTGAGTCGCCTCTTTGAGAGAGAGAGAGAGAGAGAGAGAGAGAGATGTGGAGAGGGAGATGGAGAGAGGGAGACGAGAGAGGGAGAGAGACTAGAGAGAGGGAGACAAGAGGGAGATATGGAGATGGAGAGGGAGATGGAGAGAGGGAGACGAGAGAGGGAGAGAGACTAGAGAGAGGGAGACAAGAGGGAGATATGGAGATGGAGAGGGAGATGGAGAGAGGGAGACGAGAGAGGGAGAGAGACTAGAGAGAGGGAGACAAGAGGGAGATATGGAGATGGAGAGAGCGAGACGAGTGAGAGAAAGAGAGATATGAAGAGGGAGATGGAGAGAGGGAGACAAGAGGGAGAGAGACGAGGGAGACGAGAGGAATACGAGAGGGAGAGAGAAGAAAAAGGTTGCCTCGGTTCTCTGTTGCTATGTGGCAGCTATCTCCCGCAAGCTGGTTACATTGTGGCAGTTGTGTGTTTTATGAGAATACTGAAACCACTCGTCCTATCGTGGCCGTGTGCATCATCGCAATATCTCTACAAGCGTGTGGAGTTGTGACTAATGATTCTATTGTCTGTGCGTGTTTTTACGAAACCCGTTTCATCTGTTAATCATTGCAAAAGGCGAATATACACGCTTGAGTACCACGGACCATGCTGCCTTTATACGGCACATTATTGTTGTATCAATTGGTAATGATAATGTAAATTAATCATTACTGTTGTCTATAGATGTGGTGATAGAGGGCTTGTTGTGTTTCAGGAATGTTATATAAATATACATTTTACCAAGCTACAAATTACTTTCTGAAAGGCGTTAAATGAAATTAGCTAAAATCCTGATTAGACGTAAAAATATTCTAATTTGTTAATCTAAAATAGACGCCAATTGCGGGAAGTTAGGCCTTACTTCAAGATATGATGATATGTGTAATTTCACCTATTAAACACAACAGCTATTTTGTAAGAACGTATAGGACTGTTTGGTTCTAAGAAAGAAGGTATGGGCCTATCAACTTCTAGCAGGCTTTGTCTGTGAAAACCAGCAATCAACTGTTGAAATTATTTTGATTTAAAACTCCACCAAACTACCTTATCATGTAATTCAATTACGATCTGAATTGCATATAGATCTAGTTTCTAGCCTACTCTGCTTCATTGTGATAACCTGATTACAATAATGTTATAATTATACATGTCAGGACCTAAACATGAGCAATGGCGTATCTGTGGATCTATGTCATTTTATAGTTCCACAGGTCGATTATAGGCAATATTATGGAGCATTATTCTGAATTCTCAAAATGCATTTAACAGTTACTTAATAATATATATTTATATAGTTATCAGGTTAGGTTGAATGGATTTACAAATGACAGATATGGTTTAGGCGATGTCAATGATGCATGTGAGTCTACAGTCAGAAGGTCCATGTCAATTTAATCATCTGAACGCAGGCTTGTTAGATCGGATGACGGTGAAATATTTCGATTGGGCCATATCAGGTACTGCCATCACGGCTCATAAAATAATCCTGTTTAAATGACAGGAGAAAAGAGAACTTTATAGTGTCACAAATGAAACGGTGCGTTAACATGTGTGACAGCATGCATTCGGCGCAATGAAATCCTGGATATACCCATCCCACATATTTAAGTATGCCAAATATTAAACTCATCAGCATAATAATGTGAACATATCAATGTTGAAGGCGAGCCCTTGTGATCTGGTGTTGCGGGCGGAACCGGAGCGCCCTTGATGTGCACCAGATAAAACCTTATCAGTAGCGAACATCCACTTCCATCTCACTTTTTTAATTAATCTCTCCACACTCACCCTTTTCTATCCCCCCTAACAAAACAAAACACAAACACACAACCACACACGAATCCCCCTGCAGCTCTTTGTCACAGTCAGTCTGACTGTGACAAACCAGTCATTCCATTTAAAACAACAAGAGAAAGAAAATTGACCAAAAGGAAATGTATACACCTGCACTAAACCTGCATTCAACTGTGATGCACCGGACGAGCCACAGTGAATGTTATTTACATCTAATTTTATATTTTAATTCCGAAAATATTATTATCATATTACGTTCATAATCCCATTCAAATCAATCAAATAATTTTGTTTTGCTCTGTCAGGTTGTAAATGAGAACTTGTTCTCAATCGATTAACCTGGTTAAACAAAGGCAAAATAAAAATAAAATTAAAAAAATTGTCCCATGTAGCTGATAAGAAACACCCCTTATGCAATATTCTGTGAGCGACAGGCAATGTTTGTTCAATAGGAGAAGAAACTGAGATGTCAAGGCTACTGTGTGTGTGTGCGTGTATCTGTGTGTGTGTGTATCTGTGTGTTCGTGTTGGTGTGCGTGTGTATCTGTGTGTGTGTGTGTGTGTGTGTGTATCTGTGTGTGTGTGTATCTGTGTGTTTCTGTGTGTGTGTGTGTGTATCTGTGTGTTTCTGTGTGTGTGTGTGTGTGTGTGTGTGTGTGTGTGTGTGTGTGTGTGTATCTGTGTGTGTGTGTATCTGTGTGTTGTGTTGTGTGTGTGTGTGTATCTGTGTGTGTGTGTGTGTGTGTGTGTATCTGTGTGTTCGTGTTGGTGTGCGTGTGTATCTGTGTGTTTCTGTGTGTGTGTGTGTGTGTGTGTGTGTATCTGTGTGTGTGTGTTGGTGTGCGTGTGTATCTGTGTGTTTGTGTGTGTGTGTGTGTGTGTGTGTGTGTGTGTGTGTGTGTGTGTGTGTGTGTGTGTGTGTGTGTGTGTGTGTGTGTGTGTGTGTGTGTGTGTGTGTGTGTGTGTGTGTGTGTGTGTGTGTGTGTGTAAATATGCCCGTTGGATCCTCGGGTCCTCCTTCTGTTTATAGCCCATCCCGGGGTAATTTTTCATCGGTGCTAGCTAATCTTTGTTCTTTGTGAAGATAATAAATAGCCTAATCGTTATCAGCGAGCTGCTGGAGGTGTCGGGAGAATGGGGCTGATCGGCCCGGGAAATAGGCTCCAAAGTGCCGCGGAATAAATGGCATTTCTTATCTCCCTCTCCCAGATTATCGCTGCCTTTTCAAACTCGCACAACAAATACATCCAATGCATCGAATGCATCATTTACTCGGGGAGATGTCTCCGAATGATAGACACAGCAAGGAGGGGTTACTGGGAGACAGGGAAATATGTACAAGTTGACGAATCACGTGCAAACGTGCTTTATATTTATTTTGGTTTCAGTGTAGGTCTATTTGGACTGCCTATATAGGCTATTTAAATGCATCTCTCTCAGTAGGCTAGTATATATATTACATCTGGAACCGGGATTTTAGGAATGTATCTGAATTACAGGGTCTTTGTTGTAGAATCGCACACTTGAGTTCTTTATTTCATGTCGGATTTCACTGGATAACCGTTTCTGTGGGATCACACTTAATTCCTCCCACGGATGAAAGACACAGAATAATTATGGTGTGACGTTTTTGTCGGAAAAATTCCCGTTTCTTACGTCAACATAATTTAAAATTGATCATTATCTTCATAATACTCAATTAGAAAAGAATTTGCACGTTTGATTTAATTTCGTTCATATTGAATGCTTAAAAGATATTTAGGCTGTTGATCATAGTATTACATACATGCAAACTATAAGTTATTAATTATTGATATCACAAGAACGAACTTAAATGAGTAAATTAACGAATTGGCCTACTCGACCGTGTCGTTAATTATTAGGCCTATTTTGACATAACAGGTTGCCACAAAATAGTGATGTAAAAGATATGATTGTCTAAGGCCAACTGTTGAAAATATCAAAGTGTTTGTCTGCCTAAAGGAAACTCATGACCGTAAGTATTTTATGTTTAAACCTAATTCTGCTTTATTTTCCAGTTACTTGTCTTATGATCAATCACATTAGATATTTTATGTTAGATCTTTTTTATAGTTGATCTGCGTGGTCACAAGATCATTGAAAAAAAATAAACATCTGAATTTTTCCGCCATGGAAAACTCAGAGTGCGTTTGAATAGGATTAGAATATTTAAAATGTTTTTGACTATAGGCTACCAACTTCTCAACTTCTTGTCATATTTTCATTTATTTAATTTCTAATTAGGCTAATTAAAATAACAGTTATCCTCTATGCATCTGATCAGGCCTATTGTTCGTCAAGCGGGAGCACACATGTTTTTTTAAAGCCAGTGTTTGTTTATTATAGATTTTCTCATGCCCTCTAGGCGAATATAGCCAACTCTAACAATAAAGGCCAATTTCTAGCCTACTACAAATAAATGCAGAAAAAGGAATTTACGAAAAGTTACCCAAGTAATGGAAAAGCCTCTTCCACATTTCATAATAAATGACATGTGGCGACACGCGTGTATTGCCTATCTGAGGGCACGAAGGAGGCATCGGGCTTAAAACATTAGACTATAGTGTCTGTGAGTGACACGTTATGACAAAAAGCGATATTTTCCAATACACACAAACTCAGCGCTTAATAACCTGGCAACCCTGAGCTGATGGTCTCCAGGGCAACACAGATAACGGTGCAGCCATTTTCCATATCTTTGCCAGAGTCTATTATATTCAGGGATTAGCTCTCCTTCCGGGAAAGGTCAAACACAAAGTCATGAAACCTCAAGTATTCCTCCGTCACTATACCTAGGCCTTAATGTGCACATTCACTTTCTCTCATCATTCTGTTTAAATATTATAATGTGCGTTTTTAGAGAACAGAAATGAGCTCTCAGTGCCTGTGAAAAAGAGTAAAAAACACACAAACGCACGCAAAGGAGTGTGTCATTATGTCAGGTAAAGAAATACGTTGTTATTCACGTTTATATATGAACGTCCTCTTAACTAAACGTCTGCACACGGTAGACATAGAGTTGAGAGTGTGGTTATAAGCAGGCCGACAGTGACACCCTGTGGACAGTATGTGAAACTAACCGTTAACGCAGAGCTTCATGCACAGTCGGATAGTAACATAGTTTGTGCCTGGTTATGGTATAGCCTACGTATAAATCGGACAAAAAGTTATTGGAAAGACACGCACACGGGAAGTAATGTTTCAGTTACATTTACTCACCTTCAGCCAGTTTTAGGAGGTTAGTTTGACCCAGCAGTAGTCAAGCCAACAGCTGAACAATTGTAAAATACAGAGCTACATGTGGCCTCAAACACAAAAACAGAAGTGAGGCACACATGTGAGAAAGTTGGCTTCGAAGCCTGGGTCCTCATTTCTGCCTCATCTCATCTCTCTAATGGTAATTTGGAGCATTGCTGTGCAGTATGATGTTTATGTTAAATGTGTTAAAAAGTGAAGAAAATATACAGTTCGTCTTTTTGGGGTCAGAGAGGGGAGAGAGAGACTGGGGGAGAAGTGTAGTTTGTGGTCCTTGGAGACGTAGGTAATGAACCTCATGTTTGTTATTGCAAATAGTTAGGACCTGCCTCACCAGGGGGAATTATTATGTCCCCATCTCCCCTTTCCCTCTCCCAACACCCTTTCTCTCTTTCTCTCTCTCTTTCTCTCTCTCTCTCTCTCTCTCTCTCCCTTTCATATTCCTATTGGTTTCATCTCACTCACCTTTCTCTACAACTACTCTACATGAAACAAAATATAAATCACAGACTAGCCATTTGGAACAAATATATCACATTCAATTAGACCATATATAGCACATTTAGATTATATAGCACATATATAGGACATTTAGATCATATAGCACATTTAGATCATATAGCACATATATAGCACATTTAGATCATATAGCACATATATAGGACATTTAGATCATATAGCACATATATAGGACATTTAGATCATATAGCACATATATAGGACATTTAGATTATATAGCACATATATAGGACATTTAGATCATATAGCACATATATAGCACATTTAGATCATATAGCACATATATAGGACATTTAGATCATATAGCACATATATAGGACATTTAGATCATATAGCACATATATAGGACATTTAGATTATATAGCACATATATAGGACATTTAGATCATATAGCACATATATAGGACATTTAGATTATATAGCACATATATAGCACATTTAGATCATATAGCACATATATAGCACATTTAGATTATATAGCACATATATAGGACATTTAGATTATATAGCACATATATAGGACGTTTAGTCGACTGGCAGTTCAGATGTGAAATTCAAATTGACCCTGAAGCCTTTCCCATTCTACGGCTTCCTATCGCTGATTTTGATTTAACATTTAAATATTTCGATATAGCCCCTTCCCCGTCCCCCGGTTTCCCATAACAGACGCGGTGCCCTGAAACGCGTCTGTGCTAATTCATTAGAGGTCAGGAGTTCATTTCCTGCCTAGAATGCAACCTGAAGTCAGCGTTTACAGCACCTAGTCGCTGACAACCTGTCAATCACGTTGACTTTCGCAGGCCATATCTAGGGATTTGGAGAATTCCAAACAATGATCCCAGATCTGTGGGTCTCCATTTGTCAGGTCAGTCTGGTACCACGGACCTCTATTCAACTGCTTCATGTTGCTATCGCTTTTTCTGTTTAGAAGAGGACATGCAGGACCAATGATTGGGCGTTATGTGTGTGTGTGTGTGTGTGTGTGTGTGTGTGTGTGTGTGTGTGTGTGTTTGTGTGTGTGTGTGTTTGTGTGTGTGTGTTTGTGTGTGTGTGTACATTGGGTGCAACATTGTTCATGAATGTTCCAGACATCACTGTCAGCGACTGGACAGGAAGTATGTGGAGTCCATAAAGGAAGTATGTATATATGGTTGAGGTGTGTCAGAAAGAAAGAGAGAGAGTGGAGAGAGAGAGAGAGAGAGTGGAGAGAGAGAGAGAGAGAGTGAGAGAGAGAGTGGAGAGAGAGAGGGAGAGAGTGGAGAGAGAGAGAGAGGGAGAGTGAGTGAGAGTGGAGAGACTACACTTTATTCACCAGCATTTCCCAATCCACAGATACTTATTCTAAATACTTATTGTAAATGCGCTCTCATCTCACCTTTGTGTACCCATACAAATGAGTATGTCTGCATTGTAATGAATGTGGGGGTTGTGCAGATACAAAGAGTATATTCACTGATGAGCCAAAACATTATGACCGTAACAGGTAAATCGAATAAAATGAATCATCACCTAACATCTCTTAATACGTTTATAAGACTCTGCATTTAAAAAATGCATTTATATATAGTAAACTAAGTTATTATATGTTCACCCAGCACAGCCAGAAAAGTGACTGCTCACCCCTCAGAGCCTGGCTCCTCTCTAGGTTTCTTCCTAAATACCTAGCTGCTGTGTATCTACCCAGTCAGCACTATATATATATATCTAAATATCAGCATGTGATGCCAGTCTCGCTGTAGATGTACTGGCTTCTGATTATGATTTATTAGAAACACACATTTAATATTTTTTATTGTATGACAGGCCCATGTGCTGAGGTCTTGGTGCCTAATACCACAGAACACCTTCAGGGGTCTTGTAGAGTCCATGCATCAACTGAATAGCATATTAGCAGAAGGGTCACAATGTTTTGGCTCATCCGTGTATACTTTCAGAGAGCGGTTGGGAGAACCAGATAGAGAGACCAAACAGAAGAACAGGGCTAGAACTTGATGGTGAATGGTTCAGCGCAACATTTATCAACGAAAAAGCATTTGAGTAACAACCTATTTGGTTCCCTGTCTGTGTACCTGTCTCACTCTTTATCTCTCCATCACTATGACATTACTAGTTTCCTATCCGTGTTCCAGTGGAGGAAATTGGCTACCCTGGAAGACACTGACCAATCCATCAATCAACCGCCAATGGGAGGAGCCCCGCCCACCCCACCAAGCCAATCACATTCAAAGACAGTCTGTGGAAGAGAAAGATAGAGGAGTGAAGGAACGGGGCAGGAGAGGAACATGAGAAGAAGGGGAGTGAGAGAATGCTTACCGACCGTTCTCATTTGACCGTGGTCATGGTTTGATCCACTAGTGAGGTGTGAATGTGTTGGACACATTGATTAGTGATGAACCAAGCTGACAGGAAGTGCTGCTCTAAGGACTGAGGGTGAAGTGTCTTTCCTTTTTTCTGTATGTGTTTGTCACATGTTGTGTATCTTTGTATATGCTCAATAACTCCTGGTTGGTTGGGATGTACAGTAAATCCGTAGCTGGCTGTCATCCTCCTGTCACCAACGCTCTGACTGTCTGTCTGCTACTTAAGCTTATTCACCAGCAACCTCTGGTCCTGTCATATCTTCTCTGTATACTCCCACAGACAGCAAGTAAATGAGATGCAGCTGTGAGTTTATGTGTGAGTTTATATTTGTGAGTTTATATGTATATGTGTGCGTGTGTATGTATGTGTGTGTGTATATGTGTGTATATGTGTGAGTTCATATGTGTGTGTGTGTGTATATGTGTGTGTGTATATGTGTGTATATGTGTGTATATGTGTGTGTGTGTGTATGTATGTGTGTGTGTATATGTGTGTGTGTATATGTGTGTATATGTGTGAGTTCATATGTGTGTGTGTGTGTGTATGTATGTGTGTGTGTATATGTGTGTGTATATGTGTGTGTGTATATGTGTGTGCACACATTCGTGCGTATCTGTCTAAGATTGTGAATAAAGTTAAGCCCATAATCCATCTCTTGCCTCTTCTGCACGGAATGTCACTCTCTCCTCAATGGAATTCTCTCTCCTGTTATAAGTTACTGTATCAGACAGCCAGTATCAGTCATTCTCCCTTAACCTGTGTGTGTGTGTGTGTGTGTGTGTGGGTGTGTGTCCACGTGCATTAGTGTGTGAGCGTCTCGTTCTGTTTTCTTTTAGCCACAGCCAAGTCAGGCCCTGCAGGTGCAAGGGAGAGAAACAGTTGGCTATTGTGCTACTTTACCACATCCTTCATCCTTCACCAAGACCCCCTAACACACATACACACCTTCCCATCCTTCATCCTCCACCTTGTCCCCCCACACACACACACACACACCAATAAATCAATCAAATGTATTTTATCTATTTACATCAAAGTTGTCACAAAGTGCTTTTACAAACACCCAGTAGGCATGTGTCCTCCTTGATGGAAACTGAGACAAGACACAGGTACAGGTCAGACATCCTAGTTCCCTCAGCTCCGGTACAAAAGTATAGCAGCATAAATCTTGAATCTGAGACTGGGGGGTCCAGTGACACTGTGACCCTGAACAGGTTAAACCCGGACAGGTTCCAATAAGCCGGAAAACTCCATCTACTTTACCAAGCATCAACCAAGGGACACCAGTCAACCGCAACCAATCTGGGAAGGTTTAGTTTTACTCACAGAATTACTCGAATTGACAGGAATGGCAAATGTGAACAATTACGAGCGGGTGACTCCACCCCCCGAGTAGGAATTGGAGAGAGGACATCCCAGGGGAGAAGAGAACCCGCCTGGCAAGTGGCAAAGACAGCAGAGCGTAAATAAATTTTGAGCCTTTCGTTCACCTTCGTACACTGGGCCATACTACACTTAACCATAGACTGTGCTAAAGAGATACGTTTTTAATAGTGGCTTAAAAGTGTGCACTGTGTCTACATTTCTAACCTTGATTGGCAGCTCATTCCATAATAGAGGAGCTCTATAGGAGAAAGCTCTACCTCTGGCTGTTGGTTTTGAAATTTTAAGTCTTACACATCCTTTATCCTTCACCTTATCCCCCAAACCACACACACCTACACATCCTGTATCCTTCCTCTATGTCTGTCCCATCCAAACACACACACACACACATAAATGAACTACTGTCATATAATGTGATTATGTGTAATTTTAATTTATAAACCAAAAAGTAAACTGTTGTTACCTTTGTTATTTCTTTTTCATGTGAATGCTATGTAAATAATTATTCACTTTGAAACTATATGGCCATTTGACTCGAGGTTTACACAAAGTTCCTTGGACTTTATGGCTTGGTTTTATAATGCAATCAATTATAAATTAAGTCTATAACATTACAATAAATGCTGCAAGTAAAAGGGTCTTAATGCTCTGTATGTGTGAAAATTGTATTTTCAAGTGGAAGTAAATGCTATGTCTATCATGTCCAGTAGAGGGCAACGTTACGGAACACAGTCTTGCACACAGGTCGGATTCTTTTCATATAATATATCACATATAAAATGTTTACTGTGCTACTAGCTGGAGAAGAGGAGAAAACAAGTCAGTTTACTGTTTATATTCTGCCGTGAAAACAATAAAAGCCTGTTTCTTCACAATAACGACCGATGGAGCTTAAAAAAACTATATAATCTGTATGTCAAACGAGGCACTGTGTTTATGTCATCTCAGCCATATTAACTGATGAGTTGATGCACGCAGCAATACAATGGCCCTTGTTTGCCCACTGTCATATGGCTAATGAACAGCTAACAGCTAACCTAACTGTGAGGGATTTTGATAACAAGGCAGGGCCTATAAGCTACAGCAGCCGTCCTGTCTCTGTCTCCCTCCACAAGTTAGCCTACTAACACAGAGCACATTCAAACCAGTAGCGGCAAATACATTTACATCCAAGAAACAAGTCAACCCTGTTTCATGTGCATTAATTCCAACCATTAAAATACAGGTGGTCACAACACTCATTAAGGATATTCACAGTGGTTGTTGGAGCGGAGCCCCTTTAGACGTGTTCTGCTGAGTGCAGTTATAAAGTTCCTGCCCATTATCTCTATGGTGGCTGTTACCATGATACATTAGACATGTAGTTACACGTTTATACCCATAATGCCACACAATTAGGAGAGAAAATATGCTGCATCAATACAATACAGTGGAGCTAGCAGTAGGGACCAGTGGATAGTGTTTTAACTTAGAGCAACTTGTCAAATCAACATTGGATGAATTAGGGTTAAGGTTATTGAGCAGTTTACAGAAGAAATTTGAGCTCTTTCACCACACACCTATATATTAATTTAATTGCCTATTGTTTCTTCTGTTATGATTCAAAAGGAGGCTGATCGAGATGAAGACAGTCAACACATCTTGAAGATCGTTGTTGCACGTGTCGCCGTTGAGGTTACAGTGGATGTTTCCATCATAACTGAGGTGCCAGGATGGCAGAGGCTGGCATACTGATGGGACTGATCTGAATTGAATCTAGTCTACAGCAGACGCTGGCATACTGATGGGACTGATCTGAATTGAATCTAGTCTACAGCAGAGGCTGGCATACTGATGGGACTGATCTGAATTGAATCTAGTCTACAGCAGAGGCTGGCATACTGATGGGACTGATCTGAATTGAATCTAGTCTACACAGCAGAGGCTGGCATACTGATGGGACTGATCTGAATTGAATCTAGTCTACACAGCAGAGGCTGGCATACTGATGGGACTGATCTGAATTGAATCTAGTCTACACAGCAGAGGCTGGCATACTGATGGGACTGATCTGAATTGAATCTAGTCTACACAGCAGAGGCTGGCATACTGATGGGACTGATCTGAATTGAATCTAGTCTACACAGCAGAGGCTGGCATACTGATGGGACTGATCTGAGTTGAATCTAGTCTACACAGCAGAGGCTGGCATACTGATGGGACTGATCTGAATTGAATCTAGTCTACAGCAGAGGCTGGCATGCTGATGGGACTGATCTGAATTGAATCTAGTCTACAGCAGAGGCTGGCATACTGATGGAACTGATCTGAATTGAATCTAGTCTACACAGCAGAGGCTGGCATACTGATGGAACTGATCTGAATTGAATCTAGTCTACAGCAGAGGCTGGCATACTGATGGGACTGATCTGAATTGAATCTAGTCTACAGCAGAGGCTGGCATACTGATGGGACTGATCTGAATTGAATCTAGTCTACACAGCAGAGGCTGGCATACTGATGGGACTGATCTGAATTGAATCTAGTCTACAGCAGAGGCTGGCATACTGATGGGACTGATCTGAATTGAATCGAGTCTACAGCAGAGGCTGGCATACTGATGGGACTGATTTGAATTGAATCTAGTCTACACAGCAGAGGCTGGCATACTGATGGGACTGATCTGAATTGAATCTAGTCTACAGCAGAGGCTGGCATACTGATGGGACTGATCTGAATTGAATCTAGTCTACAGCAGAGGCTGGCATACTGATGGGACTGATATGAATTGAATCTAGTCTACACAGCAGAGGCTGGCATACTGATGGGACTGATCTGAATTGAATCTAGTCTACAGCAGAGGCTGGCATACTGATGGGACTGATCTGAATTGAATCTAGTCTACAGCAGAGGCTGGCATACTGATGGGACTGATCTGAATTGAATCTAGTCTACAGCAGAGGCTGGCATACTGATGGGACTGATCTGAATTGAATCTAGTCTACAGCAGAGGCTGGCATACTGATGGGACTGATCTGAATTGAATCTAGTCTACACAGCAGAGGCTGGCATACTGATGGGACTGATCTGAATTGAATCTAGTCTACACAGCAGAGGCTGGCATACTGATGGAACTGATCTGAATTGAATCTAGTCTACACAGCAGAGGCTGGCATACTGATGGGACTGATCTGAATTGAATCTAGTCTACACAGCAGAGGCTGGCATACTGATGGGACTGATCTGAGTTGAATCTAGTCTACACAGCAGAGGCTGGCATACTGATGGGACTGATCTGAATTGAATCTAGTCTACAGCAGAGGCTGGCATGCTGATGGGACTGATCTGAATTGAATCTAGTCTACAGCAGAGGCTGGCATACTGATGGAACTGATCTGAATTGAATCTAGTCTACACAGCAGAGGCTGGCATACTGATGGAACTGATCTGAATTGAATCTAGTCTACAGCAGAGGCTGGCATACTGATGGGACTGATCTGAATTGAATCTAGTCTACAGCAGAGGCTGGCATACTGATGGGACTGATCTGAATTGAATCTAGTCTACACAGCAGAGGCTGGCATACTGATGGGACTGATCTGAATTGAATCTAGTCTACAGCAGAGGCTGGCATACTGATGGGACTGATCTGAATTGAATCGAGTCTACAGCAGAGGCTGGCATACTGATGGGACTGATTTGAATTGAATCTAGTCTACACAGCAGAGGCTGGCATACTGATGGGACTGATCTGAATTTAATCTAGTCTACACAGCAGAGGCTGGCATACTGATGGGACTGATCTGAATTGAATCTAGTCTACAGCAGAGGCTGGCATACTGATGGGACTGATCTGAATTGAATCTAGTCTACACAGCAGAGGCTGGCATACTGATGGGACTGATCTGAATTGAATCTAGTCTACAGCAGAGGCTGGCATACTGATGGGACTGATCTGAATTGAATCTAGTCTACAGCAGAGGCTGGCATACTGATGGGACTGATCTGAATTGAATCTAGTCTACAGCAGAGGCTGGCATACTGATGGGACTGATCTGAATTGAATCTAGTCTACACAGCAGAGGCTGGCATACTGATGGGACTGATCTGAATTGAATCTAGTCTACACAGCAGAGGCTGGCATACTGATGGGACTGATCTGAATTGAATCGAGTCTACACAGCAGAGGCTGGCATACTGATGGGACTGATCTGAATTGAATCTAGTCTACAGCAGAGGCTGGCATACTGATGGGACTGATCTGAATTGAATCTAGTCTACAGCAGAGGCTGGCATACTGATGGGACTGATCTGAATTGAATCTAGTCTACAGCAAAGGCTGGCATACTGATGGGACTGATCTGAATTGAATCTAGTCTACAGCAGAGGCTGGCATACTGATGGAACTGATCTGAATTGAATCTAGTCTACACAGCAGAGGCTGGCATACTGATGGAACTGATCTGAATTGAATCTAGTCTACACAGCAGAGGCTGGCATACTGATGGAACTGATCTGAATTGAATCTAGTCTACACAGCAGAGGCTGGCATACTGATGGGACTGATCTGAATGAGGCTGATTTAATAAAGTGTACATTTTGAAAACATTTAAAAATGGTCCTACTAGCACAAGTGATTTGGCTGGATTCTGGACGCCATTCCACTCACATGGCTGTGTTGGTACCTGGGTGCTTATCAGACTAACACATTGTTTTATTTGACATTTAAAGCGGTCTGGAAGGCTGGCGGCCAGTCCTACAGAGACAGAATACATGGTGTTGTGTTTACGCTATCAGGCAGATCTCTGTAGCTCACACGGCTGAAGCAAACGTAACATCTTTCCACAGTCCCAGATGTACAGTATTCACACTAGGCTACGTCTGGTCATTGTGTCCAAGGCTGTCTCATCTCCTCTCTCCTCCTCCTCTGTCCTGTAAAAGTGACGAATGACAGTGCAACTCTTGATTACAGAAGTGTTAAGCACCACATTCACCCGAATTCTTTTGTTTTCAACCTATTATCACATACTCCTGTATGTCATGGTTCACGGGTGTTCCCGTGTGTTCCTGGGTTGTGGTGTGCTTGTTTGTCTCCATCTTGTGGGTGTTCCTAGTGTTTCATCCTGGTACTTTTATTTCCCCTATTACCTTAATTTTCCCGCCCTTTTCTCACCTGTTGCTGGTTAGTCCTCGTTATGTTTTGTATTTAGTCTTCCCTGTTTTCCTGTGTGTTTGTCGGGTCATTGTTTAAGGTACGTGGGGTTTCTGTTTCATGTCTGTTTGTGTTTGGTTCGTTAGTGTCTGTATTTAGTGTGGGTCTTGTCAGTCTGTTGGTGTCGGGGCATTGTTTAAGGTATGTTTCTGTTTCTACGTTGCTCGTGCTGTTAACACGTTTATGTTTTCTTGTTTGTTGTTTCTTAGATGTTGTTTGTTTACTATTGGATGTAGGGTCAGTTTTGGTTACACTGTAGTTCATGTTCATTGTGTATTAGGTTAATGTTATCCTGTTCTGTGGTTCCTTGTTTAATTTGTGATTTGTGTGTCTTGTTTAAGTTCTCGTTTCTTGTGCCTTTTCCTGCCTGGATGAGAATAAAAACCCTTTGTTGGAAAAGCTTCTCTGCGATTGTGTCTACTCCTTGGGATCTGCATGGCAGACCCTGACAGAATGACCCGACCGGCTATGACACAGCGGAGAAAGAAGAGCTGTCCGTCCACTTACGGACAGTCTCCAGAGTTCCCTGAATGTTTTCGCCGGTGCGCGATCCGGCGCGGACCGCCCCTCCCTCCTCGAACATCCACTCCGCCAGCTATCTGGTTACCGGCGGACTACGCAGCATTGCGTGAGTGGAGAGAGTCACTCCGCAGCGAGGATGAGGAGTATCTGGAGGGGGAGTACGGCTGGGAGCCCTATGGTGCTGAGGACTCCGAGTCTGAGGACGAGTCCGAGGAGGAGGAGTACATGGAGGGGAGGTTTCGCTGGGATCCTTTCACCCTCCAGCTGATTCCTGTCTCACCTTCCTCGTTTCTGCCCTCCACCTCACCACCCCTGAGAGCTGCTCGGCAGCACGAGATGGCTGCCGCCCCGCAGCACAAGATGGCTGCCGCCCCGCAGCACAAGATGGCTGCCGCCCCGCAGCACAAGATGGCTGCCGCCCCGCAGCACAAGATGGCTGCCGCCCCGCAGCACAAGATGGCTGCCGCCCCGCAGCACAAGATGGCTGCCGCCCCGCAGCACAAGATGGCTGCCGCCCCGCAGCACAAGATGGCTGCCGCCCCGCAGCTCAAGATGGCTGCCGTCCCGCAGAACAGGATGGCTGCCGCCCCGCAGCTCAAGATGGCTGCCGCCCCGCAGCACAAGATGGCTGACCAGGCTCAAGCGGCGAAAAGGACAGGGGAGGTCTCACTGCTGGACAGTGGTGAGGACCTTGAGTTTTCAGACGAGGAGGACATTGATGATGACCCTCCTCCTTTGGAAGACACCGGAGGTGGAAGGAAGAAGCTATTGCCTGAGCCTGTCCCCGTGTGCTGAGCCTGTGCCTGAGCCTGTCCCCGTGCCCTTGCCTGAGCCTGTCCCCGTGCCCTTGCCTGAGCCTGTCCCCGTGCCCTTGCCTGAGCCTGTCCCCGTGCCCTTGCCTGAGCCTGTCCCCGTGCCCTTGCCTGAGCCTGTCCCCGTGCCCTTGCCTGAGCCTGTCCCCGTGCCCTTGCCTGAGCCTGTCCCCGTGCCCTTGCCTGAGCCTGTCCCAGTGCCCTTGCCTGAGCCTGTCCCAGTGCCCTTGCCTGAGCCTGTCCCAGTGCCCTTGCCTGAGCCTGTCCCAGTGCCCTTGCCTGAGCCTGTCCCAGTGCCCTTGCCTGAGCCTGTCCCCGTGCCCTTGCCTGAGCCTGTCCCCGTGTCCTTGCCTGAGCCTGTCC
This sequence comes from Dallia pectoralis, assembly GCA_029465975.1. NCBI lineage: Eukaryota > Metazoa > Chordata > Actinopteri > Esociformes > Umbridae > Dallia > Dallia pectoralis. The sequence goes on from CM055744.1 coordinate 17,367,963, forward strand.
CAGTTTCCCAACCCGAGCCTGTCCCAGTTTCCCAGCCTGTGCCTGTCCCAGTCCCAGTTTCCCTGCCTGTCCCAGTCCCAGTTTCCCTGCCTGTCCCAGTCCCAGTTTCCCTGCCGGTGCCAGTCCCCGTTTCCTTGCCTGAGCCAGCCCCCGTGTCTGTCCCAGAGTCTGTCCCCGTGGCTGTCCCCGTGGCTGTCCCGGTCCCCGAGCTCACTCCAGCCCCAGAGCTCACTCCAGCCCCAGAGCTCACTCCAGCCCCAGAGCTCACTCCAGCCCCAGAGCTCACTCCAGCCCCAGAGCTCACTCCAGCCCCAGAGCTCACTCCAGGCCCCGAGCTCACTCCAGGCCCCGAGCTCACTTCAGACCCCTTGTCGGAGTCTGTCCCCCTGCCTGACTCCAGTCCTGTCCCCCTGCCTGACTCCAGTCCTGTCCCCCTGCCTGACTCCAGTCCTGTCCCCCTGCCTGACTCCAGTCCTGTCCCCCTGCCTGACTCCAGTCCTGTCCCCCTGCCTGACTCCAGTCCTGTCCCCCTGCCTGACTCCAGTCCTGTCCCCCTGCCTGACCCCAGTCCTGTCCCCCTGCCTGACCCCAGTCCGGACCCCCGTCCTGTTCTCGAGCCCCGTCCTATGCCCGAGGCCGTCATCCTGGCCGGGACAGTTCCCGGGCCAAGGACTGTTGCCGGGCCAAAACCAGTTCCGGCACGGCCACCTGAACCGTGTCCTCCGGCACGGCCACCTGAACCGTGTCCTCCGGCACGGCCACCTGAACCGTGTCCTCCGGCACGGCCACCTGAACCGTGTCCTCCGGCACGGCCACCTGAACCGTGTCCTCCGGCACGGCCACCTGAACCGTGTCCTCCGGCACGGCCACCTGAACCGTGTCCTCCGGCACGGCCACCTGAACCGTGTCCTCCGGCACGGCCACCTGAACCGTGTCCTCCGGCACGGCCACCTGAACCGTGTCCTCCGGCACGGCCACCTGAACCGTGTCCTCCGGCACGGCCACCTGAACCGTGTCCTCCGGCACGGCCACCTGAACCGTGTCCTCCGGCACGGCCACCTGAACCGTGTCCTCCGGCACTGCCACCTGAACCGTGTCCTCCGGCACTGCCTCCTGACCCGTCTCCTCCGGCACTGCCTCCTGACCCGTCTCCTCCGGCACTGCCTCCTGACCCGTCTCCTCCGGCACTGCCTCCTGACCCGTCTCCTCCGGCACTGCCTCCTGACCCGTCTCCTCCGGCACTGCCTCCTGACCCGTCTCCTCCGGCACTGCCTCCTGACCCTCATCCGTCCTTCCGGACCTCTGCTCCGCCTACGCCTGTCCGGCCTCCTGACCCGCATCCGCCCGTCCTGTCCTCTGGTCCGCCTCAGCCGTTACGGCCTCCTGACCCGCATCCGCCCGGCCGGGTCTCTGCTCCGCCCTCTCCGGTCCGGCCTCCTGACTCTGTGTCTTGCTGGCACTGTCCTCTTGCCCCCTGAGAAACTGGACTATTCCCTGGACTCTGTCCCTGTTCCAGGTTTTTTTTGGTTCTCGCCTCCATCCCTCCCCACCTCCTCTGCCGCCTCCCCGCTGCAGTTCGTAGTCGGGGTTTTAGTTTATTTTTTGGCGCTTCTGGAGCCGCGCCTTGAGGGGGGGGTACTGTCATGGTTCACGGGTGTTCCCGTGTGTTCCTGGGTTGTGGTGTGCTTGTTTGTCTCCATCTTGTGGGTGTTCCTAGTGTTTCATCCTGGTACTTTTATTTCCCCTATTACCTTAATTTTCCCGCCCTTTTCTCACCTGTTGCTGGTTAGTCCTCGTTATGTTTTGTATTTAGTCTTCCCTGTTTTCCTGTGTGTTTGTCGGGTCATTGTTTAAGGTACGTGGGGTTTCTGTTTCATGTCTGTTTGTGTTTGGTTCGTTAGTGTCTGTATTTAGTGTGGGTCTTGTCAGTCTGTTGGTGTCGGGGCATTGTTTAAGGTATGTTTCTGTTTCTACGTTGCTCGTGCTGTTAACACGTTTATGTTTTCTTGTTTGTTGTTTCTTAGATGTTGTTTGTTTACTATTGGATGTAGGGGCAGTTTTGGTTACACTGTAGTTCATGTTCATTGTGTATTAGGTTAATGTTATCCTGTTCTGTGGTTCCTTGTTTAATTTGTGATTTGTGTGTCTTGTTTAAGTTCTCGTTTCTTGTGCCTGTTCCTGCCTGGATGAGAATAAAAACCCTTTGTTGGAAAAGCTTCTCTGCGATTGTGTCTACTCCTTGGGATCTGCATGGCAGACCCTGACACTGTACTCTTAGTACAGAAATATGCCAGTGGATTATGTGTGTGTGTATGTGTGTGCATACGCCCAGGTTAGCGTGTGTGTTTTGTGTGGTGGGGTATGTTCAGTTGAGGGATTTTAAGAAGTGACCAAGAGGATGCTCCATTAAATCCTCAGGCCGGGTTTTCTCTGAGCGAGGCTTCTTTCCGACAAGTTGGTTTCTGTAAGGCAGGGGTGTCCAAAGTTTTTTTAGTGAGGGCCAAATACAGAAAAATAAACAAAGGGCCGGGCCGCACACTAGAGGTGACATTAACACATGAATACTGTGTGTATTTCTAACTCACCTATAATGTGAAGAACTGTGCTGTCCTTTAGCTCGAATTATGTTGACAGTTTTTACGCCCGTCATGGCCGGAGCTCCATCCGTTGTTTCTCCACAGAGTTTGTCCCATTTAAGCCCCATCTTTCCAACTGCCTCCGACACAGCTTCAAAAATATCTCTGCCCGTCGTTGTGCCTTTTAGGCTCATCATATCATGCAGCTCCTCCGTACAGCAAAAATGACCATCTACTCCCCGCAAAACATTAACAGCTGCGCGGTGTCTGTGGCATCTGTGCTCTTATCGCTAACCCTATCCATAACCAATCGCATGCTATCGAGTACAAATCAAAAGCACTAGCTTTGTCTCTCAGCTGAAGTTTCCAGTTAGCTGACAAGTCCTCGATTCTCCGCACCACTGTATTTCTGGATAAGCTCACGTTGTTGAAATCCGGAACTTTTTCCGGGCACATTATTGCTGTGACTTTGAGGCACTGCTTTATGAAATCACCGTCTGAGAACGGTTTGCCGTGCTGGGCCATACGTTTAGCGACCTTATAGCTTGCTGTTGTGGCGTTTTCCTTTATTTTGTTAGCACGAAAAAACACCTGTTGTTGAGCTTGCATGCTAGCTGCCATTTGCTTGACTTTCTGCGTTCGTTCGGCACTGGTGTACTGATGTGTAGCTCTGATGGTCTCATAGTGCTGACGGACATTATACTCTTTCATCACAGCAACTCATTGCAAATCAAACAGATACACTTTACGTTGATTTCTTTGAAGAAATATTCATGTTCCCACTGTGTTTGAAATCTTCTACACTCACTTGCTATTTTGCGTTTCTTTGGTGCTGCCATTTCTGGTGACTCGCAGTAAAAGTTTTTGTTTGCTTAATTTTGTTTAGTGGAGAAGCACCGTTTCCATGGCTGGCTCCAACTAGTGTTGAAACTGAGAAGTGCAACAGAGTTGAGCTCAATCTTCTTGTGCGGGTCATATTCAATTATATTTTCAGAATTTGCTGCGGGCCAATAAAAACTGGACCGCAGGCCGCAGATGGCCCGCGGGCCGGACTTTGGACACCCCTGCTGTAAGGTCACTACTGTATATGAGAATGTGTTCTCAGTCTACCTGGTAAAATATGTAAAATGACTACAACAATGATTGAAACAAAGCAGTTGAAAAGTAGCATGTAGTACGTTCTGCGGTTTGGAGACACACTGCATGCCGGCGCAATAAAATGGAGGTGTTACTCGATGTAACCGACCAATTACACAACAAAACAACCCTGAGTCCCTAAAAAAGAGTCCCCCAAACCCCCCAGCCCCCTACACCCAGTCCACCTGCCACCTCTGTCAATGCAGAAAACGCCATAGAAACAGAGAGCGAAGGAGAGAGCGAGGCCAGCCACACGTCACCCCTTGTCTTCATCTCACCCCCCCCCCTCTCCTCACCACATCAGGATACAGTTGTTTTGGTGGGATCCGGTTTCAAACGGAATGCTGCCTTGCTCTGGTTCGCCGCAGGCTCGGTGTTATTGGCAGACACGTCTCCCATCCTCTCTCAGTGGGCTGGTGGTCAGAGAGTGACGCCCCTAACGAACTCCTGTCCCCCCCATCACCTTACCCCCCCGTCACCCCACCACTCAACCCCTCTCTGACACACAACACACGCACATTCACTTTCCTCACCTTACTTGGGGCCCACAAGGCATTGCAACCCTTTGACAATGATATTTGCATAGTTACGCTGTGTATAAATCTCTATCCTATTTTATAGTATACTTTTCGATCTCTGCTTCGCTTTGCAACCCTCTGGCCCTGTAATCAGATCCGGCCCTAGACCTTAGGGGGCCCTATGCAAAATTTGGTTGGAGGCCCCTTTAACCATTTATTTATTTATTTTATGTTACTATTGATGTGTGATTTTTTTGTGACTCGAGGGGGCCCTCTGCTGGCCTGCGAGGCCCATTGCAATTGCAAAGTTCGCCTAGTGGCTGGGCCGGCTCTGCCTGTAATGGAGAAACAAGTTTACATGTCTCAAGAAGTCAGAGCTTACGAGCTAGCCAATCACAAACCAGTACTTGTTTAAAACATCCCATCACTCTCTGTGCCCCCAATGACCCCTAGGTCAGGAAATGGCACCCCAAGTGTCGAGAGGAGGTATTGCATGTCTCAGGTAAACAAAAAGTTGTCTCATCTGAACTCCAGTTAGACCGGAGTGGATGTATGAAAGCCACCCACACATGTGGCTGTTGCACACTTTTGATCATTTGCTAACGATACCATTAGAGGATCTACTGGTCTGGTTAAACAGCGTTTTGACAAGCTGAATATTGAGACAGTCATAAGAATATTGGGTTAATCACAGTTCTACAAGGTTTGGAAAGCGCAGCTGCTTTGTATCTAATGTTCTCCGGTTTTGACATACAGATTTTGGTAACTTGGGGCGGGTTGGCCGTGCCCCTGATAATCATCTCACCTCTGTCTTACAGTTATAGGATGTTGCCATATATAGTCGAACCTCCACTATATGATACAGCCAGATAACACCCATAAAGGAAAGTGTTCTCACAAGGCCAACTTTAAGAGCGGTGGGAATAACGTCTTATCCCCTGTTAGGCTCCGGTTACATCCGTGACCCACTCCGTTCTGCCCTGGCACAATGTGCCTCTTATACACACTGGGTTTTGTGTTGGCACTGTATATCCTCCTGTTTATTTTCCTATGAAAGCGTTTCTATTGTCTGGCAATGGGGACCTCTCTTACACATTGTACTTCACACATTGTACGTCTGCACGTAGCGGCCCCGTGCTTTTCTTTGTTCACATGTGAACCGTGCTGGCTGGTTTGTTGCCCGGTCAACTTTATGTCAGAAAGAGATTACATATCTGGAGACCTTCTCTTAACTTTAAGAGTGATCACCCAGACAACACTGCCCCCTGCTGGTGCGATTAGGGAGTTCAGACCTGCTGACTGTGTATCCATGCCGTATCCATTACTGGGCCTGTTTGGGTCAGCATGGTTTCACTGATCAGGATGTCTTGTACACCATTGTTGTTCTGATTCATCAGCATCTATTGTATTTGCACGTCTAATCTGGCCAACTGGTGTTGGTGTGTAATACACCCAAAAGGTTCCAACAGAAACGTAACACTCAGAGTGACACGTGGAGTTTGCCATGGTGATGTTGGCCCAGAACCAAAGGAGAGTGGTTTGTGAGACTGCTGTCTGCTGACTCCCAGGGTTACCATAACCTGCTGTGTGTCTAGTGCCAACGCTTAAGTGAGGTCCCTCACACTGTGTGTGCTGTGCTCTCCAGCGCAGTTAAAATGGCACAGGTCACGTGTGCCACTTCCCCCATGGGTGAACGGCTGCTCTCGGGGGAGATGTTGCTGGCTAACTGCTGCCCAGACTGGGTTTCCGGCCCTGGGTTAGCTCAGCCTGCGGTTGCCCCTCTCGTCCTCCATCCCCCTCACTATCATCCCAGTGCAGACACTGTGCCAGGATACTGTGGTGACAGCCCTGAGTCCTCGGTTCCTCCCATGTCAACAAGACTGATTCACTTTAAGTTCAGTCCAGCTCTGTGAATCTGAAAGTGTCTTGGAGGCCTAGACAGAACATAACCCCTCGGAGTGAAATATGCCGGGTCTGGTTTTACACAACAAAGGATGCCAGTTTTCACATTAAATCGAGATGGCAGACTATCTTTCCTCACAAGGAAAGTGAAAGATGGATGATTTGGCCGTCACCGTCCCCACGCTAAAAAAGCATTATCCAGGTAATGGTCTGGTTTAGAGAAGAATGTACAACTGGGGTTAAAATTACAATTAGGAAAGGGTTGGGTATTAATGTTGGCAAAAGGATAACAATACCTGAAGTTTGTGTGTGTCTGTATGTGACATAATTAGGGAGGTAGATTTTGATAACCGAGACAGTATGATCAAACCATGTGAGTCAGCTTGAAGCCTTTGATCTCTAATAGAGTCTTGTTTTTATCAAGTCAAGCACATGAAATACCTCCCAGGCAAGTGTGTTTGTGTGTGGGCGTGCGTGTGTGTGTGTGCGTGCGTGTGTGGTCGTGCATACAATAACAGGTTTTCTAATACTTCTGGGAACCAAGAAACCCCACTAGAATGACCTCCTGCTTATCTGTCTATAATATCATCGCTACCTGATTTGCATTGTCAAACATGTACGTTTATGTTGTTGGTGATTTTTCTTGATTAGCAACAAACATAAAGCAGAACAATATATACTGTGCTTGTGATACAAATGTTCAATGATTTGCCAGTTATTCCTGTAGGCAGGTCCGGCCCGCTAGATAGGCAGCATAGGCAAATGCTCTGGGCTCCGTTCATCCATAGTGGCGCCAAACGGGTAAATAAATACATTTCCTACTCTGTTTACATATGTAGTATGTGGTTATTCTGGTTTGAAGAACGTGGAGGACCCTGGGAATGGTGTTTACTTGTCCAATCAGTGGAGGCCGAGAGCATAGAAGGGTCACTCATTGTGTGGGAAGGAATGAAATGCCAATGTAAGGCAAGTGTTATAGGTAAGCAAAACAGCAAATAAAAGTCGGATTTAATTATACAATATGTGAATTATATTGTCAATAATGCTTTTGATTCAGTGAGGTGGCCAGTTGAAAAATATTTAATTCTGTCCTATTGTGCGAAAATCTAGTTTATATTAACTGCTTTTATAAGTTACTTTGGATAAGATTTTTTGCAAAATGCTGAAAATGTCAAAACAAAATATGCCAAATCAGAAAAAGCATTGTTTAAATAAATACATTTTATAAAGAACAAAAGAAAATACTTAAGATATGTATTTTTCTACCAATTTTTTTTTCTGTGCCTTCACATACTTCCACAGGCAAATGGGGCTACACAGACTAAAAATTTGAATTATGTAAAATATCTTTCTGAGCAGAGTTTGTGTGAAACTTTGTTTATTTTAGCATGAAATAGTGTGATGGTCATTGGTCCAAGTTTAAGTCTGACCTATGATGTAAACCCCATGTGGTTTGTGATCTGCAGGCAGCGTGCCTGTATAGATGGTGTGTGTGAAATACCATGACTAGTTGGGAGTCTGACTGCTGTCTGTCTGTCAGCCTGTCAACCTACATCAGAGTCACGACTGGCCCCTCCCCTCTCCCCATGGGCCCCTCCCCCCTACCCACGGTTATTATTATTAACCAAACTGGTTGGAAAGACTGGCAGCTCAATACAAACGATGCTAAAACGGGCACCACTGATTACACAGACTGTCGGCCGCTTCACCACTCTCACATACACATCGCTCGGAGGATACACAACCCGGTCTCAGCCCACTAACACACACCTCTCCACACACACCTCTACACACACCTTCACACACACCCACTCTATACTCCCAGAGGTCTATGAACCTCAGCCAAAAAGGGAGCCGCTCATCTGACGCCAATTTCTAAGGACAACCTAGGGTCAGTGTGTGTGTATATGTGTGTGTGTGTGTGTGTGTTTGTCAAAATAGAAATGGGTAATATGTACTAGTGCACCCCCCCCACACACATTTTGTGGACGTCAGTATCAGTGATCAGCGTGGAACCAAGTCTATTCCCAGTGATGAAGACGAGGCACACAGTTAAACCATATTGATCCCAGATCATTGCTGCAAAGAATAACACATAAAAAGATTTAAATAAAAATAACATAAGGATAAAAAATAATCCCAACGGTAGACAAGGCAGAGACTCACATACTCCAGAGTATAAGCAGTGAGATTCTTTATTTCTCTAAAATAACACCTACTAACCATTTTCACAGACAGAATAACTAGTAATTGGTTATAAACGTCATAGGCATTTATTTCAAGAATCATTTCTTTCGTAATGATTGTCAATATAAAAGTAATTTCATTTTTGTGAAAAGATATACATAACATACAGGTTCATATATAAAAACCATAACTATTGTAAAAATGGATAGATGCTGGAAAGTGCCACACATGGTTACTGTTGTAATTCAACACGTAATGTAACTGAATCATAAGCGTAGAAATACTCAACTAATTTCCCCATTTTGTACCATATTTACACCCGAATGACCAGATTTAGCATCCAAGGATGCAAACCTCTAGCTACCAATCAACATGAGGCACCATTCACCTGAACCAACCTGGACTTGGATCCGATTGTTTCGTCTGGCCCGTTTCGCATCACATAACCACAACAGTTGTCATGCTAGCACAAACAGATATGAGACTAGACGAGCATTCCCCATCCTATTTACATTCCAGAAACTGTCTGAAAATATGTAGCAGTATGTTTTACAAACTGTGACTAGACATGAACAACCCCTGCCTCGAGGTTAAGGGCCCCAGTTCAAGGTACCCAGTTCAAGGTACCCAGTTCAAAATACCCAGTTCAAGGCACCCAGTTCAAGGCACCCAGTTTAAGGTACCCAGTTTAAGGTACCCAGTTCAAGGTACCCAGTTCAAGGTACCCAGTTCAAGGTACCCAGTTCAAAATACCCAGTTCAAGGCACCCAGTTTAAGGCACCCAGTTTAAGGCACCCAGTTTAAGGCACCCAGTTTAAGGTACCCAGTTCAAGGTACCCAGTTCAAGGTACCCAGTTCAAAATACCCAGTTCAAGGCACCCAGTTTAAGGCACCCAGTTTAAGGTTCCCAGTTTAAGGCACCCAGGCCAAGGTTCCCAGGCCAAGGTACCCAGTTTAAGGCACCCAGTTTAAGGTTCCCAGTTTAAGGTGCCCAGGCCAAGGTACCCAGTTTAAGGCGCCCAGTTTAAGGCACCCAGGCCAAGGCTATATCAGAAGTTACGTGGTCGTGTCTTCATCTCCACACTCTTAAAGGAGTAGCGCTCTCCGCTGCGGCTGTCTGTCAGGATGTACCAGGTGCCCCAGTAAATGCCGTTTGTCAGCCCGCTGTAGCGTCCTCGGTAATAACGTCCGTTCAGGTTGGCTGCTAGACAGGCGTCGTACCACCAGCCTGCTCCATAATACTGCGCACAGTTCCCCATGTTGTAGCGGTCGTGGTCACGGTCAGTTGTGCTGAATGCTCGACCGTCATGGTTGTAGCGTTTACTGTAGCTCAGGGCGTTGCCAGCGTCGCCGGAGTACTCACGTGCCGTCAGACGATACCTGGAGGAGGGTTTTATCATTTACTCCATGAGGAGTGAGCAGTGGTGTAGTTTTACTATTAACGCCATGACGAGTGAGCAGTGGTGTAGTTTTACTATTAACGCCATGACGAGTGAGCAGTGGTGTAGTTTTACTATAATGCCATGAGGAGTGAGCAGTGGTGTAGTTTTACTATAATGCCATGAGGAGTGAGCAGTGGTGTAGTTTTACTATAATGCCATGACGAGTGAGCAGTGGTGTAGTTTTACTTCTGGTTTTCATTACCTCTGTGTCTCCGCTGCCACCCTAAAGGTGTTGTAGGTGGCTTGACGTTCCTGCAGGTGCCAGTCCTCCAGCTGGATACGTAGCTGGTGTTGACCCGTGTTGGTGATGGCATGCAGTGCTGCGTTCCCCAGCCAGTGTTCTCCCTGAGGAGAACCAAAACCCTCGCGGTACTCTTGCCACGTCCGGTTGAAGTCCACCGAGCCATCTCGCCTTCGCTGGAACACCGTCCACCCTCCACCCGATGTCTCCATGTCACATTCTGCCTGGGGAGGGTCGGGGGGAAAGGTCATTCATCTAGGAAATAAAATATTTAGAGAAAAATGACATTTGGCTGATCATTACCAAAAGGTAGGAGGATAAAAAGATGAGAATTGAAATGTTTTTTTTGTCTGTTTTCCTTTCCTTGTGTGTGGGTTAGAAGAACCTCCAGGTCTGGTTTGCAGGGTGTGTGTGTGTGTGGTTTGTGTGTGTTTGATAGAAGATACCTCCAGTGCAGGTCTGCGTGGATCAGGCTGGATGGTGTAGATTCCATTTTCTTTGATCCCCAAACGATAGATCTCAGCACAGTCCTGAGGATGAAGACTCGATGTGGGAGCCACTGCAACACACACACACACACACACTCTCAGTCTGTTTGTTCTCTCACACACACACACACACTCTCAGTCTGTTTGTTCTCTCTCTCTCTCACACACACACACACACACACACTTTCAGTCTGTTTGTTCTCTCTCTCTCACACACACACACACACACACACCCCTCTCACCTGTTGGAGTGTGTTGTGTGATGCTCCTCAATAACAGTAGCAGATCTTTTTCTCTCTCCCTCCCAACCGCTGCTCCCTCTAAACACAATACAAAGCCCAGCAGTGAGGAGACTGAAGACCCAACATCTTCTAGAAAGAGTTGTTCACCTGGTCAGCATGTGAGATACCAGTGGTATTTATCTGCCCAACTCATCCCACAAGGGACCTTGCATTCCTGTGCACTCAACTCTGACCGACGCAGAGCAGGCCTCAGTAGAAATTGTTTTGTGTGTGTGTGTGTGTGTGTGTATGTTTAAGAAAGAGAAGAGACCCTCATTGTGTAGAGAGATGGAGAGAATGAACCGTAGGATGCCTAGGAACAGAGACGATGTAGTCAGGTTTTAAGGTAATGCCACTAATGAAGAAGAACGCAAATCATTTGATACTGAGCTTCAATATTTAAACAAAAAAAGTGTGTAATTGTTTAAAAAAAAAGAGACACTTTAACTCCCTGATTGAGACTAAATCTCTTTCTTGGCGCAATCAATTGCCCTATAAAATGATACTATTTATAAAGTACATATAAAGTGTTTCTATATATTTTTTGTACACATTCATGTTATAGGATTTTACGCTTCTCTTCATCATGGACTGTGCTAATAATTTTGGACATATGTGTAGTGTGTGTGTGTGTGTGTGTAGTGTGTGTGTGTGTGTGTGTTCCTCACCCAATCGCCTGGCCATGGCTCTGAGAGCCGGCCTATGACAGTGAAGATCACACTCTGTCAACACAGCAGCCATCAGAGCCAAAATGGCCCCCAGTGTGTCCCCTCCATGGCCTTTCTGGGCCCCCGGCTCCTGGGGGGAACTCATACAGCGCTGCAACTGGACCAGACGTTCCGACACATCCCCAGACTGCAGAGACAAACCCCAGTATTACAGTCAAGACTTTTACACACAGGCCGACCTGTCGTATACACACAGCAATACACACCAGTCACCTGTCTGTAGATATCTCCCACACAGCAATACACACCAGTCACCAGTCTGTAGATATCTCCCACACAGCAATACACACCAGTCACCTCTCTGTAGATATCTCCCACACAGCAATACATACCAGTCACCTCTCTGTAGATATCTCCCACACAGCAAAACACACCAGTCACCTCTCTGTAGATATCTTCCACACAGCAATACACACCAGTCACCTGTCTGTCGATATCTCCCACACAGCAATACACACCAGTCACCTCTCTGTAGATATCTCCCACACAGCAATACACACCAGTCACCTCTCTGTAGATATCTCCCACACAGCAATACACACCAGTCACCTGTCTGTCGATATCTCCCACACAGCAATACACACCAGTCACCTGTCTGTCGATATCTCCAATAATGTGTCCTCAATAACAGTTACCCAACCACATTTCAACACTAATGCATGCAAAGACTCAATCACTCAGTCACACTTATGTCACTCGTCGCCATGCCAGAACAAACACCTGTCATTACATGAGCTCAGCAGTGACATGTGATGGAAAGGACCATTATAAACCAACACGTCTACTCTTTTAACGTTTTCCCTGGACAGCATCGGTCACGTGGTGCCTAGAAGATAGAGTTGGGTCCTGTTAACACCGATCCAAATGTATACCAGTGACCCGGACACTAAGACACCAGTGACTATATATAACATGGCACCATCTTAATTTAGTATCAATAGGCTGTGACGTTATGTCCATAGTCACTGATCCAGCAGCCTAAACCCTAGATCAACCGAACAGACCACAATGCACCTGGCATGCAGACACTTACAGAATCCAACCACCCATGCAGAACAACACATTGTCCCGGCCTTCCCCTGTTGTCACTCAACTCAGAATGATCATTGTTTTGCCGTGATTATGACCTGAGTTTATGTCACAAGTCACTTATTCTTCTGGAATAAGCACAAGCAAATGACCTCAGATTGACCTGGTTATGTCACCCACCTCAGATCGGACCTGTCGGATATCTTGCCTGCGTTCCGTTTTCGTAGTGAGGTCAGAGGCAACAGGGGGCACGACCGCCAGCCTGCAACCAAGCGTCCCAGGGCGTCCCTCGCAACCCCCTGGCCCACTCCCTGTCCTCACAGGCGGAGCGGCCACCAGACTCTCCCTGCAGGGACGCTGGGTGCATGTCGGGGGTACGTCCGGGAGGGACAGCACAGCTCCCACATACAGATAGAGCAGCGGAAGCATGCCGAGATTGCACAGTGGAATCATGGGAGAAGTTCTAAAGCAACACCGACAGCCAGCCGAATCCAGAGGCGAAGCCAATCAGTCAGATACCCCGGTTTTTGTGTGGTCACCCTTGACACTGGGTCTTGTCAGCCTCTTGAGTTTGAATGTCAACGTGTATTTAATGTCTCTCGTCCTGTTTTTTTTTTGTCTCGTTTGTTTTTCCTGATGGTTCTGCTCCGGTCCCGGAGTTTCATGCGTCACAACCTTCTTCTATTTCTGTAAGGACTTCTTCAGATTTTTCTGTGTCTTTTTAATCTAATGCTCCTGTAATCCCAATCTCTGTGCCTGTCATTTTCTATCTGAGTTTCTATCAATATACCTCTTTCCTGTCACTCTCCCTCTCTTCTCTCTATCCTTCTATCGCTCTCTTTCTCTCACTCTATATCACTGAGGTTCCTTTGGCTCAGATTCCTAGATAACTGTGCCTCTCTTTGCTGTCTGACACGCACTAATGCACCCACCCCCTGATTTACACACACACACAAACACACACACGGACAAACACACACACACACGGACAAACACACACCCAAACATACGGTCACACACAATCTATTCATCTCTTTGACCATCCCCTCTCACTCTCTATCTCTTTTTCCCTCACTCTATCTTCTCATCATCTCTTTCTCGTTCACACAATATTCGTGGACCAATAGATGAGAGAAGTGTTAGCGGAGTTTGTTCAGGAGTCCCGTCTTTATCTGTAACAGACATGTGTGGGTGATCTATGCTCTTCGTGTATCGCTCTCACACACAAATGATAATGATAATTATGTTTTATATATTTATAATTATAATGATAATTATGTTTTATATATTTATAATGATAATTATGTTTTATATATTTATAATTATAATGATAATTATGTTTTATATATTTATAATTATAATGATAATTATGTTTTATATATTTATAATTATAATGATAATTATGTTTTATATATTTATAATTATAATGATAATTATGTTTTACATATTATATAATTATAATTATAAATTCACATGTTTCTCCCCAAAATCTCTAACGCTCATTCTTTCTCCTATTTCTTCTTTTCTCATCTTCTTTCTCTCCTTTTCTCCTCTCCCATTCACAGGTATTTCTTATTCTGTTTCATCCCTTTCCTTTTTTCCTCTCTTTGTATCAGTCCTTGTCTCTCTCAATCTCTTTGACAGTCGGTTCCTGTCTGTAACTCATGTCGGCATGTGTTACTGTGTATGTCTATTTGTCACTCTTTGCCACTCTCTTGTATACCTCCTGTCTTTCACACTATCAGTTTGTTCATTTGAGGATGTGTTTACCAACTTAGTTTTGACCAGGTCATAAAGGCTAGACATTCAATGAAGGAGAGCAGTCAGGAATTCCTCCATAAACTCCCATGCTTACTCATTAGGATCTGCCAAATGGACACCACACTAACACACACTAACTGAATACACACGGACGGAGACACAGTCTGTCTACAGACAAGGGGCAAAGACACCCCCATTTTACTTTGACCTTTCCCCTTTCACTGTCAGACAGTTGACACAGTTCAGCCACGTCCTCCCAGTACATGTTCATTGGGTCGGGATCAAAGGGCAGTCCATCTCTTCTTGGAATGTCCGCATGCATGGAGAACAGAATGGCTTCTGGGTAGTATGCAGTAGAACCGAACAGCACTTTGAGCACTGGTGACAGTGCTGCTCACGATGAGATAGTATGATGAGAACCGGTAGATCATTTCACGCAACAGGCCTGAAATAAATTCAGTAAGGGATATTATTTCTGGTCCGCACAATAAGGTAATCTCGTCATGAGATGATCACCAGTAGTCAGAGTCTCTAGGGGAATTTAAGGAAGACTGCCCTCTAGTGGTGCTCATATTCACATTCACATACAGACGCTGAATTACAATCAACAGTGCTCTCATTAAACAGCATGTTTCTGTTTCACTTCAGATATTACACTTTGGGAGTACACCTGTGTGTTATGTTTCAAGCCAGTCTGGTTTGGATACCATTACACACTTGTCCAATGTTTTATTGAAAATAGAGAGTCATTGCATGCATGCATGTTTTAATACTATTTTGCATATGTTATGTACACTATATCAAGCTGTTGGCACATTATGAGCTCAATCTAGCATTAGGTCGGACATTTAGATCTGACATTCTGGACATCTCAGAATCTTGTGGCAGAAAATACGATCAGAAAACTCTCATTCCACATCATATTTACTTCTGTTTGTTAAGGTCCTCCAAGGAAAAGAAGAATCTGCAAAAGGGAATTTTTTAAATCACCTGAGCTCGATGAGCTGTATCTCAGCCAATATCACCTATATATTTTACCACTCATTACAGTCAATGTCACAATATTGACAAACCATGGCTAATCTCAACCCTGCCCTGTCCGTGAAAAGTCTTGCGAACAGCTCACCCTCAATCCCACAATGGTCTTCCTTTAGTTCAGTCAGGCTTTAAGCTGCGGCTGAGTCTAAACATCTCTATGTCCCGAATGTGGCTTTAAATAAAATGCAGCACGGGGTTGCTGTTTTTATTGATTTTTCCTAAAACCTGTCATTATCTCCTTATGAATAGTCTCAGAGGACGGTCTAGCCTGGTTTGAAAACTATTTGGCTGACTGAATGAAGTGAAATCTGAGTGCCTGACCTCTTAACATCCTCACCCTGACTGTGAGTTAGAACATTTTGACACCTACACATATATTGGTATATGGCATGACCACTCACTTTCAATTAATATTCCCAAATCTCACCTTCACTGTTAAATAATATCCAGAATTGGTTTCTTGTTCCACAATGACTCATCATTCACCCACACACGCCTTTGTAACCAATCGGATTCCTGCCAATCCTTAACTATGGCGACGTAGTCGATAGGTGTGTCTCCAAATTAATTAGCACCTCACTCTTTATTAACAAATACGTTTGTTAATAAAGTTACATTTAAAAAATACAATACCGCAGTTTCACATTACATAATGTGGTATGATTGTGCATTGATGAGTAACACAGTTTAAGCTATTTTTGTATTTGACACCCATCATTGGCCTTGATGGTGGTGATGGTGGAGGTTGCTGTATGTGCGTGATCACGTTTATCGTTTAAGCAATATCACGGTGACGCAAGAGTTGTTTTGGAAGAAGCGACAGAGACGTCTGTTCTGTCAGCTACAACCATGAACACCCGACAAAAATGTACCTTCAAAACAAAAGTCCGGCAATGACGTCAGCAAAAAAGTAATTTATAAAGAAATGTTATTATGAAACCTTTCATAACGACTGATTTGTTTTCCTATCGTTTAAGAAACGTCATACCAACGGCCAAGAATGGGGGTGGACGTGTGATGTTTTGAGTATTGTTTGCTGCCTACACAACTTGCCATCAATTGAGGTACCATTAATTCTGTTCCTGTATCAGGGAATTGTCATGTGTCATGTGTTTATCTGTGAGCTGAAGGTGATGTGCAGCCTGGTCACAGAGCAAAAGAATGATATATGTCATATATCAGTAGCAATTCTACTTCTGAACGGTTGAACAACAAGAACAGTGTAGCTTTTTCAGCAGCCACTTCTGAACGATTGAACAACAAGAACAGTGTAGCTTTTTCAGCAGCCATATCACCCTATAGCCCAACACTGGTTGCCCACTGAAGCTAAGCAGGGCTGAGCCTGGTCAGTACCTGGATGGGAGACCTCCTGGAAAAACCAGGTTGCTGCCGGAAGAGGTGTTAGTGAGGCCAGAATGGGCTGCATTCTGGTCTGTGTGGGTCCTAACCCCCCAGTATAGTGATGGGGACACTATTCTGTCAAAAAAGCACTGTCCTGTTTAACGTCTCGGATGAGACGTTAAACCGAGGCCTTGACTCTCTGTGGTCATTAAAAACCCCATTACCGTCTCCTCTCCACCTGTAAGCTGGTGTGTGGTGTGTGTTCTGGCGCAATATGGCTGCCGTCACGACATCCAGGTGGATGCTGCACATTGGTGGTGGTTGAGGAGATTCCCCTTTCATGTAAAAAGTGCTTTGAGTTCCCAGGAAGAAAAGTGCTATATAAATGTAATGAATTATTATTATTATTTTCACATGCTCATTCTTATAGCGCACTTTGTTTTATTTCAGTACTAGCTATAATTGGAATGTCACCACCCATCAACATGGCAATTTTTATTAATTATCATTACGTTCTATTCTTTGTTTCAAGTTGAAATAAAGTGACTAACTGCTAGGTTTCCACATAAGCTACACTTGGTTGCACTGCCTTGAGGTAATTGATTCAAATATGAGATGCAAGCATATGTTTTTGGATCTGCACCAGTGTTTACCATTAGTATATACCATGTAGTACAACCAGGATAAATGTTTCACTTTATCTTGTCTATAAAAATGTCAAAATCACATTTCATAATACCCTTTTAGAACCTGCTTTTCTGTTGCCACAAAATAAATGGTTTTGACCACCATACTAGGTTTTTTGCATTCCCAGTTTTGCAACAGGCCAGCCGGGGTTGTTTAATATTTTCAAGCCTTTATTTTGTCTAAAGTGTTAACAAAGCATGCAAAACAAATAATGCATGTACTGTAATACAGGCTACACATATTGTCAGAGTGTATATTAATATTTAATATGGCATATTTAGGTAGGTAGATTGCTCAAACGATAACAGAGAAGAAAAACCGATGTGCCTAATGTCATTATTTCAATCGCATCATCAAACAGCAAGACTCAGACACAGCAATTTAATTCACCCAATGTCTCTAAAAATGTCTCGTACAAGTAATTCACTAAGTATACAGGACAGGACTCTTATTCTGGTTGCGCTCCCTGTTTTTGGGGCAGGAAGTCCTTAGTTATTCGTGCTTGCGTCACAACAATGTCAAAGAGGGAAGGGAAAATTAGTCGCGAATGATATCCAGGGTAGAAGACACAAACCAACGAAATCGGAACTTAAAATATAGCTATATATTTATTTACATTATTGCAAATGTTAAGAAAGTACTATTGTACTTTTGTTAGCTGAGCATTAGAGACACACGCATTACACCAACTTGATACATGAACATATTAGCTAGCCGTCCCGGTGTTGTGCGTTACTAGTACAGACAGTATTAGCTAGTAGCTCGCTAACGTCATCTATTCTGACTGTTCTTCAAATCCAGCCAGTAGATACTGACCTGAGACAATAAACAGCGGGTCTGGTGTGTCGGAAGTTAAAGGTAAGTTACACCGAGCTACAAATGACTGCTGAATGTAACGTCATTCCATACGGGCTGCTTGTGTTCACGTCTAACTAACGGTAACGGGGGCAATGGGAGTAATCGATGACAGTCAGTGTGGTGCGGCCTCCTGCAGTCAGACGGATTGAGTCATATTATTATAGTAATAACGTCCGGACCGTGTAAAAACCAACCTGACCGTGGGCCCTTCTGTCCTGACAGCCCAGACCCAATTAACATTATATGTTCTGATCACGTGAAATAGACCTGGAATCGAGAGTCGGAATAACCACGAACCTGTTTACATGTTGTTTTAAACGCAAAACAACTTTTAGTAGAATATGTCTGTTTGTACTACTGGTTTATTACATTTGTGTATGGATCAAAGCATTTTGTCCTCCCTCAAGAATTGTTGGTCGGATATGGTGTTCAAGTGTGTCTGCAGCTTGAATAAATACTTCAGCCATGTGATCTGACTTGTAGAATGCAGTGTCATGGGTTGCAGATTAGGCGAGGACTGGGGTTGTTCACTAATCCTTCACCACAGCCATGCCATATAATGAATCATACTTGACGATATTAAGACAAGACATTTTGATATATGGTTCTCTGGAGTCAGCTGAAATTACTGAAATGTATGGGCACAATACTGTGTTTTCCAGAAGGATATTTTGTCAGTATATTGCAGAGACGACACACAGTGTCCACTATTAGAGCATCAGAATATCACATTTACAACATCTCAAGCTGATGTTTTCATATTAGCAGGGACACTGGTGCTGCTGTCATTTTGATAGATTGGATGGTGTTTACTGTTACACGTTTTGGAAATGAGTTAATTACATCTGGGTTGTAATGGACAGTCCTGCGTTTACATTTTAACAGAGTGCTTCTATGTTCACATATACAGTTGAACCCAGTGTTATTTACTCTGGTTCAGCACCACCGTTATTTTAACATCATGGTTAGATGGTGTACGAGTTCGTTAGAAAGCTTCTTCCAGTGTCATAGGTGACTACTAATGTAACTGGCAAGCAATGTTAACTGTGAGGAGACAATGCTAACCAACTAGGAGCCAGTGGCTAGTTCGCTGCAGACTCTCCTCATTCTTTGGTTTGCTAACATGTGACCTCGTCCCAATTGGATAGCTTGTCCAATTAGTATGACACACAGTGTTCACTGTCCAGGAGTCCTGTGCGACAGAACTGGGAGAGAGGATTAGCTTGAGTCCTCTTTATTTGCATAATGTTATGTTACCCCTGTGTCACTCCGCCCTTAAAATGAATACTTCTTATGATATGAATACTTAATCACCAGTCAGATTATTTTAGGAATCTGTTCTGTACTCCACGGAGCACCTCTATAAACACTGGAACTTGAGACTACCTGACATCCAGCCTTTCTATCGGTTTGTAGTAAGAGCTCAGTAGTCTTCGCTGTAGTCACTTGGCATTCTCAGCGGTCCATACTGAAGGGCTTTTCTCCATGCCCTGAACTTGAAGTCATCACAGGTGGCCTTATTTGAAAAAAGAAAATGCTTCGTTCCTTCGGGAATAAACGTAATAAGTGTTGGATAGCCAATTTAGTTTTTCGAAGATTAAAGAAAGCAAGGATTCTCTAGGTGTCTACAAACTAGAGATGGGACAGTAATATTAAAGTGGTCAACACTAATCTCTCATCACTGGTATATTGCTGATGTTGTTCATCAATATAAGTATCTTTTACTACAAACATATCAACAGAGGGAACGCTTTCAGGCGTTTTATGCTATATTGGACAGGAAAGCGAAAGTTAGAGAGAGTTATGGTTGAAAGTGCCGGTCAGATTTGGGATGTGGGATATTATCTTGGCACACTTTGAGCCCTTTAGTACCAATTAAACATTGTTTAAACCCCACAGTCTATCTGAGTATTGTTTCCCAACCATGTCCACCCCTTTAGACCCGAGTGTTCACATCATCTAATGTCCTCCTCAAAGCTCACATCATCTCAAATGGTTTTTGAACCTGACAATGAGTTTACTGTGCTCAAATAGCCTCTACAGTCACCAGATCTCAATCCAATAGAGGATCTTTGGGATGTGGTGGAACGGGAGAGTTGCATCACGACTGTGTGATGCTATAATGAAGTGGGGTCTGTAAGTGTGTCTTGCCCCCATCAATCTTGGTCATATGGATATTTTATTTATTAGTAAAATGAGCAAACACACGCTCTTAATTGGCCTTAATTTTAATTGTGGCGGGCGCAGGAACATAAATGCATCAGGTCTATCTGTGAAAACGTACCTGAGATGGCCTTACAGGTGTGTAGCAGCCCGGGGTACCACCTCTTGTGGGCGTTGGTTTCTCTGGTGCTCATGGTTGTCTTAGTTGCATGGCCTTGATTGGAGAAGTGCCAAATGAGAACTAACATGTGTCTTGACTATAGAGTTTTCTAGAAGGCATGTGGGACACTCTAAGACAAGGTGGAAGAACATTCTATGGTCCTGATGAGACCAACATCTAGTTTTGTGTTTTTGTACCAAGCACTTTGCTTGGCGTTGCATGAGACTGCACCTTATCCCAAGAACAGCATCTCTACTGTGATGAAAGGTGGTGTTAGCTTCATGCTATGGGGATGCTTCTCTACGTCAGGGCCCGGAAAGCTAGTGATGTTAGAGAGCAAAATATAGGAAAGTACAGACACCCAAAGTCCCGCCAGTGTGGCATTGAAACACTCTTGACAGAGCTTGAGCAATTTTGGAACTGAGTATGTAAATTTGTCATGTACCCGCGTTTTACTGATATAACAAGCAGCATTCGTTTCGGTGACTTGGTGTTTTTTGGTCATTTGCTTTGTGTTAACAGATATCTTGATAGAAGTTGGCAGGGAAAAGCTGTTGGTCAGGCAGCTACAATGTTTCCTATTATAAACGCATGCTGGATGTGTGTCCCATACAGCCTGATTGTTCCAGTACAATATTGGGTTTCCCCATTGTCTCTAATCCCAGTCAGTGCCTGATAACGTGGGTTTGTGTCCTTTCCCAGGTCTGCATCTGGTGTCTATGGCTTTCCCCAAAGCTCTCCTTTATGACTCGATTCAGATTGCCCGTCAGAAGTTCAAATGCATGTTACTAAGATTGGATCAAAATTATAATCAATTTAAAGTTGGAGTTTGGAATCGGCCACGCTGGAAGTGATTGGGAAAGAATTTTATTGCTTGGATCGTTCTCTTGTCTTTAACAAGAAAAAGGAAACAAGATCGTGTGTGTGTGTGTGTGTGTGTGTGTGTGTGTGTGTGTACAAGTACACGTACAATAATGAATGATGTCTGCCTCGTGACTTGGCCAGCAGCTCAGGGAACACATGACTGTAATGAATTGAGCTGCAGTTTGATTGGACCAGTATAAGTGCAATACCTTTACACTAATCAGAAACATTATATGGCAGTCACACACACGTGAGGGTGATTGACAACCATTGTTTACGGGCACAGCAGATTCAGAGTGATCCACCTATTTATTGTGTGTGTGTGTGTGTGTGTGTGTGTGTGTGTGTGTGTGTGTGTGTGTGTGTGTGTGTGTGTGTGTGTGTGTGTGTGTGTGTGTGTGTGTGTGTGTGTGTGTGTGTGTGTGTGTGTGTGTGTGTGTGTGTGTGTGTGTGTGTGTGTGTGTGTGTGTTCTCTCCTCAGGCACCACAGAATGACGTCCAGGAAGAAAGTGCTCCTGAAAGTCATCATTCTCGGGGACTCAGGGTAAGTCCCAGTATATTAGTGGTGACTTCCTGTTTGACCACGGTGTCTTCCTGTCTGACTCCACTGCTTCTAGTAGGCTGTCCTCACATCTGTTTGTCTTCAGCTGATTTAAAACTGGACTTCTTGTTTCACTTTTCCTTTTCTGTCAATATGTAACCTAAGGCAGTGTGCCAGTATATTTCCCAGCGCTGTAGAGGACAGCTAGTCTCCACAGTAGAGTGTATCCGAGCACCTCTGGCTGGGTTTTAATGGTGTCTGGTTATTACTTCTCTTCCAAATTGATTTTGTCTTATTGGCCATGATTCCTTTTTCTCTATTAGGAATGAAGACATGGATGGAATAATGCTGTCATGTCAAATATTAGTTATTTAACTTAGATCAGCCATGATGAGCAGACAGTTACACACCTCACACACATACACCCGTGTCACACTCACACAGACACACCTGTGTTATTCTGCATATATTGAGCTTAATCTGTTGCCAGGTAAGCTATCGTTTACCTGTCTCTTTACTTTGACCTGTCTCTTTACTTTGACCTGTCTCTTTACTTTGACCTGTCTCTTTACTTTGACCTGTCTCTTTACTTTGACCTGTCTCTTTACTTTGACCTGTCTCTTTACTTTGACCTGTCTCTTTACTTTGACCTGTCTCTTTACTTTGACCTGTCTCTTTACTTTGACCTGCCTCTTTACTTTGACCTCTCTTTACTTTGACCTCTCTCTTTACTTTGACCTCTCTCTTTACATGTATCTGTCTCCCCTTAAATTTCTCAGAGTTGGAAAGACCTCCCTGATGAATCAATATGTGAACAGAAAGTTTAGTAACCAGTACAAAGCCACCATTGGCGCTGACTTCCTTACCAAGGAGGTGATGGTGGACGATCGGCTCGTCACAATGCAGGTTTGGAAACACATTTTTACCGTGCAACTATATTGTTCATAATATTAAGTATTGTCTCCCTAATAGTAATATGACCACGGCCTTTTACAAATATGCTCTATAATGTTGAAGATCCCTGAGATGTTCAGTCTGGGAAGAGCCTTTACCGTCTAGGGAAGGCAAACAATATGGTGCCTTTAATAGATCTGAGGGAAGTTTTAAGTGTGGTCTGATGTGCATATTACAGAATGATAAACAGCTTGTTTTGGGTGCTAACCATTATTTGGTCTACAATCGGTTATAATACGATAATAAAGTACTGGTTAGGTACCACTGTTGTAACTTCATCAAGTGGTAACCAAACATGTCTGATTACACTGTGAGTGTGATTAGATCTCTGCTCAGATGAAAACATGTTTTTTATATCCTCTGCCCTTCTGTGACTGTTTCTTACCCCCCCCTTCCTGTCTCGCGGTCAGATCTGGGACACAGCAGGCCAGGAGAGGTTCCAGTCTCTTGGCGTGGCCTTCTACCGCGGGGCTGACTGCTGTGTGCTGGTGTTCGACGTGACCGCCCCCAACACCTTCAAGACCCTAGACAGCTGGAGAGACGAGTTCCTCATCCAGGCCAGCCCCAGAGACCCAGAGAACTTCCCCTTCGTGGTGCTAGGCAACAAGATTGACCTTGAGAACAGACAGGTAGGTGACAGAGACGATGTAATGGCCGTTACCCATAATGCCGCTGGATCCAGCTATACAGGTGAAAGGTCATTTGACCCGTTCTAGCACTACTATCACTGGCCCCAATACTACTGCTAGTATGTGATCTTCCATGGAGTCTCCAACCATATGATGGAATATGCATCTCTGTAGCGAGGTATTACCTAATATATCATATGAAATGGGAATCTGTTCCTAGGTCTCATGTGATGTGTACTGTGTGATGTGTGCTGTGTGATGTGTGCTGTGTGATGTGTGCTGTGTGATGTGTACTGTGTGATGTGTGATGTGTACTGTGATGTGTACTGTGATGTGTACTGTGATGTGTACTGTGATGTGTATGTTTTACACTGTCAGGTGACAACCAAGCGTGCTCAGGCGTGGTGCCAGAGTAAGAATAACATCCCATACTTTGAGACCAGTGCCAAGGAGGCCATCAACGTGGAGCAGGCTTTCCAGACTATCGCCCGCAATGCCCTGAAACAGGTGGGTTTCATGCTTTCAGATGTGACTTTTTGAGAAAAGGCTTCTTTTTTATTGCCTCCCTTCAGTAGAGGCCAGTTTTTAGCAGAACTCTTGATCCGGTTGACCGGTGCACTGTTACTACATTTTCAGCCACTGAAACTCTCTGTAGCTTCTTCAAAGTGATTGCTAGTTTCTCTATGACTTTTCTCACAGGTGTCCTTCTTGTTTGAGCGCAAATGTTTTACTGTGCCTGGGTGGAGTGGTTCACCTTTGACCTTCTACTCCCATCATATATTTGATCTATCGGTGTTCACTGCTGTATGTTACTTTAACATTTGGATATATTTGTTTCCTTTCCTAATCTAAGCATTATGTCACTTTATCTCTGAAGTGTGGAGAATGCTTTCTGTTCTTCCTATTCTGAGTCTTACCATGGGTCCTCTAACAGGGGAGTTTTAGCAACACAATGTGCTTTTATTGGTTCACGGGTGGAGGCCAGTGATCTGTTAACTGTGTCCAGATCAAAGAACATGTCTTTGATCTGTGCAAACTGAAAGCTTATTTGTTTATTTTATATGTGTATGTTTTTCTTACAAATATTTCTCCAAATTCCCTTGGAGTAGTTGATTTCACTGTTTATATAAAATTGGGTGGGTGACTTGTCAATGTACCGTCATTAACTCGGGACAAATATAAAATAGGTCAGGGGTTTGAATGCGGTTTTCCCATATTGTCTTTCTCTCTCCCTGTTTTCAGGAGACTGAGGTGGAGCTGTATAATGAATTCCCAGAGCCAATCAAGCTGGACCGGAACGACCGAGCCAAACCCTCAGCCGAGGCCTGCAGCTGCTGAGGAACAACGTGGACTATCTTATGTCTGGCTTTCTGGAACAACTCCTGTTTCTCTAGAACCCCCCTCTAGGGAATGGACTGCCCCTCTGATTTCTGCACCCATGTCACATCCCTTTCCCACCAGAACCCCACAGAGTGTACAGGTCCATACGTGTACTGAACATGAGGGGTGTAGTGATTTGCACAGGCACCTCTGACACATCCCACACACACACATCCTAATGAAGCCAACGCCCAAAGATCATTAAAGGTGAAGACTACACCCCAGTAGACCCCGCGTTACCAGTCCATATGTGAACCCACAACGTCCTGGTCCACTCCTTCTGTCTCATGTCCCCGTGGTCTATCACATTGGGGGGACCAGATCGAGAGGCGTGTTCTGACAGTGGGGAACTCTAGAAGTGATGACTGATGCTTTATCACATGCTATTGTGATGTCGTCATTGCCTTGAGACGTCTGTCTGATCCTTTGTTTGTTTTCACTTGAAGTTCTATATTGCCTACATAACTGTTGACAATTAATCAGCTGTACTAGATGTTTTTGTTGTAGTTCATATTGGCTATAGATGTAAAGTCTTATGCCAAAATGAAACCTATAATTGTTGTTTTTGCACTTTGTTTTACATATGTTTTTTTGGCCTTTAATTCTAATAAATTCAGATTCGGTCAGCTAGACCGACAAGCCACAAACAACTACTACTGCTCCCACCATTATTTTCCAACTACTTCCTGGGAATTCAGTTGATACTATAAAATCAAAATCGGGACGATGAAAATGCCCTGTGTAGAAAGGTATAGAGGAAATGTTCTGAAGTAGACATTATCATTACATTTTTGATATCTTATCCAATGCGACATAAAGTGCATTCATTATAAGATGACTGAAGTTAAGTGAAGAGCTGACCGCACAAACACAATAAGAGAAATTTTTTTCATTTTATTTGCTATCTAATACTACTAGAACTGCTGTTTTTGCTGAATGTCATTTTCTTTATCAGCCATCTTGAGGACCCCGACATCACCCCCTATTTACATATGACCACTGTCTCTCCTGTTTGCTCAGGTTGGCAGGAATTTCAAGTGCAGATTGTGTACTAACATTGGGCAGGGATATCATTGCAGGGACAGAAAATGTGCAGAGCTGGATGTTGTATCAATCACAAAAAAGGTCATGGATCTGCCTGCTATTAGGCCAATTCTTCTTAATTAATCAGTGCTTTGCCAATGGCATGGTTCGACGTGAGTGTTGCGATTAAAAAAATTAACGATGATAATAAAAAGGTTGTTGAATAAGCATTGTTCATTGTCGTACTGTACTTATTGCCATGTTTTTAATGAATGTGCAGTTTATGTCCTTCTGTGTTGAACAAAGGCAGCTGACAACACAAGATATTAGCTCTCCAGGAGCAAAGTTATGTTGTATTCTCATGGTGGAGGGCATCACCTTGATCTGGCTGGGCATCTTCACCATTGCGTGTTCAACATCTACACTGTGTACATAGAACAGCCTCACTTTTGTGTTTGTCTCATTGAGAGCTTTGTGAAACCTCCTGTGTGTCATTAGCCACCAATCTGTTAGCCAACCTCTAAGTAGAGGGTTGTCACAGGCTGCAGCCATGGAATATCTTAAAGACATCAGTGAACCGGTACCAGTGGATGTCGGGAAGGCCAAAAACATATGTCTGTTCCAATATAAGGCCTACCTTTCACGTGTACACTGATTTCATCTATGCCAAGAATGATGCCTGGATAAAGGCCACCATCGAATTTCACTATACAGGCCCAATGATCATCGTTTTTAAGGGCTGGATTTCCCCACTGAATTTTGTCCACCAGTTGTGGGTTCATTGGTTGTATGTTCTGGAGCAGGGGGGACCTTCTGACTGTAATGGAAGTCCTGTGTGTGGAATGTGAGTGTTTGTGATGGGTGATAATGCCATGGTGGTGCATTGAGCTGCACACACACATTTGTTATGTCAGATTTGAGAAATGTGTGTAGTATGTACGTACCTTGGATAAGTGACAAACCCCCATTTATAAAGCAGGCACAATTATTTTCTCTAGGTAGTGAATATATTTTTACATTTATCTTTTGAAGCACTTCTCAAGAACCTGCTGTACAGGTTTGTTGTAATGTTGTTATTGGATTAAGTTTCTTGGAATAGGAATTACTAAACTTCCTAAACAGGGTGATTTAATTGCATGGTGAGCGTACAAACGATTCGGTTTGTCAATGGGCTGCCACGCGAGGGCGTTTGCTGTGTTAGTTTATATTATTGAAACGTTTTGTATTGCAGTAGAATTAAATGTATTATTGATAACACTAATCAATTTATGTTGGGCATACTCTATACTGTGAGTTTAGAAACAGTATTATGTCAAATAATAAACCACTGTTAAGCACTTTGAGTCAGAAGTAGATGCCCCCCTCCTATTTGGTGCTTCTGGGGTGGGGTGGCCTCTGATCATTAACAGTTTTCTTGGATATTTTGACACAGTTCGATGTGAACATAAAGGGGTGACTAATGCGTAACTTTGGCATCCGAAAAGTGACAAATTAGAAAATCGAGACCACCCAATTAATGATATAATGACCACCGAACAAACGTCAGAAAGCACATATTCCATCACGCCGTTTCCGCATTCTGTGTTGTTGTTCCCAATCACGTCCGCGTATTGGTTACATATACACGCGCACACACACACGACACACCCACACGCTGGACAGTAATCACCACACTGGCGAGTTAATACTTAATTTAATGTTATAGAATAATCACCACACTGGCGAGTTAATACTTAATTTAATGTTATAGAATAATCACCACACTGGCGAGTTAATACTTAATTTAATGTTATAGAATAATCACCACACTGGCGAGTTAATACTTAATGTAATTCAATATTATAGCACTATGGTGAAAAGCGGAGTACAGGCGACTGCCTCGGTGGCAACTAGATCTAGTCCAGCTAAAAAGAAAAACAAGAAGAAGAAGAATAAGCCTGGCAAGTACAGTGTGCTTGTGATAGACGCTGTCAAAACATTGAATGAGAGAAAAGGTTCGTCTTTGGTAAAAATCTATAATGAAGCCAAGAAGGCGAGCTGGTTCGACGAGCAGAACGGGCGAACCTATCTCCGGTACTCCATCCGGGCGCTGGTGCTCAACAACACCTTGGTCCAAGTGAAGGGGACGGGGGCGAACGGTTCGTTCAAACTCCAGAAAGGCAAGTTTGCGAAAGAGACACTGAGAATTACTCGGTCCAAGCCAGGCAAAAGCACTACGAAAACCGTCAAAGCGCCGGCCAAGAAGAAGCCAGTCGTAGCAAAGCCAAAGGTGAAGAGAAGCCCGTCGAAAGCTCCTGCAAAGAAAGCAGCCCCGAAGAAGCCCACGTCTAAGGCGAGGAGTCTGGTAGCCAAGAAGGTGGGCGCTCCATCCAAGAACCAGAGGCCAAACCCACAGAGGAAGACACAGAGGACGACACAGAGGACCACCAGGACACAGAGGAAGAACAGAGGAAGAAGTAGAGGAAGAAGTAGAGGAAGAAGTAGAGGAAGACACAGAGGAAGACACAGAGGAAGACACAGAGGAAGACACAGAGGAAGACACAGAGGAAGACACAGAAGAAGACACAGAGGAAGACACAGAGGACCACCAGGACGCAGAGGAAGAAGTAGCTCTCCACTGCATTTTTTTTAGATTTTTATTTTTATACATTTTAGTCTATTGTAGGTGTACCAAGTTGCATTGTTTAAACAATGACTTAAAGGCCACATATTTGTATAGTGAAATGACATGGGTGTATTCATTCCGCAAAACGACGGGTATCTATTTATTGATTAAGACCAGGCACAATGTTGGGTCAGGCTGTTCTTATTTGACAAATTCAGTTGATTTACCAAACACTTTATTTATATTTGACAAAACTTGCAACTAATATGAATTCGCCCAATGCTGAATATTGCATACTCCGTCTAAAAGATGGCCTTCTGCAAATTTACAATCAATGGTTATGAGGGTGTAATTACATGACATGGTTGTCATTCAGAGGAACTGATGTTGTTGCTGGGGTTGTCAAGAAGGCTTTGCGCATTACATAAAATTCTCAGTCACAATGCCCATATGCACCTCATCAAACTAGACTAGGCCCACCTCATCAAACCGTAACTCATCAAACTGTAAACAAAAGTGCTGCTCTTTACTGCACCCAAAAACGTAATTACTACATTTAGATCTACACATATACTGGGATTAGATACCTGGATTAACACTAGGATTGTGCAAATGTTATGTATGACACATAATGGGAAGTCAGATTCTGTATATTACATGTTAAAAATGTTTGCATTTTATGTCTCAATCATTAACATGTTTATTCAAAGCAGGGATGATAAATTCGTTTCCCATTGTAATTACCAGTTTGAGGGTGGTTCAAATGTATTATTCCAAATCACATCTGGTAAATTCTTTGCCTGAACATATGTATGTTACCATGGCTATATTATGGACGATCAGTCATCTGAGAGTACAGTATCTACAGGCCAATATGTTTAATAAATGTATATTTCAATGTATTTCACTGATTGTCTCTTCCTGTTTGGCTGGATATTCTTCCTCATATAACATCCTACTCATATGGTTATCATTTTGCCTTTGTTATGTATGGTTTTGAGACTTGTATACAATTCATAATCTATTCTACGTTTTATAAATATTTGTTTCCTGGGTTATACTAAAAAATGGCAGGAATGCGTTGTTCTTATGTAGAGGGTTGTTCTAAATTAAACTTTGCATTCACAACATTGACTTATATACTGGGAAGATGTATGTTTAACCGCCTTAGGCTTACATTAATTTCGTTTTAGGGGAGAAAGAAAACAATCATAGCACCCTGCAAAATACCATAGATGCTACATATTTTGGTCGGCCTTCGTAGTTCCCACCAGGAAGTAAACTTAGTTGAAAACATGCCTTCTACCAGACATGTTCACGTTTCGAAATATAGCATGCAAAGCCAGCCGCTGAGTCTCTGGAGACGGGTTTATGTTAGTTCACCCCTATTTGCAAAAAAGTGAAGTGACCCTTTTACCTTATAAGGAAGTAAATCCGAGCCAGACACACTTGGAATATGGAGACACATTAACCATAGCTAATATTGACATTTTCAAAATTTACTACAGTACAAAAATAAAGGACCAAAAAATAAGTACAAATGTGCTTTAATAACATTTTCGTATTGTTAGGATATCAGTAACGGTTTCACATACTTGTAGGTTGGAGAATGGTGTAGCAAAAATAAAACACATAATGTCAAATGTAAAAAAAAAAAATGCTGTATTTAACATTACATGGAATTCATATAGCTAGAACATTAAAAAGTAAATCAATGCGGCCTCCCCTACACTGTTTTGTATATGGTATGTTCCAGTGAGCGCAGAGGGTCACGGAAGAGAGCCATGGCAAGTGTACTACTTCCGTCATCTCAACCCCTGCGGATACAGAGAAATGGTAAGAGGTTATTATAGCTTTCATTATACAAAAAAAGACACTTCGATATTATTTCAAAATATATCACATGTCGTTTGTTGAACCTGCCATTATTGGTGGTTTCCTTGAGGCTTGCCTTAATGGGTGTCATTATCGCTAAATATTGTTTTGTACCAATGCTAGCTTGTTCAGCAAGCTAACGTGAGCTAGCATCCCCACCCAAAATGAGAAATCATGTTTTTTTTATGTACACTATTAGTTCGGTAGTTTGGACGATCGTTCCAAATAATGCGAAATTAACTGTAAAGTTATAAACATATCGAGTAACTGTTAGCTAGTTGGCTATCTACAGCTAATACAACCAGCTACAGTCTCCAGTCTGTCTTGGTGTGCAGCAGTGAACTCACATCTGTACTTAGACGTCATCTACTAAGAAATGCTGGTGTATTTGAAATGGAAAACTTGAATGATGTGTCATATTAACATATATCACAGCAGTCGTCTAGCAGTCTTGTTGTATTACCCAGGGAAATAAGGGTTGCAAGGTTTAGGCAACATTACTTAGATATGTTTGTTAATATTTCTGATCAAAAACTTGTGATCGTTGCACATTCAAACATAGTCATCAATGACACACATTTGAATCACTGAAACCCTTGTGGCTACATTTTAGGTACGTTTTTAGTTACTCCAACCTGCAAGTTTATGCATTACTACATTAGTAGAGTAGGACCTTACCTCATACAGGATGTAGTGTACACTTGCTATTGGCTTGAGCTGTCAAACTCCTGCAACTTATCCAGAAAGCCAGTGACTGGTGCTCTCTGTAGTCAACCTGCTCTAGCACACCACTGGAATTAAAGTTGAATCTTGCATCCAGTGATTGCCTTGATAGCAACAAAGGAACTGATCTGCTCCCCATTTTTGGTAATAGTGAAACTGTACATCTTCACTAGATCTCTTCATTCAGCTTCCTGTTGATGCAATGACAGCAGAGTAACCCTGGGGTGCTTTATTTATTAGAGTAACCCTGGGGTGCTTTATTTTACAGGGTAACCCTGGGGTGCTTTATTAATCTAATATTTATAATTAAGAGGAAAATAATATTTATAACAAACATTATTTGTACAATTGTCAAGACTCCATGACATTTTTCAGCGGGAAAAGGAATGATAATTGAGTCCATGGACTTCACATGCACTTCCTCACACATCTCGCATGCACTTCCTCTCACATTTCACATGCACTTCCTCTCACATTTCACATGCGCTTCCTTTCACATGCACTTCCTCTCCAACATATTGGGGGTTGTCCTGTTAAGTGAGATTTTGTTTTAGTTAGCTCAAATGTTTTCAAATATTGGACTGTTTTATGCCTATCTGAACATTTACAGACTTGCTTTGGTGGGTTTAATAATTAAATTAGTTTAGCTATTAATATTAGTTTTTAGCTATTAGAAACCTGAGCGTCATATCAGTACTGATGTGGTGTGTATTGTCTTCACAGCAATGTGCAGTTACTACTGATCAAAAACTATTCCAAGTATTCTAGTTGCAGGTCTTGGCCTGCCTGCCTCCTTGACGGGACAGTTGCTATCTATCAGTTGGTAAAGATGTGGTAATGGAAGAAGGAAAAGGGTATTTTTTGTAATAATTGTGTATTGAGGTAAGATTTGATGAGTGCGACCACTTCATTTATGTAAGTGAGGTTTAACCTGGTAGGGGTGTCTGGGTCAGTTACTAGGAGGTATTCACCTGGTAGCGGTGTCTTGATCAGTTACTAGGAGGTATTCACCTGGTAGGGGTGTCTGGGTCAGTTGCTGGGAGGTATTCACCTGGTAGGGGTGTCTGGGTCAGTTACTAGGAGGTATTCACCTGGTAGCGGTGTCTTGATCAGTTACTAGGAGGTATTCACCTGGTAGGGGTGTCTGGGTCAGTTGCTGGGAGGTATTCACCTGGTAGGGGTGTCTGGGTCAGTTGCTGGGAGGTATTCACCTGGTAGGGGTGTCTGGGTCAGTTGCTGGGAGGTATTCACCTGGTAGGGGTGTCTGGGTCAGTTGCTGGGAGGTATTCACCTGGTAGGGGTGTCTGGGTCAGTTGCTGGGAGGTATTCACCTGGTAGGGGTGTCTGGGTCAGTTGCTGGGAGGTATTCACCTGGTAGGGGTATCTGGGTCAGTTACTAGGAGGTATTCACCAGGGGTGTCTGGGTCCTGTATTCACCTGGTAGGGGTGTCTGGGTCAGTTACTAGGAGGTATTCACCTGGTAGGGGTGTCTGGGTGTCTGGGTATTCACCTGGTAGGGGTATCTGGGTCAGTTGCTGGGAGGTATTCACCTGGTAGGGGTGTCTGGGTCAGTTGCTGGGAGGTATTCACCTGGTAGGGGTGTCTGGGTCAGTTGCTGGGAGGTATTCACCTGGTAGGGGTGTCTGGGTCAGTTGCTGGGAGGTATTCACCTGGTAGGGGTGTCTGGGTCAGTTGCTGGGAGGTATTCACCTGGTAGGGGTGTCTGGGTCAGTTGCTGGGAGGTATTCACCTGGTAGGGGTGTCTGGGTCAGTTGCTGGGAGGTATTCACCTGGTAGGGGTGTCTGGGTCAGTTGCTGGGAGGTATTCACCTGGTAGGGGTGTCTGGGTCAGTTGCTGGGAGGTATTCACCTGGTAGGGGTGTCTGGGTCAGTTGCTGGGAGGTATTCACCTGGTAGGGGTATCTGGGTCAGTTGCTGGGAGGTATTCACCTGGTAGGGGTATCTGGGTCAGTTGCTGGGAGGTATTCCCTGTGTGTCATCATCTTGCTTTTCTTTCTCCTCCAGACAGCGACTCTGCGCCCGTACTTGAACGCTGTGCGTGCCACGCTGCAGGCCGCCCTCTGTCTGGAGAACTTCTCTTCTCAGGTGGTGGAGCGCCACAACAAGCCAGAGGTGGAGGTCCGGTGAGTCTGTCTGTCTTATGGTTGCAGATGAGGGCAATCATTTCTGTTAACTGTGTGCCAAGAATCTGCACGAAGTTTGGTGATTCATGGGTTGTATGTACATGTTCCAATAGCGTTAGTTGCCCTTTTGGGTACTTCAGATTCTAGTACCTGTAAAATATATCAAATAATCAAAGACGAAGATATTGTAAATTTAAAATTGTAGCTGTAAAAACTTCTTCAGAATGTACTATACTTACAGTATTCTGGTCACTTGTGGCTTGGGGTGTCTTACAGGTCCAATGCACTATACTGCACCGCTTAAAATGTGACATACTGCTGCAGCACTGCTTTAAATGTGACATACTGCTGCAGCACCGCTTTAAATGTGACATACTGCTACAGCATTGCTTTAAATGTGACATACTGCTGCAGCACCGCTTTAAATGTGACATACTGCTGCAGCACTGCTTTAAATGTGACATACTGCTGCAGCACTGCTTTAAATGTGACATACTGCTGTAGCACTGCTTTAAATGTGACATACTGCTGCAGCACTGCTTTAAATGTGACATACTGCTGCAGCACTGCTTTAAATGTGACATACTGCTGCAGCACTGCTTTAAATGTGACATACTCCATTTGTATGTTCTCCTCCTCAGGAGCAGTAAGGAGTTGCTTCTACAGCCCGTCATCATTAGTCGTAATGAAAAGGAGAAGGTTCTGATTGAGGGCTCCATCAACTCGGTCCGAGTCAGCATTGCTGTCAAGCAGGTCTGTGACACCTCACATAGGCGTGAGACCGGTGACTAAATGTACATGTCCATTATATATCAGAGCTATCAGCTGTACTTGGTTGTAGTATTTTGCCCACACACTTCAGATGCCTTATGGCTCTTATAAAATGGTTTACACAGTAGCAG
Organism: Dallia pectoralis; assembly: GCA_029465975.1. Classification (NCBI taxonomy): domain Eukaryota; kingdom Metazoa; phylum Chordata; class Actinopteri; order Esociformes; family Umbridae; genus Dallia; species Dallia pectoralis. The sequence goes on from CM055744.1 coordinate 17,402,140, forward strand.
TAAAAAAAGATGTGATGTCAGACTCCTGGTATATTTTCTGGTATTGCATGACTAGAAGCTAATGAGCGTTCAGAGCACCCAGTTCATAATAACAATTTAGAAACGTTTTTTTTCTTCATAATTAATTACCCAAATATGTATGCAGTGAGGGACACTCAGTATATTGATGATGATAATGTGTTTGTTGCTAATGGAACTTGTTTGGTTTGTGTCTTTGTAGGCAGATGAGATTGAGAAGATCCTGTGCCATAAGTTCATGCGCTTCATGATGATGAGAGCAGAGAACTTCTTCATCCTGAGACGGAAACCAGTGGAGGTAAGGGAGGAGGGGCCAGTAGAGGTTAAAAGAGGATGAGCCAGTGGGGGTCAAGAGAGGAGGGGCCAGTGGGGGTTAAGGGAGGAGGGGCCAGTGGGGGTTAAGGGAGGAGGGGCCAGTGGGGGTTAAGGGAGGAGGGGCCAGTGGGGGTTAAGGGAGGAGGGGCCAGTGGGGGTTAAGGGAGGAGGGGCCAGTGGGGGTTAAGGGAGGAGGGGCCAGTGGGGGTTAAGGGAGGAGGGGCCAGTGGGGGTTAAGGGAGGAGGGGCCAGTGGGGGTTAAGGGAGGAGGGGCCAGTGGGGGTTAAGGGAGGAGGGGCCAGTGGGGGTTAAGGGAGGAGGGGCCAGTGGAGGGTAAGGGAGGAGGGGCCAGTGGAGGGTAAAATAGAGAAGTTAAGTTGTGACAAGTGGTACATCGAAAATGTAAGCATTTTCAGCTTCACACAATTTACTGAGTACTTGGACACTAATGGCGTAATCTCTAACCCCTGACTCTTTATTTATCCACAGGGCTATGACATCAGTTTCCTTATCACCAACTTCCACACAGAGCAGATGTACAAGCACAAGCTGGTGGACTTTGTCATTCACTTCATGGAGGAGATTGACAAGGAGATCAGTGAGATGAAACTGTCTGTCAATGCTAGGGCTCGTATTGTTGCTGAGGAGTTTCTCAAAAATGTGAGTATGTGTGTCTCTCTCTGTGTCTCTCTCTGTGTCTCTCTCTGTGTCTCTCTCTGTGTCTCTCTCTGTGTCTCTCTCTGTGTCTCTCTCTGTGTCTCTCTCTGTGTCTCTCTCGGTGTCTCTTTCTTTGTCTCTCTCTGTGTCTCTCTCTGTGTCTCTGTGTGTTTCTCTCTGTGTGTGTGTCACTGTGTGTGTCTTCCTCTCTGTGTGTGTGTGTCTCTCTCTGTGTCTCTCTCCGTCACTCTCTGTGTCTTTCACTTTATGCTCACCACACAGTAATGGTTTCATTGACTTTTGTCTTCTTAACCTTTGCAGTTCTAAGAACATTCCCAAACATTCCTTATGCTGATCATGTCCGTTACCATGGTTTCTTGGAGGGTGTGCATCCCAGGACCGAGAGGAGGGGCTTAAGTGTGACCAGGCAATCGCATTGGATAAAAGTAAAGACGTATCAGACCAGTGGGGTGTGGCCCTTTATCATTATGGTATCCCTGTGCTCAGAAATATTGATGCTTGTACATATATTCACCGTCTCACTTAGAACAGTGTTGAATCAGGGCGTGTCCTTAACATAAAACCCAAATCAATATTAATGAGCACAGGGAAACCAACAGAGATTTCTGATAACTTAACGCTTTGTTTTTATATAAATATTATATGCACATTTCTTTTTTTGCAAAATTTTTGTTACGACATCCGTTTGACCCTGAGGATATTGAATTATTCCACATGTGCCCCTAGACGAGACCCTATCATTAATGTAAATGATTGTGAAATGATCGCAGTCATAATAAATCCCTTTATCCTTTGATAGTATGTTGGCGTGTTGTTTAACCATGCTACTAGGTTGCCCCGTGTATTTCTTGGATCTGGTCTTTCATATAGCACTTAAATAATAGTTATATAATCAGGAAAGGTTGTTATTGCATCCAACAGTCATGAACTATTTCCAAAGGGCACATGGGTACATTTAGGGTACATTTGTGGACATTATTGCAAACTGCCCGATGAGATGTTAGCACGCCACATGCTAATGGTCACAGTATGATGAGATGTTAGCACGCCACATGCTATTGGTCACTGTATGATGAGATGTTAGCACGCCACATGCTATTGGTCACTGTATGATGAGATGTTAGCACGCCACATGCTATTGGTCACTGCCTGATTAGATGTTAGCACGCTACATGCTATTGGTCACTGCCTGATTAGATGTTAGCACGCCACATGCTATTGGTCACTGTATGATCTGTGTTTAAAGGGTTTGATTATTGGATCAGTTCTATTTAATTTGTGCTATCAGAGGGGTCCTAAACCTTTCTGCTTACTGTACCACCAGATGAATTTGGCTTTATCCAAACTGCTGCTATATTCCCGTTATGTTCTCATGAGACTTCTCATGTACCCTATGTGGGAACTACTGTGTTAGATTTGATCTAAAATATTATATTTAAATTGTTTGGCGCAGGAGAAATGTTTTTCTACACCATGTTTTTGTGCACCGTTAACTGGGGGATGTGATGGAACCAGGATGCACAGTGAGAAGACAAGCAGGTAGATGGAGTGTGGTGCTCTGGGTAATGTTCTGCTGTGATACCCCGGGACCGGGCATTCATGTGGATGTCAATTTGACACCTGCCGCGTTAAACCATTCCCGAACAATGTGTGTAAGGAGCAGGATGAAGATTGAGGTGTTGCCTTGGCCTACTAATTCCCCAGATCACAATCCAATTGAGCATCTGTGGGATGTACTGGGCCAACAGGTCTGGTTTAAAGTGTCTCCACCTCACAGCTCACAGGACTAATGTCTTGGTGCCAGATACTGGCAGGGTTTGGGGTTGTTTTGGCCGCACACGGAGGACCAACAGCATCTTAGACGAGAGGTCAAAATGTTCTGGCTCATTTATTGCCCCCCGTTAGTTTGCATTGGGGATGTTGTACATGCAAGTTGAATTGGCATCATACAGAAAATTGTTATTTGGTGAATTGCTTGATGATGATATTCCTAAAGCCCGTTAAAACAACACATCAAGACAAGATGCAAGCGATTTTACTAATATTTATTCCATCTGGATGATGATGTGATATTTACATTGATACGAAAGACAAGTTAAAACAAATAAGACATTGTGAACAAGCTGTAAATGTAATGACATTCACAGCTTTACTGGGGAGTGTTTATGGTGCTCATTAATACACATTATAATACACATTGTTATAATACACATTACACAGGCATTAAAATTCAGTGCTGTCATACCATAGATGCCCATGCTAGCAATTATTGTTGAACTACAACTATTTCCCTTCACGTAGACGCTCAATACAAGGAAATACCTTCCAGGTAAATCATGCAAATGGCATCAGTTCATATGTGAACAATAGACAGAATACGATATTTGCTGGACCAAGTACAAGAAAAAAAAAAGTTTGTGTTGGGTTCTTAACCCTGGCAAGATTTTGATCTTAAAATTGTTGTTTTTGATTGGTCCAATGAATTGTTTGAAAGCCCACAGGTACTATATTTAAAACAGGTTTCACATCAGCTGTTCACTACCTTGTACATTCTCACACACACACACACACCCCAGTTGTGGGGCAAATCACCAGTAAACTGGATTCCAGTTGTCTAGATTGTCATTGCTCAGAAGTAACATGTCAAACAAGTAAACCAAAGATACAAGATATACATATTATTACGATAAATTGATATGTCCAACAAACAAATCCAGGCATGTTTCCAATGGCACGGCAAAGAAAAAAATGTAAAGTGAATTTGGGTTGATTGTGGACAGAGTAAAAAAAGGTTCTGTTCCTCGTCACTGGTGTGCAGGCACGGTCAGTAATGCTTCTTCTGGCATTCGTGACGGATCTACATTCTGTACAATGAACAGTCAGTAGGGGTCAGTAAGCACCATTTATCTGAACCTTGTTATTTCTGAGTGAAAAGTGTCCCCCTAAAGAAGGTACCTATATACGGGATACATACCTCTGGCTTGTCCCTGTGGGTGTTCACAGCTTCAACATTCAAACAGACAGACTCGACTTTACAGCCTACAGGGAGACATATTTTAGGGACACGTGTTATTGTTTCTTGGTTAGACCACTGGAGGACAGCTGAAGAACACGTTTTAATACACAAGCTAAGGCCAAGCTAAGCAATGTTTTCTTCAATTTCCCCAAAGTCTTGATATGTCATTTGTAGTTACATTGTCTTATTATGACAAAGCCCAATGGGCCCAGGAGAGTTGAAGATCAGGACATGTGCCCACTGAGAAATACCTGCTGAGACGTTCTGCTTCCTTCTGCATGCTTAACCAAACAGTCATTGTCACACAGCCTAACCTGCCCAGCGTGTATTACAGCGTGCCACTGAAACCTCTATGCTGGGTTACTAATAACCTTTTGATGCAGTTGTACTGATGCAGTTGTACTCACCATAAGCCACAGGGGTGAGCTTCAGTACTGTGTGCAAAGGGCACTTAAGGTAAGGCAGCTCTTCTGAAAAAACAAACACAACAACATTGTCAACATGTATAAATAGAATATAATTGTATTGTATTAGAGCCAATGCTTCACTGACTCTCCTATGTGTTCATGAACCGTATGAAAATGTGGGGGTTTGTTGGTTATTAGTACGTGGGGGTTCGTCGGTTATTAATATGCGGGGGTTCGTCGGTTATTAATATGCGGGGGTTCGTTGGTTATTAATATGCGGGGGTTCGTTGGTTATTAATATGCGGGGGTTCGTTGGTTATTAATATGCGGGGGTTCGTTGGTTATTAATCTGCGGGGGTTCGTCGGTTATTAATATGCGGGGGTTCGTCGGTTATTAATATGCGGGGGTTCGTTGGTTATTAATATGCGGGGGTTTGTTGGTTATTAATATGCGGGGGTTCGTTGGTTATTAATATGCGGGGGTTTGTTGGTTATTAATATGCGGGGGTTCGTGGGAGAGATAAATCTCAGTACCGGCACTCTTATCCAGAAAGTAAGCAAGTAGACATCTCATGACAGCCTGATGACAGATGACCAGAATATTCTCCTGTCTCTCCAGCTCCATAATGACTGGCTCTAACCGCTGCACAAGATCCTCATAGGACTGAAAAGACAACCAGAGGCTTACACACACACACACACACACACACACACACTGCAATGCCAATGAGTTCTTCTGCTGCAATGAACCCACCTCTCCTTTAGGGTAGCGGTAGCGGTATTTATCCTGGTCTCTCAGTGCAAACTCCAAAGGGAAATGTCCCTGGATCTCTTCGTACATCATTTCTTCACACACACCCTGGAGAAGAAAGTACAAATGAACTCTAAATAAAACATGCTAACATTGCTACTATCAATCACATTGAAAGACCCTAAGCGTAACCAGAAATTGGAGAATTAAACAGAAAAATGTAAACATCCAAAATGTTTCTACATGCACACACAAGTAAAAAAACAAGACATTCATACGTGCGTACATACATACATACATACATACATGCGTACATACCGCATCTATCTCGTGTACATACATACATGCGTGCATACATACCGCATCTATCTCGTGTACATACATACATGCGTGCATACATACCGCATCGATCTCGTGTACATACATACGTGTGTACATACATACATGCGTACATACCGCATCTATCTCGTGTACATACATACATATGTGCATACATACATGCGTGCATACATACCGCATCTATCTCGTGTACATACATGCATGCGTGCATACATACCGCATCGATCTCGTGTACATACATACGTGTGTACATACATACATGCGTACATACCGCATCTATCTTGTGTACATACATACATATGTGCATACATACATGCGTGCATACATACCGCATCTATCTCGTGTACATACATACGTGTGTACATACATACATGCGTACATACCGCATCTATCTTGTGTACATACATACATATGTGCATACATACATGCATGCGTACATACCGCATCTATCTCGTGTGCATACATACATATGTGCATACATACCGCATCTATCTCGTGTACATACATACATATGTGCATACATACATGCATACATACCGCATCTATCTCGTGTACATACATACATATGTGCATACATACCGCATCTATCTCGTGTACATACATACATACATGCGTGCATACATACCGCATCTATCTTGTGTACATACATACATATGTGCATACATACATGCGTGCATACCGCATCTATCTCGTGTACATACATACATATGTGCATACATACATATGTGCATACATACATATGTGCATACCGCATCTATCTCGTGTGCATACATACATATGTGCATACATACATACATACATACATACCGCATCGATCTCGTTGAGAGCCTTCCATTGCTCGTAGGGGACACTAATGGCCTCAGCTGTCTGGATGGTTCTCTTCATTTGGCTGGTCCACACCTTCAGATCTGTGATGTTCTGTCCCTGGATGAACTTCCCCAGACACTTCGCAAACTGGCAGTGAGGACACAGAGTAATTACATGTACACCATTTATAATCAGACAGACATATCCAATGACAGACAGATGCGGACAGACAGCCAGAAACACACCTCCTTGCCCCGGCTGGACAGGCCAGAATCCCCTCCGATTCGTCCCTTGACGTTGAGGTCACTCTCTCCATGGCGACACAGGTAGATGGCACGTGGTGTGATGTGGATGTTCATGAGGTAGTAGACGATGCGGCTCTGGATGTGGTCCTGGACGCGGTTCACCAAGTATCTCCGGCCCACGTCGATGATCTTGATGTAGGACAGGTCCCTGAGGAGGATGGAGATGAGGAGACGAGGGACTATGAGATAATATATATGGGGCTGGGTATATGGGACTGTGTGTGGGGCTGTAATGGGGCTGCAGACCGGTCAGAGTGCCCATGATGACTCATGTCCCCAGTTAATAGCTTAAATGGGCACGTAATCGTCAGAACTGGACCTCAGAGCAGCGGAATGTTCTCTGATCTGATGAGTCACATTGTCTTTTACATCACGTGGTAAACAATGTAAATTTGTGCCGTTTATCTGCGGACGTGATGGCAGGCAATACACTGTAAAATGACGACAAGCAATGATAGAAGGAAGGTGATGCCCTGGGCAATGATAGAAGGTGATGCCCTGGGCAATGATAGAAGGTGATGCCCTGGGCAATGATAGAAGGTGATGCCCTGGGCAATGTTAGAAGGTGATGCCCTGGGCAATGATAGGTGATGCCCTGGGCAATGATACAAGGTGATGCCCTGGGCAATGTTAGAAGGTGATGCCCTGGGCAATGTTAGAAGGTGATGCCCTGGGCAATGATAGAAGGTGATGCCCTGGGCAATGATAGAAGGAAGGTGATGCCCTGGCCAATGATAGAAGGTGATGCCCTGGGCAATGATAGAAGGTGATGCCCTGGGCAATGATAGAAGGTGATGCCCTGGGCAATGTTTTGTTGAGAAACCGTGAGTCTGAGCAATTATGAGGACGTCAAAATGACACGTGCCACCCACCTAAACCAAGTTACACACAAGATACACCCCTTTATGCCAATGGTATTCCCTGATGGCAGTGGCCTCTATCAGCTGGATAATGTGCCCTGTTACACTGCACACAGTGTTCAGGAACGGCTAAAGGGACATGATGAAGAGTTCAAGGTGTTGTCCTGGCCTCCAAAATCCATACATGTGTACCCTGGCTGATGTATTTCTTAAATTACATATATACCAGCTCATCATCCTTTTGGAGTATGGCAGTATAATTAACTGCATTTGTTAGAGGTATATATTTGAAGATTTTGTCATAAAAATGTATGTTTTATTTGACATAAAAGTGTGGAAAGAGCAGCAGGCCTTATTCAAAGCCCACCAGACAGCTGCGTATGTGTGCTGGTTCAGAGACCTAAATCACAGTCATTACACTAGGTTTTCCATTGATTTTTTTTTACCTCTAATGATACTGCAGCCACAACTAGTAAGTAAAGGACAGGTTGTCTGTGTGTACCTCCAGTGTGTGGTTTGTGTGTACATCCAGTGTGCGGTCTGTGTATACCACCAGTGTGTTGTCTGTGTGTGCCTCCTGTGTGTGTTGTCTGTGTGTACCTGTCTAAAACCTCATCCAGGGGCTGGTAAGAGTTCTCATAGCACTTGATTCTCTTCATGAAGTCATCAATAGCCTCCTCTGAGTTACAGTCTATGTAGTCAGGACTACCCAGCTTCACTTGCTGCAGGGGCAGAGAATATGGTCAAGAAAAATCATTTCTGGTGGTACAGAGATGTGACACCCACACAGTTCCAGAGTACAGAGATGTGACACCCACACAGTTCCAGAGTACAGAGATGTGACACCCACACAGTTCCAGAGTACATAGATGTGACACCCACACAGTTCCAGAGTACAGAGATGTGACACCCACACAGTTCCAGAGTACAGAGATGTGACACCCACACAGTTCCAGAGTACAGAGATGTGACACCCACACAGTTCCAGAGTATAGAGATGTGACACCCACACAGTTCCAGAGTATAGAGATGTGACACCCACACAGTTCCAGAGTATAGAGATGTGACACCCACACAGTTCCAGAGTATAGAGATGTGACACCCACACAGTTCCAGAGTACAGAGATGTGACACCCACACAGTTCCAGAGTACAGAGATGTGACACCCACACAGTTCCAGAGTACAGAGATGTGACACCCACACAGTTCCAGAGTACAGAGATGTGACTCACCACAATGTTCTCTGCGATGACAGCAGGGTCTTCACACACAGATTCCACAAAGAACACCTGGGATGTTATAAAAAAGAACACTCAATAAAGCAGTTCAACAGAGATGTGTGGTGGAATTGTGTTTGTAATCTGGGCACCTAACAGAGTAAAAGTCATACATGCAACTTGATTAATCTGATGAGGAAAATGTTTAACACATGCTAGGAATACTCCGGAATACCCCGGGAAAAAACCTTCAGGAGGATGAAAACTGATTATTGTTTAAAGTAATTATACAAAAAAGATAGTTGAACACCTTAAAGCCATTCTGATCTGCAAACCTGGTGATGGTGCCTCTCCTCTCTCTGGTTGTGTTGGTTGCATCAAACACCTGGAACAAGGAACCACAACCTCCAGTCAGTCACTACATTTAGGTTCACATGACCACCAAACAGAGTACATGGAGTATGGTGAATAAATGGCTCCGAGTGACTATTCATCCAGACCCAAACAATCACACCGTGAGCCACTATGTCCCTGTGGGTTGGAATCTGATCTACTCACAGCCACCTGACCGCCATCCACCCTCAGGTACTGGCGCACATCATTCAGCGCTGTCAGAGCACACTGCCTAGAGGTGGACGACACACAGGACACAATCATGACAGGGAACCGACACTAGGCACACATATATAGAGATATACACCCTGTGACCTCATGTCTGTAATGACAGATCAGAGGATAGAGGAAGAGTGACCTCAGTTGACCCAAGCCGCTCATTCCAACAGAGCTTTACCAACCTCACCTTCTGATCTTCAGCCCCTCTTCATTTTCTGGATGGAAAAACTCAAATGACTTGTAGATCTTCACACACTCTCTCCTGTACTGGCCCACGTTGAACTCTAAATACAGACATTCTGTCAGTCGTTGAAATAAGTACATGGTCAAATCGGATTTCCTGTGACAGAAAGCCTAAGCTTGTACCTTTTGTTGGCACGCCGATCCAGTTGAGATAGCGGGTCAGCTTCTTTGAGATGTAGGTCTTTCCCCGGGCTGGGAGGCCCACTGTCACAATCAGGGTGGGGCAGTTGGTCATACATACTGTGACGAGATACAGAGGAAGGGAGTTTACTGACTGTGCCCATTGTAAACAGAAGTCAGTTGATGGTTAAGTCGTGACCATGTTCAATATACTCCAAAGGGATAACCTGTCTTCTTGTGGCCCGGACCATGAAGTGCTGTCAAGTCATGTCACTGAAAAACACATTCGGTTGCTAAAAACAGACAAGATTTGTCTGCCCACTTCCTGGAACTTTCATAGATTTATTGCACTGCCAGGGGTTCTAAAACACTGCACAGAACACACTTGACTCGGTTAAACCGGTCATAAAGGTTATCCCATCCATATTTGGCTTGCAACAATATTTCATAGTCTATTGAGCAACATCGCTTTGCATGGTTTCACATAACATGCAGTGTTTAAGCCAAGGGTCACGCTGTCAACTGAATAGTATAGATACGCTAGATATTAACATTCATATGCCTGTTTGAGCAACTATCTGAAAGCCAAGGGAAACATCATGTGAAAAGTTAGTAAACACTGAGTAGCTGGGGTTTGTTTTAATTGAATGGATGAAAATGTAAATGTGATGAAATCGTATATGTTGTAATTGTGGCCTAAATGACAACCAAATGATAGCATACAGTTAGAGTTAAACCTAGAAGCAAGTGTTAGATACAACAGTGTACAACACTCACCAGCTACTCTAACTACTACTGGCCAAGCTTGATAAAGTAGTCCGGATGCTCTCTACATAACAAAAGAGAAGTGTGCTTAAGGTCAGAAAACAGCAACTGGCTGTCCTTTAATTTGGTGTCTGGATTAGTGAAATAACACAAAGCACAGAACAGTTCTTAGTTCGACTCTCTTTTTCATTATTGTGCCAAACAATTAGGAAAACAAGGACTAGGAGACAAGTCAAACCTAAACACTAAAGATCCCAAAAAATGGCTGACTGACTCAGCAAAAAGTGGAACAGTGTCCAAAGTGAGAATGAGACGATAAAAAAAATGATTTGCTGATACAGATAGTCGATATTTATACATCACAATCAGCCGATGACAATACCTGTGTTATTTGTCATTTCTGTACCCAAAATAACATTTAAAAAATGTGCTACTGATGATGACTCTTACTACAACAAATGTACATTTAATTTGCAGCAGTTCCTCAAGCTGTAAATTGTAAGGTGGAGCTGCTGTGAATCGGACTTGTTGGTCCAGCACATCTCATAGACGCTGAATCTGATTAAGATCTGAGCAACTTGGAGGCCAGAGCAACACCTCGGACTCTTCATCATGTTCCTCAATCTGTTCTCGAACCATTTCTGCAGTGTGGTTTGGCACGTTATCCAGCAAAAGGCCACGAAGCCTGTGTCTTGTCAGCAACGATGTTTAGGTAGGTGTAACGTGTCAAATGTAAGTCCACATGAATGCCCGGACCCAGCAGAACATTGTCCTGAGCATCACCTCTGCCGGCTTGTCGTCTTCCAACGTGCATTCTGGCGCCATCACTCCCCAGGTAAACTCTTCCCCAGGTCTGTGTGATGTAAAAAACGGGGCTATACACTTTTCGGTGAGTCAACCTTCTTGAGTCACCAGCGCCATGTTCACAACCAGTGGGCAGAAATTGCGAACTGCGTCTTTAAGGAAATGTTCTTCTCCATGAATTGGACAGGGCTGATGAGAACCCCAACCCATTGTATTACCCCCCCCCCTAAACGGTTAGTTTCGTGCGAGTTTGCAGTCTTTTATTCAGCAGCGCAACAATAACCAGGGCTTTTGTTTCTAAATTAACCAGTCCCTTCTGAATGCTACTGGAGCACCCACAGAAAACACATACAAACGAGAAAAGCCACGCACTTCTGCGGTATAATTTCACCATTTCATTAACTGAAACCATTGGAACGGTTGCCTTGATCGGTCGTGATAACAGCACTGTCATATCCTCCATACAAATTAGATTTAGACAATTAATAATCGCACTGACAAATCCCATTTTAACATTGCCACAGTGAGAAACTCTTATTAAAGTGCCATCATTAGACTACATCGAGTGGTGCACCCTCACCGAAAACGGTGAGCTCGCAGAAACGTGTCCATCTGCGCAACGCCGCAGCGTTAACCCATTTGCCAGTGGTGCGGACAAAATGGATTTTCCCAATTCCACAAGGAAACATATTTTAATGCACTTAAACCAGGCTGCTGTGTAATTGCCAATATATCCCCTATAATCCTCCTCCAGTGCGCGCACACAGAGCCCCATCCGCACACGCCGGTCCTCACAACTCACCCCGTCTTTGTGATATGCGCGTGTCAGGCAGCCCGTTTCTACACGGCATCCAGATCTTCTTCAGTGGATTCTGAGTGAGTTCGCGTGGTGCCGTGTCCATGATGACGCAGTCGTGGGAAGTCATCCTTGTCGGAACACCATGTCCCGTTTGTGAGTCCAAGTGATCCCGGCTCTAGGTACCAGATATACGAGGGAATGGATGTCATATCGGCCGAGGAACGTCAGATGTGCTCACTACCGTAATGACGCTAAAGTCACCGCATAGGAAAGTGTGTGAAATGGGACCTCACCGCGTGTCGTGAGAGCAGGCACCGAGTTTAAACAGACCACATCAGATACCATTAATTAAACATTAATCTTATAGAAGATTAAGAGCGGTAGAGGGGAAAAGGACACGCAGGTCTGGTTATAGTACAATTACGTCAGGCTACTTTTTTTCTGTAGATTAATACGCCTTGGATATTACTACTAATTAACTATAAGTGTGTCTTTGCTGTGCAGGGCTGACTTAAATGGAGTCGCGTTAATGTATCCTATTTTAATCATGCAAGTCATAGAAGAACATATTTTTATACAGACAGGCGGAAATTCTAAATATTATATATATATATATAACAAACAGGAGTTGGTAGGTTAGTGGTAAAGTGCATGCTTTGAGTATGCTTTTGTATGATGTCCTGGGTTCAATCTCTAGCTTCTCCCCAGGTCACCGTTGCAAATTGTTCTCAATACGGCCTACCTGGTTAATTAAAGGTTAAATAAAAACTAAAACAAGTTTGGACAACCATCCCTTACAAAACAGGCTGAAATACATAATAATAATCGAAATAACATGCAACATTCTGGTTTTACGAGCTTCCAACTGTTATATTTATCAGGGATTCCATACATCCAGTAATTATCTGGGTAGTGCTGCAATGTATCAATGCAAGTGTCCCTTTACCGTAACACACTAAAATAGTGCTCCAAGACAAGTGTACCCGACAGCATGTTATTCTGTAAAGTTGAGCTCTTTACTAGGAACGAGGAACGATAAGCACACGAGTTGTAGAGAAAAACAAGTCCACTGCTGTGTTCACATGCATCGCACATGGGCAGAGAATGTGGATGTAAAAGCAACCAATCGCTGGTGACAAGGCGGAATGGTAATGGTGGAATGGACCAATGGTAAGCGCGACAGAGCAGTGGGAGGGCGTGTTCTGTGCATGGCATGTATTGATAAACACAGTGGTGGATAAGTGTACAGTGGGTGGCTGGACAATGCAATACAATGCATACATGTTCAGCGATTCGATCATACTGTTCACAACCAAAAAAAATATATACACAGCACATTTACCGTAGTAGGTCAGCTTTGTTCATTTGTCGTGTAATGCGTAATTATGCGTTTCCCTAGACACTGCAAAAACAGTGTTTTATCAATTTAAATGATAATATGGTTATTGTAGGATACCACAAACATTTCCTGGGTCCCTAGTTTTTATTTTATTTTCTAGTTTTAGCAAATGGCATCGTAGTGCTATTAAATAGTTGTTTTGTAATGGGTGAGTGTGGAATAAAATATATATTTTAGAATGATTAAAATGTTATAACAATAGATTCTTGATAGACTGTAATGTTAATGCGAGCAGCATCATATAGTAACACTAAAAAGCAACACTCTGACAGCAGTGGAATCGTCGCTCCATGTTGCCGCATCTTTTCCGGAAAAGTATTGACTTCATATAACCACTAGGTGGGGCTGTCGACCCAGGAATTACCCCATAGCCTCCCAGAAACATTTGAGTGGTTCCCTACTGGTTCTGGTTTTGTATGGAATCACTTCGAATATGCAATCAAAAACAAACTGACGAGAACAAAACTAGAAGAAAAGCAGTGGATCTAGCTTTGAGGACCGCGGTTCCCAATGCAATTTGTCATTTATCTAAATTAACCACCAAGCAATGACATTCATGGATATACTTGAAGCTTTTTGGAAAAGACAACTCCTCCCATCCCAAAAGGCAATTTTTGCATCACTAACATTTTTTAAGGAAACAAGTGAAAGTTTATTTCGGTTCCACTCTAATTCCTTAAAGCACTCTGTGTTTTTGTGTCCAACAGAACTGCTCTATGGAATATCCACAGGTTCTTGGTTATAAGAGATTTTTTTAATTAAAAGATACTTTAGTTTATAAATACTTTACATTTCAGTCATTTAGCAGCCACTTCCATAATCCAGAGTTATTTACTGTACGACTTTTACTCAATAAATTAGTTATTCACCAGATAAAGTCAGGCCATACCCAGTTACTTATCAAATGGTGGCAGTGGCACCCTTCTGTACTGACTTTGCCAGTATATCCTAAAGCTAATGAAAAAAAGTAGTGTTTCTGGTGTAAGTGCACGTTTGTACTATACATTTTGTAATGCAGATCAATATTGAGCTGTTGGTAGAAGAATTTTTGTTTCCCCCTATTCAAATTTGACATTCAAAAGAATTTTGCACTGGCAAATATAGTTACAGGATATTCAAATACAACTTGCAACAAACAAACAAGGGACATACAGGATACATTAACATGACTTCCATGGAAAGAGTTTTATATGCATCAAGTCTGGTTCATTATAAAATATATGAACCAAATTAATGAGTGGCAAAAGAAACCTGGAAAGTTTTGTGTTACCATCTAAAAATGATGTGAGATGCATCCGTCCACTGTGGCAAATCCTGAACTAATGTAGAGCATTTAACAAAAAGTGAACGCCTTTCTGAAATATCCCCAAGAGAAATTAAAATCAGGCAAATGCCAACCGAAACACAACATCTGTAAATAAGCAGACCTCCTCTACTGCTTCTCAGACAACTATGCATGCTTAAACAATAAAAACAACTTCATAATAAAATAAAAACAAATGGCATTCATAGGAGGGTTGATGGTAAGAAGTCACGTCTGTCAAACCAAACTGCCTGTCTTTACTTTACAGGGGATTAACTGGCCAAATCATTCTGGAAGTCAATTCTGCTTTGATGTTTGGCAAAAACTCACCACTATCTACCACCAAAAGAAGTGGTAATGTCAATATCTGGGGCTGCATTTTCTCTTGGACCTGGTCAAATTCACGTCAAGGAAACCATCAATTCTAAGGTACCATACAATATGATTCTGGTACAGAATGTCAGCCCATCGATAAACAAGCTAAAGTTTGGCCGAAAATCTCGGCTTTCCACAAGAAAGCAACCCAAAGCATTAAAAAAGACACACCCACATGTTTCGGCCAGGCAACACTCCAGTTCTGGTTTAGGGCAATATGTTAATCTCTTGTTCATACAGCTAGCTAGTATAAGGGTTGTCAAACTGTGTTCTACAAACCCCGGACAGTTTGCAAAGCGGCTCATCTCTGCCTCTAGAATAGTTTTTGGACTTGCTAATCTCACTTAAAACCATTTTAGGACCACCCATACATTATATTATAGTCAGTGGAATGTAGCAGGCTGGTAAGATACATTTACTTTGGGAGGCAAAAGCTGTCTATATTTTCCCTCAGCCACATCAAAGTCACATGGGAAAATGTGTAAAATGGTGGAATTACTAATGTCTGGCTTGATTAATGCACTGCTCTCAACCTGCATACAGTTCTTGAAACTCAGAAATGACCAAATTGAATGTGTAAAACATTGTGGAAAGCACACTGAAATTTAGACAGAGGCAAAGACCATTTCACTGCACTGTATTTCCTAATGAGGGATGCACGACAAATGATCTGACAAGTGATCAACCGATGATAACGAATATATAAAATAATTAATAATTCCAATAAGTCAATTATAGCCGATAAATAGATAGATGATATTCAATTCATATTGCATTTATGGACAGAAATGCAGCACGCCATTATGGCGTTAATCACATTAAACTGCTGCACAGTGACAAGCCAACCAGTGTAGAGAAAAAACAAACATGTCATCAACAGTGTGGAGATTTTTATGAGTTTTAGAAAACAGACATTTTAGCAATATACAGCAGCAGCCAGTGTTAGCACACACACACACACACAAGAGAAATGCTAGTGAGGTAGTATTTAACAAGCATTTGAAAAACTGCAGGAGGATTACCAGAGGCAGCCCAAAGGCCATATCAATTAATGACAAAATCACAAAACTAATGGCACTCAATTACCAGTCATTTTTATGGTAGAAGACCAAAGATTTGCCAGCTAATGGTGTGTTTAGAGTCATTGATGTTGGATTTTACAGACACTGTCAGTGCATTTAATATTTTTTTTATTCTTATGCAAAATGTCTGCAAGGCTTTCTGTACAATAAAAGCGTGTTTTTTGCTCTACTGAGAGAGAAAATGAACATTTAAAGTCAGGGCGGCTATTGTTACTGTATTAACTGTAACTAGTGTTGACAAAAGTGAAGTCAGTTATAGATTTGGTTAAGTCAGCAATACGGAAGCTGAAATCCATGTGTGCACACTACACCTCAGCATTTCTACAAAAATGAAAAATTATTGATTAGTCTATCGGTTATCAGCCATCAGAAGCAGTATTTTATTGGTTATTGTATCGGTCGGAAAGTGTCATTATTGTCCATCAATAATATTGTGCATCATTAATCATAATGTTTATTAGCCTTCTAGCTTTCATTCGACACCAACTTGATGTGGGTGTATGAACTTCCTAATTTGGTCGTCACGGGACTCTATACATAAAATACATCCTAGGCTATTTAAGAAGCTGAGGCGTGCTATGTTGGATGGAAACAAGAAAGCTGAACCCCATGACAAAGAAACATGAAAACATGGGTTCATGAACATGCAGGTTTACACGTAGGCAAGCATCCTCATGACACTGTAGCATTACACAGATAAATCCTTCCCAAGAGCCTTTAATGGGATTCTGAGTGGGAGGGGTTGAACTTTCACACAGAAAAATCTGAGTGAGAGGCAGCGTACAGGAAGACAGAGAATCAGACAGAGAAAGAGACAGCAGAGAGAAGCATGGAGAGAGACAATAACAAAAGCAGTGTAAAGGGAGGTAGTGCATAAGGAAAAAGAGAAGGGCAGCCTAGAGGAAGACAGCAGTGAGAGGAGGCAGCCTAAAGAAGATAGAGGTAGAGGCAGCAGAAAGTGGAGGCAGTCTATAAGAAGATAGAGGTAGAGGCAGCAGAAAGTGGAGGCAGCTTATAAGAAGATAGAGAAGGAGGCAGCAGAGAGAGGACGAAGACTTGAAGAAAATAGAGGTCGAGGCAGCAGAAAGGGGTGGAGGCAAAAGGAAGGACCGTGCATTATTGTGATGTTGAAATGACTCGTGAGAGATAATATGCAGACAGACATACTATGTAGTCAGATAACAGAAGAACAATCATGTTCATTGGACAATATAATGTTTTTTGTGCCATTGATGGAAACAATTCAATACTGTTTTGGTCTCTCCAATCCTGGTCTATGCGGGTAATATTCGGGGACAAGTTCATTTTGCATCCATGTTGCACCCAGATTTAACCATGTACATGTACTTGTACATACCATGAAACGTCACCATTGACATATTTTGTTTGCCAAAAGGAACACGGTTTGGGGTGACACATGGTTAACTATGACAACAATAACAGCACACCATGACTGTGGTTTATAATACAACACATGTACATCCACGTTAAACACCAGTACGTCAACATTACGTCATTCCCCAACATTTGCATGAATACACACATTAATCAAATAGCACGAGTCGATCAAAACGTACACAACAACCAGCTATACACCAACAAATGTCAATGCATATCATACTAGGATTTCTAAATGCCAAAATATTGATCCATTGCCTTATAAAAAGACGTGTTGGAAATGACTTTATCGTTATGTCAAGATGCGATTTGGCTCAGTTGTTTAATCGGTAAGTCTACGTGCCAACCTTGTTTACTTCCTCATCCGTGCGCGCTAACCTGCGGACGCACGGACGGCTGCCGCACAAACCCCGAGTAACTCCCGAATCCCATCCAGCATGAAATGACCACATCCGCAGTTATGCACCTACCTGCCCTGTCTCGTGGGCAGCGAGAACCCCGCATAGTCCGGGTTGATCTGTCCTGTTTCCAGCGTGCTCCTGCGGTGCTTGATACCAATGAATGTAGTGACGCGTTGAAGAGGCTCGCGGATCCTGTCCAACAGGGTGGGCAGAATATGAGCCAGCAGAACGCGCACACGCACACGCGTTAGAGCGGTAGTTGCGGTGTGAACAGATGCGCATGGTTACGTGCGTTTGCCTCGAGCAGCTCAATAGCTCGCATGACTACTTGTTAATAAATTCCTGTTTATTAGTTTCAGATTAATGAAAATATAACAACCAATATGGCAATTTAATAGGTCTGGGGTTTGGGTTATTGGACCTGGTTGAACTGTACATTGATATGTTAATTGTTATATAATATTATCTAATCAGGTTAGATGTCCTGTGTATGTGGGTACTCTATGATTTCAGAAGCCTATCTGTTTTCCAAGGTAACCTTTCCTTAAGGTGGTTAAACATTTCTAAGGTGTGTACACCACGCACATGCATTTTGCTGTATGTCTATTTGACTTGGATACCACACGTCAACGTAAAGTTTAAATATTAGTCACAAAAAAACAGGATGAAATTGTAACGTTGATTTTCATCTTTGTAATTGGAGTTTTTCTACAGCTATTGTTATTTATGATCAAAATAAGCATTTATCAATCATTTGTGAGAGGGAATACGGGATTTTTGCAACACGCTTGATTGAGCACTGCAATCTTAAATATTACTTTTTAAAAGCTGTGTCAATTTATTAAATTAATTAAAAGCATATACCAAATGTAAGATTGTCTCAGAATTTGAAATATTTAAAAGCTGGTAGGATAAAATGTTTTTCCTCCTCAGGTGGAATCAATCAGACACACCCACTTTAAGAAAATATTCTGTGACTGGCTTGTGTTGTTGTCTGTGGAGGAGAAGACAGACATAATTAAGTGAGGAACAGGACAAACCTGACCAAACCCAACCCTAATGGGAGCTGAAATTAACAACTGAGGAGATGGACAGGTGGTGATATAGAGCAGGCCTACCCTTAGGACACAGGAACGGGTTGCTCATCTGAAATGTCTCCCTCAGCTCAGTCAGGGCCAGGTCTGTGTTTACAGCAGAGGACAAACCCACAGCGTGTTACACACACGCTCACTCCATTGTATCAACACATATCAATATATACTGATAACATTTGAAACTGTAAACTTTTCTAAAACCTTTCAAAAGTGAATACCGTACAATGCCCCAGTACTGTCCCAATGCCCCTGTACATTGGTTGCGTGCATTTAGTACTGATGGAACCTAAATGCTAGGCAACAATTACTTTGATGGACTTGGACTCACTTACTGTTCTGAAGCTAATGCTCTTTCTGATCCTCTCACAGTTTGCCCCTTCTGGAGGCGGAGGAGGAGGCATTGCAGGTGGTGTGGGGACCCAAGGCGGGAGAGGGCTCTTAGAGACATCTAGGGAACTGGCACTGCGGGTGAGGGGGGGTGGGAGAGCAGGGAGGGGCCCTTTTCTAAGAGCCAGAGAGGAAGAGGTCCCTGTAGATGTAGAGAAGGTCTTACAGGCTGGTCCTTGAACAGACAGAAACTCTGTTAAATAACGCTATGTATTCTATCTTCTTAAACCTCGACACAGAAGTGAAACAGGCTTTGGTTCTTACGCGCAACCAATCAGCTTACAGTGTGTGATCAATCATTCCCTGGACAAAATGGAGGAGAACTATTTAACACTACACTGCTTGCATATTGTGACCTGCATGGTTAAGAAGGTACGTGCCCTGTGACAAAATCACCACTCAGGCTGCAAAGTAAATAAATCCATTGCAGCAATGCAATTTCCTGTAAGCCTTATGCACACGTACATATCCACGCTAGTTATTGAATGGGAGCTAGTTAAGTTATTAAGTCAGTAGACATCTTTTAGACTACTGTTTGCTCTCTATCCTGCGTGGCAGTCATGTGACCTGTCTAATAATCAACTAATCAACAGGGTTGTGCAACATGACTCGGTTCTAGTTAGCAGGTGTCCTACCTCTGTTATTCTTGTCCCCACTGACAGCCTCATGGACCACAGAACCACTGATGATGTTGCACATGATCTTAGAGGTGTGTCTGTCTCTCATGTCATTTAGCTCGGCATCCATTATCGTTTTTCCGTGAGCTGGGTCCGGTTTACCTGACTGTGTACAGGTGAGACATTATATACAGACAATACAGTACCGTACACACTAGGTCACACCTGCTCCTTCAGGGGTCATTTATTTTATTTCTAATAATTTATTTTGACACTTTTCGACATTGTCGGCTAAAAATAGTGAAGACATCAAATAACAGAAATAGAATCATATTTGAAAAGTATTCCAGGTAACTACCTTATCAAGCTGGTTGACAGGATGCACCAAGTGTGCAAAGCTGTATTCATGGCAAATTGTGTCTAATTTGAATAAGTTCAACAATATGAAACATTTCTTCATTGTTTACCTGCAATGTGGAAAATAGTCAAACCTAAGAAATAACCTCGGAAGAGCATTGTGTGTCCTAACATTTGTACATGTTACAATTTAGTGTGATATAACGAGAGCTGTGTGGGATTACGATAATCTTTTATTAATCCATAATGATCATAATATGCTGCCTTATATTTCCAATTTACTGTATTATTACTAGTAATCATAGCAACTATTGTCACTGTACTGTACACATTATCATCACTCTACTAATAGACCAATAACAGTTTTCAGGGAATAAAGGGTAATTATTGTATGTTCATTTATTTTCATTTTTTTGCAACTTTGGAAGAAGAAAATGTTTCTGTTTTGGTGATAAGAGCTTAGAATAGAGGTTGGTTATGAATGTGTTAAAACAACCATTTCTGTGCTTACAGTAAGGCTTTGTTCCAGGTTCACTCCCAACTGCCAACTTTTCCTTTGAAGGACAGACAATATCATCAGTTAGACAGCCATTCAAATACAGCATCATGAATGAATGGCAAATGGTAAAATGTCTGATATGCAGTGTACAAGCCATTCTCCTTACTCAGACACACGTAAAGACGGAGTGCTGATCCCAGATCTGTTCTGCTCCTGATCAGAGGAATCTGATAGGTTAGTAAACTTCAGCAGCCCACTAGTTCTGTCTGAAAGAGGGCAATGGGTGTCAAAAGAAACAGGGGAGACAGCGAGAAAAATATAATAACTATGTAAATGTCCCCAAGATAATAGTACAACCTGACAAATCTGTACACATCAGGAAAAAGCAGCATTTTCGGTTTAAATGTTTGGTTTCATTTCAAATGTACATGTTTTGTGTTACAATATGGGTTACTTTTTTAGTTTAGAAATGACTGGTTATTTTTAAGTTTAGATGTTCGGTTCGGTTGCCATGGTTAGGGAAGGGGACACAGATTCCTGGTTCTCTTGTCCTCATAGATGGAAAAACAATTGATTGTGTGTGTGTTGTGAGTGTGTGTGTGTGTGTGTGTGTGTCTGTGTGTTCTTCAACAAACCTGAGGCTTGTTTGATCAGAGTCTCCATGGTTGCAGAGAACGTCTGTGCTTCTGACTCATCTGCAAAATTAAGGCCTGCCTGGCAGTCCTGGACAAATGCAGTGTGGAAGACTTTTGAGAAGCAGAACAAGCATCTCTTCATGTTATGATCCAAAACCTTTTCTAATTAATTGCTGTTATAAATATATATACACAATTAACCAACAAATACACTTACATTGTAGTAGACCTTGTTTTAATGTCCACAGATAAACCCTTGTATTATTCCTTAAAATGTATGATCAAATGTGATTTGTGCACAATAACCTCCCCCCTAACCCAGCCTTTACTCTAACCCAGCCTCTACCCTAACCCAGCCTCTACTCTAACCCAACCTCCCCCTAACCCAGCCTCTACTCTAACCCAACCTCTACCCTAACCCAGCCTCTACTCTAACCCAGCCTCTACTCTAACCCAACCTCCCCCTAACCCAGCCTCTACTCTAACCCAACCTCTACCCTAACCCAGCCTCTACTCTAACCCAGCCTCTACCCTAACCCAGCCTCTACTCTAACCCAACCTCTACTCTAACCCAGCCTCTACCCTAACCCAGCCTCTACTCTAACCCAACCTCTACTCTAACCCAGCCTCTACCCTAACCCAGCCTCTACCCTAACCCAGCCTCTACCCTAACCCAGCCTCTACCCTAACCCAGCCTCTAAACTAACCCAACCTCTACCCTAACCACAACATCTACCCTAACCTCTATCTGATTTGGATGCCCTAAATGAGATTTGAATAGGGGTGCACAATGTTTAAAATACGTTAAAATAACCGTAACAGCTGTTCCATTTGTAGTTTTAATGCTTCGGTCATTCAGTTAAAACTGGAGAGTTCTGTTTAAAAAGGGAAAACTGGGAGATTGTCTCTTAAGTTTTGAGCACGGAACTTACATCAGCAGGAAAGGTGTGAAAGTATGGACGGGGTGCAGAATATTCAAACTGATTATAGAGCTCCTGTTCCCAGAGCAGTTTCGCTCTCTGAACATCAAGGAGGGGGTTTGATAGAGATAAAGAGGCGATTAAAAGAGAATTAAGTGTATGTCAAAATAATATGTTCTGTGGCGCCATGGTGGTTCCTCTCACCTTAACACTGTAGAGCCGCAGGAAATAGGAGTACTGTGAAAGGTCTTTGACCAGACATACCACTCCACAACCCACACACCTCCAGCCTTCATGTCCAGGTAAGGAGACATACACCTGGGCAACTGCTGAGGCTACCTTCTGAACACCCCCCCCACACACACACACACACACGATCAGTGAGAAGTTAAGCAGACTTACACAACTTTATTGGTCAGACATGTTAGACGAGAACACCTCGATTCCCTGGTTGTTGAGGTGTTTGCTAGAAGGTATTCCTGAACCTGTTGATGGCATTTCTATGGACCTCAACCAAATGATCTTCTCTGCTCTCACAAACAGCCTCTTTCACTTGCATGACTTCATCTGTGATGACTAGGCCAGATAACCGAGCGTTGACTTCTCCCCGTTCAAAAGTGTTCACCGACTAGTTCCAATATATCCCCATTTGAAATTGTAACTGAATCCTAAACATTTTTAAATGTAGGTTTCTAACTGCTAAAATGGGTTTTAACAGCAAGAGTACCAGTGAATATGTCTCTAAAGATGAGTGACAGTGACAGTGAGTTAAGACTGACCGTACACTGGGTTCCCAGTGAATATGTCTCTAGAGATGAGTGACAGTGAGTTAAGACTGACCGTACACTGGGCTCCCAGTGAATATGTCTCTAGAGATGAGTGACAGTGACAGTGAGTTAAGACTGATGGTACACTGGGCTCCCAGTGAATATGTCTCTAGAGATGAGTGACAGTGACAGTGACTTAAGACTGACCGTACACTGGGCTCCCAGTGAATATGTCTCTAGAGATGAGTGACAGTGACAGTGAGTTAAGACTGACCGTACACTGGGCTCCCAGTGAATATGTCTCTAGAGATGAGTGACAGTGACAGTGAGTTAAGACTGACCGTACACTGGGCTCCCAGTGAATATGTCTCTAAAGATGAGCGACAGTGACAGTGAGTTAAGACTGACCGTACACTGGGCTCCCAGTGAATATGTCTCTAAAGATGAGCGACAGTGACAGTGAGTTAAGACTGACCGTACACTGGGCTCCCAGTGAATATGTCTCTAGAGATGAGTGACAGTGAGTTAAGACTGACCGTACACTGGGCTCCCAGGAGAGTGACGAGCAAGGCATTCTCACGGACCGTCAGGAGGTCACTGAAAACCGGACTGTCGTATTCCGATCTGGCTGTCATCTCCCCCCAATCCAATTGTTTTGATCAGCAATTCGCTGACAGTGTTTGTGTCAGGAGATCCAAACTGTCCAAACGTATTCACATATGTGTTCACAGCCATCAGCCAGCACCTTCACTTGGTACTTCCTCATGCAAATGTGTGCACGTGTAATCTTGATTGACTGAAGAAAGTACACACATTAGGGTTATGGTTAGAAACTTCCATGCAGAGAAATGTCCGTGGAAAGTACTGAGCAAAAAGTTCTGGACCCAATCTGCAACAACATATCAATAGATGAAGCAAGATAACCACAAAAAGTGACACAAACATTAAAAAAATCCTTTATTTCATTAAAAGAGTACAGATAAACAACAGACAAGTCCGTTGATTACATCGACAAATAAAAGCTATGATTTTCTACATTATGCTGAGATCCAACTGGGTTTGGGTCTATTATGTGCTGGTGACAGAAACTAAAGAGGCAGATTAAAGCCTTTACAAACTGCAGATCTAACTGACCACCCTCAGTGGTCATGAGTTTGAACTACAGACACACACAACGTATGATAAGTTATGATAAGTGCAGGGTGTATTTGAGACAATAGCGCTAATACAAACCTCCCCTGCTACTGCTATCTTCTCTCATCTGCTCATCAGCTGTAACAAAGCATTTCTCCACCTTCATCTCCTCCTCCTCCTCCCCCACCTTCACCTCCTTCAACCCCGCCTCCCGCAATATCCCCCCCACCTCCTTCTCCTGCCCCCTTTCCTGCAGCCGATCTCTTGCGTCTTTTGGCTAGCAGCGGGTTGTTGGACGTGTCCAGGTCTTTCATCTTCACCTGGTAATAGTCCACACGCATGCTGGCTAGAGCGCAGGTCACATCCTCCTGTTGTCACACAATACAGATATAATTATGATAAATGTAGTGTTTTAGCGCCACCCAGTGGATTCCTCGTGTTATTGATGAGATAAACGAGCAATGCAATGTTGTTCTTTTTCACATGTGAATGTGAAGTGTATAGACAATACGGTTGATTTTTAAAGACCCTGTTAAGAAGGTGGGCAGAGCCGAGCATCAGTTGGTGAAATCCTACTAGGGCTTTTAGCATGTAATAACACAGGCCTCTAAAAGAAAAGCTTGTTTGTAAAGTGTGTATGAGCAATACAAGTGCTACTTAGCTCCATCAGGCTATATACACTCTGGACTTATCCTCGTAGAACCAACATGATGCTTCAGATTTCTACACCTGGCAAAACCTCTGGCTCCGTGTTCTATCTATGGTGTCAGTGTTCTCGTTTTCTCACCTTGACATTGTCCCACATGTCCATGTCCTCTCTCAGAACACGGGACGTGTGTAGAGGAGTTAGAGGGACCATCATTGACTGCTGTAAGGTCAAGACACACCATATAATAATAACAGCACATAAATGAGAGTCTGATGCCGTTCACAGGGTTCAGATAGTGTCCTCATTTAGTAGGGATCCTTACATTGATCCAAGGGTGGTTCTTGAACTGGCCAATGGTCATTCTCTCGTTGGGGTCTGTCTTCAGCAACTGGTTGATCAACTCTTTGGCTACAGAGGTCACAGTTCATAGGTCATAGGTCAACAAACATAGGAAAAACAGCATTATGCATTGGTCAAAGTACCTGCAAATACCAACTGCGGGTAAATCTATCCAGAATAAGAATTACGTCATAAATCATAGTTTTCCTATATGAAAACCCATGACAAACATTCAAACAAATTGAACAACAAATTGAACAGCCAACGCCCCGCCCTTTTGCCCCCAACAATTTAGTCCCACCTTCCTGGGAAACATCAAACCACTCAGTGTCAGGGAACTTGTACTGGCCACTCCTGATTCGTTGCTTCATCCCCGGAGAGATGGCAAGGCCCGTGTTAGAGTAGAACGGAGGGTAGCCACATAACCTGCGGACACAGCACACACACACCGCCATGACTACAAAGAGATGTACTCCAACTGTACACACTCAATGAACAGTCAGTTGTCCTACGTAGAGGGTGAAAGTAAATATCTGGTGGACCGTAGGGAACAGGCAAGTTATAAAAGAAAATGCAAACAGAACATGAGGAACACACCATAAAAGAAAATGCAAACAGAACACGAGGAGCACAGCATTATAAAAGAGAACGAAACGAGAATGTGGAAGTGGGGAACCATGAAAAGTCAATACTGCTGAATTTGGAAAGGAGAACCGAGAAGATAAGAGAAGCTAGAGTGAAAATGAAACTCAGGAAGAAAGGGTGGATAGCTGCATACCTAACGATGAGTCTGACTGATGATGTTCAGTCTGACACAAACATTTGAATTCAAGTTTACACTTCACCAACACAGCCGATAGATTACAGTTTGTGCCGTGCGATTTACAGCTTGCATTGAATTTTGTGTGATATCAACCCATCAGGTGAGCAATGTTGTTCAATATTGCTGTCTAGTTAAATTAAGAGAGCCCCACTAGTTTTTTATGTCAGGTCAACCAGTAGGTTGGATAAGTGCTGACAACCTCATTAGTTCAGCCGGAAATAGAAAATAAAGCTTAATTTACACTTCCACTTGAATGTTGGTGCGTGGTCACTGTTCGTCCAAGGGTTGAGCAAAGTTGTTGTTCTGTTATGAATCTGTGCCAGTCGAGGTGTTCGGCAGCTTACTCGCATCAATCATTTTCTATTTATTTTGAGGTGATTAAGTGACAAATTGTGAGAGGATATGTCCCAGACTAATATTCTACCTCCCTTCTTTACCCTTAATTTTTGTCTAAATGTAAGTTTAGAGGTATGCGAGAATACAGCACGAGACAAAGAGTTCAATGCTCCCTTCTATCTGGTCTAATGGCTCCTGAGAAGCCTGAAACCTTAAGCCAGTGTGATTCTTACACACATATACACACGTAAGGCACATACAAAGCAGGTACTCACAGGATGTACATAATCACGCCCAGAGACCACATGTCACATGACTTGTCATACTTCTCTGGACCAAGTACTTCAGGGGCTGATGGACGGACAGACAGACACACGTAGAGACAGGGACAATATACAGGGAAACACATCAACCACCATAAAACATTATAACCTAAACACAATTTACATATAGTGACCATACTCTACCCTCTTCTGGTGTTACAGACCCAACACTCGTCTGGTGTAACAGACCCAACACTCGTCTGGTGTAACAGACCCAAAACTCACCAACATAGTAACAGACCCAACACTCACCAACATAGTAACAGACCCAACACTCACCAACATAGTAACAGACCCAACACTCACCAACATAGTAACAGACCCAACACTCACCAACATAGTAACAGACCCAACACTCGTCTGGTGTAACAGACCCAACACTCACCAACATAGTAACAGACCCAACACTCGTCTGGTGTAACAGACCCAACACTCACCAACATAGTAACAGACCCAACACTCACCAACATAGTAACAGACCCAACACTCACCAACATAGTAACAGACCCAACACTCACCAACATAGTAAAAGACCCAACACTCACCAACATAGTAACAGACCCAACACTCACCAACATAGTAACAGACCCAACACTCTTCTGGTGTAACAGACCCAACACTCACCAACATAGTAGGGGGTGTAACAGGGTGTCCGGAGGGAGTTGTGCAGGGTTGTCTCCTTGGCAAACCCAAAATCCGTTAACTTCAGCACGGCATTGCTCTCCTTGGTGGTGTAGATCAGATTCTCCGGCTATTGTGTTTTGTTTGTACAAGAACGGTCAGCAAGGATAAAGGGTAAGAGATGCAGATCTGTGAGTGTCATGTTAAAGATTCACCTTGACCTGTTCGTGAACTACGCTGATGTAATGAAGAGTCTCACCTTGACATCTCTGTGAGCTATATTCATGTGATGAAGAGTCTCACCTTGACATGTCTGTGAGCTATATTCATGTGATGAAGAGTCTCACCTTGGCCTGTTCGTGAACTATGTTGGTGTGATGAAGAGTCTCACCTTGACATCTCTGTGAGCTATATTCATGTGATGAAGATACTCAATGGCCGTTCCTATATCCCTCATGATGTCTGAAGCCTCTGATTAAACATAAATCACATATATTGTCTATCTGGTTAACATGGAACACACAGCTATAGCACCTCCACTAACCACAGTGTAAATTACACAAATCAAATAGACACATTTTATAAAGCTCTTTTCAGTAGTTCCCACAGAGTGTAGAGACACCCGGCTTAAACCCAAGCATACAAAATAATTATCTGTGGTAACTCACCTTTCTCTGTGAATGCCTGGTCTCCCCTGGCCTCAATGTGAGTGAACAACTCTCCTCCCTCCATACTGAAACAAGAACCAGAACCACAGACACAGATCAGAGTCTCTGAACCGCTAAACAAACGCACTAAACAAGGGCCATGGCCACCAAGTTGCATGGCACGCCTGTGTCTTTTATTAGGACCAGAAGTTGGTCTGACCAGGTGAAGCACTTTAATTTAATGATCAATTAACGTTTATAAGTAACGGTTTTGAAGTGTAAAGACAGAAATAAAGCATAAACACAGAAGCATTGTGTTCCGGGGAGTTCGTTCCTCACCACTCCATGATGATCAGCAGGCATCTCTTCCCTTGATACAGGTTCTCGTACAGGCTGAGGATCTGAACAATATATGGACCCCCTGATGCTCTCCAATGTAACTCCACCTCCTGGCGTGCCCGGGTACTATCGTAAAGAATCTGTGCACAGAGACCAGGAAGGGGTGGAGAGAAACAGACAGGAAGTGAAGAACGAGCTGATTAATGAGGTGCTACTGCTACTACCTGATGGATGGTTAATGAGTGAGGAGGCTCCACATTCACACATTATGATATTTTGTCCTTCAAATGTTCACCCAACTCACAGAATAATGTGGATTAAAATTTGGATTAAAATGGATGTAGTTTGTATCTGTATTTGTCCACGACTGTCTGTCTCTCTCTTACCCCCACACACACTCACAGACATACACTCACGGACACACACACAAACAAACTCTAACAGACACACACACACACACACTTACCGACACACACAGACACACACTCACAGACACACACTATTAAGTTGGGGATAAATTGGGGATTTGATAATTGAAATCACATCCAGACCTTTTTATTTATCTATTTGCTGGGGTTTAAAACGAGTACACATGTACGGTAACAACATACCAAACTTGGTAAGCACAGAACAAAATGGTTGAATAATTTATCAGACGCTCAATAAAGTTCTTCTGAGTGTATGCCGGCTAAAAGATTAGAAACAAACTAGATGGAAGCAGGAAGTGACAACTCTACTCTCTCTGTTTGTTTGTTTGTCTATGGGCCAAATATAAATGTGAGTTCAATATTTCATGCATCATGTCAGATGTGGGCTGCTATTTATCTGGATGTAGTTTGTCAACCAGAGATTAAACATAACATCATAGTAAAGCGTTGGATATGTGTGGGGTGGACCCTGTATCTCCAGACACTGAGAAACATTTTCTTCTGTCTGTCTGCTGTGGGACAGGAGGTGAGGCCAGAGTGAGAATAGATTGTTGATACTCAGCGTAAACAATGCACACACCACGAAACTGACAGAACAAAACAATCTGGAAACATTCAGAACGTGCCAGAATGAATTATCTTCCCGACTGTGATCCCTGTTTTCCATTTCTGACATTTCGATCCTAAAATATGGAGCACAATAAACCCAGATAGAGCATCTAACTGTTCAATAAACTGATACTAAAGCACATCACTATCCACCAAGACGAAATTTGTCTGAGGACACATCCAGTGGCTCCTCTCCAAATCCAGCTCAGAAAGACAGTAAAATGCGCCCTGATCAATTGGTATTATCAGTGTTTAAACGTCTTTGATAAGAGTAATCGGCTCAGGCTACAACTAATCTGTGAAGGTGACTGACCGTGACTCGCTTTATTTGTTGATTCACTAAATAGGCTTCCGGGAGCAAGTCACGTGACTTTCCGGTAAGCACGTCATCGTAAGGATTTCAGCTACACGCTGTTTACTGTAGCTGTTCGGGAATATATGTGACTGATAACAATTAGATTTGTTTGTATTATTTTCAATATATCAATCCCAAGCATACATAGAAGGGGTTGTACATAACAAAGCGCTTTAATCTGTTTTATCAAATGAAGTATTCAAGAACTGAGGAGTCTGATAATGTAATAACTAATCACCATTTGTAACATTTATTTACATATATTGGTAAGCGTAATTCAAGAAATAGTACACGCACACGCACGCACGCACACTCCCCCCCCCCAAACGCACTACCTTGAGCGCGCATTTATTCCCTGTCTTCTTGCAGTAACACTCCAGCACCTTGCCGTTGATACCCAGTCCCAGTACTTGGCTTGTTACTTTGTAGTCATCTTTAACCGAATAGCGTTTGATCTCGGGTTTGGAGTGAGCAGACAGCAGGTGGTCTCTGGGACCACAGAGGGTCTCACAGCCGCTGTCATCAGGTGTCCTCTGGACCTCAGGTTCCGATTGGTTCGCCCACGGCCTCACTTCATTGTTATTTCCATTATGTTGCATAATTAATGTGTTTTCTTTTCGTCCAAATCCAGCTCTGTCCTACAGAGGAAGATGACTTACTCCTCCAGTCAAATGTCCGACCGCAGCTTCACCACTGATCTATTATCAGATCTGAATCCTTCAAACAGATGAACTTCTATCTCTTTGTGACTACATAAAACGACGCAAAATCATTCGAAATAAAATGTTTTTCTATAAAACGAGCACTCCTATATATTAACAATAGAACATTGACATAATACAAATCTTTTCTTCCAATCCAAAATAGCAATAGGAAGCTCATTGAATCTCACTCTAAATGCCATTCTAATGTGCGGTATATTGTTGTAAATCCGATCAGGCCTCAGATATAAAAGGGCCAATGAAAAAAAACACACACTAATGTAAACTATAGTACCGAGATCTGTCCAGCTCATATAACTCTCCACTAAAATGATCGGTCCATCAAACTAGGATGACAGTCGGGACAGTCAGAAGCTATTTCTCATCATCTATTCCCATCCGACCTACTCTGAGTCTGGGACTCGACCAACTGTTCAAGCTGCCTGGTGCCTACGTCAGCACAGCTCAAGCAAATTCAGACAGTACATATCTTAAAGGAGCGGTAACAATTAAATACACGCCTACAGGGCTATAGCCGCATTGAAATAAAATAATTGCAGTTAATAAATAAAAGTCCTGATACGTCTGGTTTGTCTTTCTTATCTGCAAAAATGAAAGTCTTACTTGATCATAGCGAATTGAAAGAAAAACATACACACATTTTGTCCATTTCAACAGCAAATCATATATTATCTGCCACATACAGTAAGTACAACTTTGTGTATAGCCGGATTAGAGAGCTCTATAGGATGTAGGTCTTGTGTCCCTCTATGTCCCCTGAGGTAAAGTAACCCTTGTTGTTGATTGGCCAGGTGCCGGTGCTGGGGGCTGGGCAGTGGACAATATGCTCAAAGAGGACCCCCTCAGGAGGCAGGCCGATCCTGGGCAGGTAGAGTCGTACATGGTTGTCCTGACCAGGCCAGAAGGCATTAGGGTCAGCACTATGACCGGATGGCCCTCTCATGTTTCTGTGAAAAAAACCAACAGCACATAACCGTGACACATAGTCCAAGATCAAATGCTTATTTTTTCTTAGTATCTGGGTGGAGAAGTGCATGTATATATATATATATATATTATTTTTTTTCCTTGGCACAACAGCACCTCTCAAGAAAATGCAAATATTTATAGGAAGTAGGTTATACAAATAATTTTAAACTGTCATATACACAAGCCTAGAGTAGTCTATTTCAACTACAATAAACATGCATTCGATAGATACTGATGTCTAGAATAGGGGTAACAGGATGAATGGAATATAATAACATTAATGCCACTTCCTGCTTACTTGGTCATTTGGCCAATCTCCTCTCTGCTAGCCCAGTGTTTGGTCTTCTGTTTGATCCCCTGATGCACAGAGCTTCTGGAAGGGCATCTTATCCTGGGGAAGAAGGCAGAAAACAACACAGGTTACATATGAGCTGTAGAGCATTTGATGGATAACTCTTCATCCAATTTGACTAATTTAATCCAATTTCAATTCACACCATTTGCAGTTTAAAACTTGATCATGACTAAACTTTCATTACATTCCCCGCCAAACCATGCAGCTTCCCATCACAGCATATTTCCCACGGCGGTGAGTCTAAGGAATATGCCTGGCACTAGACCCGCCCCCACATCACCAACCCTCAATGCCATTGGCTCTGGTACGAATGACCAGGATATAACACATTCTATATTTAAATAGGCTTATGCAGCACATATAATGACGATCATCCTAAATGAGGCCCAACTGGCCAGAGTGAGTTTCTACAGTGTGATCAAACACAAGCTTCAGGTTACATTTCAATGGGCTGCGCAAATGTACTTGTCGAAATGCGATTGTGATTCTGACGTGACTAGTAGTGTCTGGTCAGTGGTTTACGGTGAAGGAAACCCACGTCTCATGGCAGACTTTGTGTGAGATGTCCTCTTCCTCCAGATCATGGTCGTCTTCTTCCTCCTCCTCGGGTGCCCTGCTGTTGTAGCCAGTCCATGGACTCAGACGGTTCCCACAGCCGGGCATAGGGTTGGACCCAGCCTGCCTCAGCAGACACTCTGAACCCCGTAGACTACTATCCCCAGGATGCAGCAGAACTGAGGAGTAAGGAACGCACCCATGTACCCAAACACACACACATGCATACAAAATGGACGTGCTTAAATGTTTGTTTGCACGATAATGATATGTGTGTGACCTGAGGTTATGAAATTAAAACAACCCTTCACCAAACATGTCACTGTAAGTGTGCATAACCTCAGGGTGAGTCAATGGCAGCATAAAGTTGTGATCCTAACTGACCCTAGAAAAGGAATATTTACTAAGATTAAATCTTAAAATCTGAGTTTTTGTTTTGAATTTATTAGGCAGCGGTGTATGTAAACTTCTGACTTCACCTGAATCGCGTGGGTGTGTGTTTTCTTCAGATCTCACCTCTCTCCAGCGTGGCCTGGTTGACTGTGATCCCCTGTATGTTTTCTTTAGATCTCACCTCTCTCCAGCGTGGCCTGGTTGACTGTGATCCCCTGTGTGTTTTCTTTAGATCTCACCTCTCTCCAGCGTGGCCTGGTTGACTGTGATCCCCTGTGTGTTTTCTTTAGATCTCACCTCTCTCCAGCGTGGCCTGGTTGACTGTGACCCCCTCGTTATGACACTTCTCCAGCGTGCCCAGGTACTCCCCAAGGCACTGTCTCCTGAACCTGTCTACCAATCGGCCTGCGTCTCCTCCTAAAGAGGAGGGATTTGAGTGAGCATCCTGGATTTGGTTTCCTGTGCACACCGTCCTCATCATGGCCAGCACCTCTTCATCCCGAATCATCCCCTGCTGACATGGATGATCTCAGGTCATGTTAGCGCCAATGGAAAGGCAGAGTATCAGATGAATACGTATTCTCTGCAGTGACGGCTGCTTCGGGACAGAAAGTGCCTCTACCTTGATCCTGTTGCGGCGGTGCTGCTGGATCAGGGCCCGCTCCTGTTGATCCACAACTGAGCTGGGGAAAGTCAGGAGCTGGTCACCACGTAGCTCCAAACCTGGCTGAGGAGCACAGCTCCACACTGGCCTCAGTACTGACCGGGGGGTGTGAGGGTACAGGAGAAAATGGAAGGTATTTATATCGCTGCCTTTGTAAGCATGCTACACAGACTTCTTTAGGGTGTGTATTGAGAGGATGATGTCTCCATGCTTACTAACCTGCAGGGCTCAAGGTCCCCTGTTGTCTGCCCCTCATTCGCGATATGTCCCAGGGCCCCCCTGTGTCCACCCCCAGAGGTGAACCTTGCTTTTCTTTCTCTGGGAGGTTCCTGTGGTCCCCGTGGAAAATCTCCTCCTCTGTACAGGTTTCAATATCTCCTGCCAGCTCATTCACATTTAACTTGTTTGCCTCCACGCCCCTCAGACTGGACACTGGGGTTTCTAGTTGCTCTGGCACCACGAGGATGCCAACCTGATGCAGATGCTTCAATATCAATAAACACCATGAAGGACTACACTTACCCAAGTCAGATTCCCATGTAGCGTGTCATGTTAATCAAGTGTTTTGGCCAGTTCTGGGGCTCAATGTAACCTCCTTTACCTCAGGCAGCGAGAACCGGACATCGACCGCCCTCATGCGTGGCACATTAGGCTGTCTGGAAGGACAGGTCACACGGGCACGTACACTAGCCTGGAGTAAGGACAGAGGAAGACAGCAAGGCAACATTAAACTAACTGTCCACCACAAATGATGCCGAGCACGCCCCCTCCTGGCCAAATAGTGTACATTTGTAAATGACTGATTGCTGGGTTTCGAGATACTTACTCATGTCCCCGAAAAAAACGAGTTTGCGGGCACGGAAATGTCTTCAAAATGTTTTTTACAAACATACAGAAATTAATAGTCCACTCTCAGACTTTTTCTGGGGGACAATTAGATCATAAAGGCAACAACCTCCGCAGCCTCAATAACACTGTCATTGTATTTACATTGTATTTACCTGACAAGCCCGGGGAGGTGTCATATTATAATCCGGGACACGTGAAGGACTTTTCGGGGTCTTTTTTTCTCTTTCAACAACCATTATCTCCAGCTCTGTAACCATCTGCTTGCTCCTTACCCACCTCGTCACATCTCCGAGACTATCGAGCTGCCGACGCAAGCACCTCCTTTCATTGACCCAGTCTTCAGAGACATTATTATCCAGAAGCAGCTCTTTGGCTGAGGGACTACTGACTCCTGCTTCAGATTCCATGAACATCTCGGCAGTTGAATCATGTTGATAGATCTTCTGAACTTTATTTGCAGATGTTGGCACTTTATTTGCATACATTTGCTTACACACGGGCGGTGTGGGCATGGGTGGTGCGGTGAAAACCCTCACCCTTGGTTTCACAGGACCAAACACTCTGCTGGCAGTTTTGTAGAAATGTGTCTGGAATAAGTCTCTCTTTTTAATCCGCCCCAGTTGTTCTTCTATTTCTAAACTATCCATATCCAGGGTGAGAGATCTAGGCTGGTCCGAGGAAAATGAAACGGGTTTAAAATGTTATTTTTCAACAACATTATTGGTCTATTGCAATATGGAGAAAAGCATTTAAATGCCTAGTTTTTATGATCTTGGTGAGCTGTACAGATTCTGGAACAGATCATGTGTGCTTTTCTTTTGGTAACCATGGTCGCTTTTGTTTCCTTTCCAATAGCAGGTCGGTTGGTTGGCTACAAACAGATTCGTGCCATACAATTGGGCAAAACAAAGCAATCTTCAAACACACACCTAATTTATCTTGTCGGAGAAGGTCAATTCCATATGTGGTGCTGTTTGTAAAATGTTGCACGTTCAATAATCCTTCTCAGTTTTTGCACATTTAGCTTTGCCAAATTAATGTCACAAAAAAAATGCACTACGATTTACAACAGTCACTTTTACAGTTAACATGTAAGTTTACATTTAACATTTACATATAACATTTAGATTTAACATTCACATTTAGACTTAACATTTACAGTTAACACTTACATATTATACAATAAATTATTTTATAATTTTGCGTTACTGCAGAACATTACTATTGGAAAAGCTATTGCATACATTAACATGAATTCCTCTCTAAATAATTGAAAAAAATACAGTTGAAAATTGCAGTGGATGTTTTTGCAAAAAACTGAGCTGGATTATTGAACGTGCAGCGTTTTACAAACGGCAAACCATCATTACAGGTAACACTTTTTCGACCACATCTTTGCACTAGATGTTGCTCGTCTGTCTGTCCTTACGCTAGATGGACAGTAAACGCTCGTCGTCGACCGGTGGACTTTTTGTACAGATATAGCCAACATGTTAAAAGGTTATGGCACGATTTTATTTAAACTTACAGGTCCGAAAACGACACATCACAGAAAATGTTAATGATGGATCTTGGTGCGGTTGAAGAAGGTTGTCTGGTCTGATGAGTCCCGTTTTCTTTTCACTTGGACGGCTGTGTACGTGTGCTCTGTTTACCTAAGAATGATTTGAGAAACTTGATGAAGGGTTCAAGGTGCTGGCCTCCAAGTTCCCCAGATCTCAATCCAACTGAACATGTGGGGGATGTGCTGTCCAATCCACAGCAGGACTTGAAGGATCTGCTGACAATGTCTTGGTGCCAGATACCACAGGACACCTTCACTAATGTCTTGGTGCCAGATACCACAGGACACCTTCACTAATGTCTTGGTGCTAGATACCACAGGACACCTTCACTAATGTCTTGGTGCCAGATACCACAGGACACCTTCACTAATGTCTTGGTGCCAGATACCACAGGACACCTTCAGGGGTCTGGTAAAGTCCATGCCTCGATGGGACGGTGCTGTTTTAGCGCCACGTGGAGTACCAACAGAATATTGGGCAAATGGTCTTAATGTTTTGTGTATATTGAAAGAGAAAGTTGTGCTGTTATTTTGGGACATAGTAAATGGTAATTTGGATTACCACAGTAATCCACTGTAGAGCACAGCATTTAGATTTATCAAGCTATTTTCTGTGACTGCTAATTGACTAAATAAACTAGCTGTATGGTTGTTTAACCCTGCAGAGCCTGGTCTAGGGCCCGGTCTAACACATGTTCATCCTGGACTGGGTTGGGCATGGTGACCCGTAGCTGCGTCTGCTCCTTCATTGTTCTCTGGATCGTCTCATAGGCATTGGAGTTTCCCGACCAGCACCGACGAGCAACCTGCAAGTAGAAAGAAGAGGAATAAGAAGAATCCACTAATAATTGGATCTGTGACATTTCACTTATCCTATTTTACCTCCAAAGATACCATCTAACAACACATTCCTAAGATACCATCTAACTACACCTTCCTAAGATACCATCTAACAACACCTTCCAATGATACCATCTAACAACACCTTCCAATGATACCATCTAACAACACATTCCTAAGATACCATCTAACTACACCTTCCTTAGATATCATCTAACAACACTTTCCAATGATACCATCTAACCACACCATCTAACCACTCCATCTAACCACACCATCTAACCACACCATCTAACCACACCATCTAACCACACCATCTAACCACACCATCTAACCACTCCATCTAACCACACCATCTAACCACACCATCTAACCACTCCATCTAACCACACCATCTAACCACACCATCTAACCACTCCATCTAACCACACCATCTAACCACACCATCTAACCACTCCATCTAACCGCACCATCTAACCACTCCATCTAACCACACCATCTAACCACACCATCTAACCACTCCATCTAACCACACCATCTAACCACACCATCTAACCACTCCATCTAACCACTCCATCTAACCACTCCATCTAACCACACCATCTAACCACACCATCTAACCACTCCATCTAACCACACCATCTAACCACTCCATCTAACCACTCCATCTAACCACACCATCTAACCACACCATCTAACCACTCCATCTAACCACACCATCTAACCACTCCATCTAACCACACCATCTAACCACACCATCTAACCACACCATCTAACCACACCATCTAACCACTCCATCTAACCACACCATCTAACCACTCCATCTAACCACACCATCTAACCACACCATCTAACCACTCCATCTAACCACACCATCTAACCACACCATCTAACCACACCATCTAACCACACCATCTAACCACTCCATCTAACCACACCATCTAACCACTCCATCTAACCACACCATCTAACCACACCATCTAACCACTCCATCTAACCACACCATCTAACCACACCATCTAACCACACCATCTAACCACACCATCTAACCACACCATCTAACCACTCCATCTAACCACTCCATCTAACCACTCCATCTAACCACACCATCTAACCACACCATCTAACCACTCCATCTAACCACACCATCTAACCACTCCATCTAAGCACTCCATCTAACCACACCATCTCTGCCTGTTCTGGCCCTCTCACCCCATTAGAGACATCCCAGTTGAGCATCAGACTGGCTCTCTTTGCAGCCTCCTCTGACCCGTCCAGGAGCAGACCAAACCCTCCGTTTATCACCTCACCCCTGGAGAGAGAACAGAGAAAGAACATTCCGTCCTCGTCAGAGAAGGGGACATAACAGTGCTTTAAAGCTTTAGTTGTATAAGCCATATGTGATGCAGGATATGTCATTGTAACAGTACCATTATGCTTCTGTGAGCCTGGCCCTCGTTAATCACTCCTTCACCTATTTAGAGGCGGAGTTTCAGTTCTTACCAGCCTACCCCTCCGCCATTGTGCAGAGACACCCACGTGGCCCCTCTGAAAGCATCGCCAACAAAGTTCTGGACAGCCATGTCTGTTAGGAGCAAAGACCAACACACAGTGACAAAATCATACCTCAACACACATTCACTGAACACTAGGGATGGGACGAAATACCGTAGCATCGGCCAA
Source organism: Dallia pectoralis (assembly GCA_029465975.1). Lineage (NCBI taxonomy): Eukaryota > Metazoa > Chordata > Actinopteri > Esociformes > Umbridae > Dallia > Dallia pectoralis. Next base: position 17,440,627 of record CM055744.1, read on the forward strand.
AATGCCACGTAATAAATGCACACTGAGGCAAAATATGAACCCGTAAAACAAAATATATACAGTATATACCATCGTTTAAAAATTTGGGGAGACTTTTTTTTAAAGAAAAGCAAAACATCTTAAATAAACACATCCTTTTGCATATTCATCCTCTGTTGTTGTTATTAGCGTATTAACTTGATTAAACTGAACCATGGTTGAACCGTACCGTGAGCTCTTAACCATAAAACAAACCAAACTGTGAGGTAGAAAAACAGGACCTCCCGTACTGAACACACATACCAGGACCATATGACATTATGACGTATCTCCACATGATCAGTGTGCTCCAGTCTACCTGCACAGAAGGCAGAACCATCGTACACGTTGGAGGTCTCTCTGAACGGACTGTCTGTTCCACTGACGTCATGGTGGTCTCTGCTGATGACCACAGGAGCCTGGTCAGGAAACACGCACGCACACACACACACACATGCACACGCACACGCAGACGCACACGCACACGCACACGCAGACACACAGACACACAGACACACAGACACACAGACACACACACACACACACACACACACACACACACTCCAATGATGTCATCACACATATCAAACTCAAAAAAACATAACTATATAAAATATGGCTAAGATTGATAGCGGTCTTACGGAAACTCTTCCATCAGCAACAGCGTTATTGATTGCCAGGGCGATACACACACGCCCGTTCTGGTCGGAGTAGAGGATTCTGGCTTGGGAGCCCACAACCTACAGGAGGGCCACCAGACATTTAAATAACACCTTATTATCCAAACTACTGGGCTGTTAGTGATGGTGTCCTGTATGTTTCTGATGGTGTCCTGTATGTTTCTGATGGTGTCCTGTATGTTTCTGATGGTGTCCTGTATGTTTCTGATGGTGTCCTGTATGTTTCTGATGGTGTACTGTATGTTTCTGATGGTGTCCTGTTTGTTTCTGATGGTGTCCTGTATGTTTCTGATGGTGTCCTGTATGTTCCTGATGGTGTCCTGTATGTTTCTGATGGTGTCCTGTATGTTTCTGATGGTGTCCTGTATGTTTCTGATGGTGTCCTGTATGTTCCTGATGGTGTCCTGTATGTTTCTGATGGTGTCCTGTATGTTTCTGATGGTGTCCTGTATGTTCCTGATGGTGTCCTGTATGTTTCTGATGGTGTCCTGTATGTTTCTGATGGTGTCCTGTATGTTCCTGATGGTGTCCTGTATGTTTCTGATGGTGTCCTGTATGTTTCTGATGGTGTCCTGTATGTTTCTGATGGTGTCCTGTATGTTTCTGATGGTGTCCTGTATGTTTCTGATGGTGTCCTGTATGTTTCTGATGGTGTCCTGTATGTTCCTGATGGTGTCCTGAATGTTTCTGATTAATTGGTACCATGTTGTGTTTTCCGGCTTCACGGATCCAGCGGATGTTGTCATGGTACTGCTGCTGCACACGCTCAGTCACGTTGGCACTGATCTCCTCCAGGACGCCGGCGGCGATGTCATCAGTGAGCGCCAGGTCACGGGGGTCCCCGGAGGTGCAAACCCAGCGGAACGGTCCAAATCCCAGAGAGAAGATGTCTCTGCAGTGGGGAGAAGGAGTTTGACCTGACCTCATGTTCTGACCAGATGCCCACTAGGTGGTGCTAGATGTTTCAGAGGTTTCGCCACTTACCCCATGATGTGTTGGACGTAGGATGGATAGCGGAACTCTGTGGCTCCTCCTCCCTCCTTCTGTACCTCCGCTCCTGAAGACAGAGAGATGAACACAGGTTATCAACACAGGAAAAAGGCTTCTCTTGTGTGTTGACTTTGTAAGATCTGTTGTCTTGTCTGTTCTGTTGACTGTTTATGTTGTCTGTTGTTCATTGTAACAGTTGGTGGCACATGGTTTTTGCATCGGCAGCATTGTGGGTGTCAGTATTACACACACACACACACACACACTGTATTTCTGTTGTTTCTCTAAGATCACATTACCCTACTGCTGTCTGACCTCTTCTGTCCGTTACTCATTGTGATAATATAATGTGGAACTCACCTGCCCTCATGGCTTCCAACAGGAAGGCGTTGCCATAGTCCCAGAAAAACATCCCTGCTTCAGAGAGCTTGTTGATGGCTGCTACCTGCCTACGGAGACTGGGACAGGAGGACCAGACCACAGGTCAGAGGTCAGGTCATACATCAACCTGAACAACACCCGGTACACCAGCTAGCTCTTCAGGACACTCCTGTACTAGACTAACGAGTACGGCGTGAACCCATTCAGTGGTTCTGACCTTTCATGGACCATGGTTTTAAAGCGTGCTGGGTCTGTGGCCATGAGCTGATTGGCCTGTTGGAAGCTGAGTTGGACCGGATAGTATCCCCCACTGAACGGGTTGTGGAGGGACGTCTGGTCCGAGCCCAGGTCCACCAGAATCTCTCCAGTCTTCTCATACTCCGTCACCAGGCGCTCCCTGGCAAAGAGGGTAAACACAGGCACATCCCCTTCACTGTGGTTCAAACGGATCTTGTATAGGCTTGGCACAACTGCTGCCCGTGGCACAACTAACTCCGTTGCCATCCTAGACTCACCACAGGTCCACAACATTGCCATGGTAACCCAAGCTAAGGGGACTCTTGGATTTCTTGGCCGCCCTGAAGAAGACAAGATCAGAGGGACACTCACGTAACATACAGCCACATGCAGACATGTTTTTGGGATGTGATGTGTGTTTGTCTGGGGGTGCCTGTCTTCATATGTGATGCCTTATGTGATGTCTTCATATGTTATTCGATGTCTTCATATGTTATGTGATGTCTTCATATGTTATTCGATGTCTTCATATGTTATGTGATGTCTTCATATGTCATGTGATGTCTTCATATGTCATGTGATGTCTTCATATGTCATGTGATGTCTTCATATGTCATGTGATGTCTTCATATGTCATGTGATGTCTTCATATGTCATGTGATGTCTTCATATGTCATGTGATGTATTCATATGTCATGTGATGTCTTTCATATGTCATGTGATGTCTTCATATGTCATGTGATGTCTTTCATATGTCATGTGATGTCTTCATATGTCATGTGATGTCTTTCATATGTCATGTGATGTCTTCATATGTCATGTGATGTCTTTCATATGTCATGTGATGTCTTCATATGTCATGTGATGTCTTTCATATGTCATGTGATGTCTTCATATGTCATGTGATGTCTTTCATATGTCATGTGATGTCTTTCATATGTCATGTGATGTCTTCATATGTCATGTGATGTCTTTCATATGTCATGTGATGTCTTCATATGTCATGTGATGTCTTCATATGTCATGTGATGTCTTCATATGTCATGTGATGTCTTCATATGTCATGTGATGTCTTCATATGTCATGTGATGTCTTCATATGTCATGTGATGTCTTCATATGTCATGTGATGTCTTCATATGTCATGTCATGTCATGTGATGTCTTCATATGTCATGTGATGTCTTCATATGTCATGTGATGTCTTCATATGTCATGTGATGTCTTCATATGTCATGTGATGTCTTCATATGTCATGTGATGTCTTCATATGTCATGTGATGTCTTCATATGTCATGTGATGTCTTCATATGTCATGTGATGTCTTCATATGTCATGTGATGTCTTCATATGTCATGTGATGTCTTCATATGTCATGTGATGTCTTCATATGTCATGTGATGTCTTCATATGTCATGTGATGTCTTCATATGTCATGTGATGTCTTCATATGTCATGTGATGTCTTCATATGTCATGTGATGTCTTCATATTCATATGTCATGTGATGTCTTCATATGTCATGTGATGTCTTCATATGTCATGTGATGTCTTCATATGTCATGTGATGTCTTCATATGTCATGTGATGTCTTCATATGTCATGTGATGTCTTCATATGTCATGTGATGTCTTCATATGTCATGTGATGTCTTCATATGTCATGTGATGTCTTCATATGTCATGTGATGTCTTCATATGTCATGTGATGTCTTCATATGTCATGTGATGTCTTTCATATGTCATGTGATGTCTTCATATGTCATGTGATGTCTTCATATGTCATGTGATGTCTTCATATGTCATGTGATGATATGTCATGTGATGTCTTCATATGTCATGTGATGTCATATGTCATGTGATTCATATGTCATGTGATGTCTTCATATGTCATGTGATGTCTTCATATGTCATGTGATGTCTTCATATGTCATGTGATGTCTTCATATGTCATGTGATGTCTTCATATGTCATGTGATGTCTTCATATGTCATGTGATGTCTTCATATGTCATGTGATGTCTTCATATGTCATGTGATGTCTTCATATGTCATGTGATGTCTTCATATGTCATGTGATGTCTTCATATGTCATGTGATGTCTTCATATGTCATATGTCATGTGATGTCTTCATATGTCATGTGATGTCATGTGATGTCATATGTCATGTGATGTCTTCATATGTCATGTGATGTCTTCATATGTCATGTGATGTCTTCATATGTCATGTGATGTCTTCTTCATATGTCATGTGATGTCTTCATATGTCATGTGATGTCTTCATATGTCATGTGATGTCTTCATATGTCATGTGATGTCTTCATATGTCATGTGATGTCTTCATATGTCATGTGATGTCTTCATATGTCATGTGATGTCTTCATATGTCATGTGATGTCTTCATATGTCATGTGATTCATATGTCATGTGATGTCTTCATATGTCATGTGATGTCTTCATATGTCATGTGATGTCATGTGATGTCTTCATATGTCATGTGATGTCTTCATATGTCATGTGATGTCTTCATATGTCATGTGATGTCTTCATATGTCATGTGATGTCTTATGTCATGTGATATGTCATGTGATGTCTTCATATGTCATGTGATGTCTTCATCATGTGATGATGTCTTCATATGTCATGTGATGTCTTCATATGTCATGTGATGTCTTCATATGTCATGTGATGTCTTCATATGTCATGTGATGTCTTCATATGTCATGTGATGTCTTCATATGTCATGTGATGTCTTTCATATGTCATGTGATGTCTTCATATGTCATGTGATGTCTTTCATATGTCATGTGATGTCTTCATATGTCATGTGATGTCTTCATATGTCATGTGATGTCTTCATATGTCATGTGATGTCTTCATATGTCATGTGATGTCTTCATATGTCATGTGATGTCTTCATATGTCATGTGATGTCTTTCATATGTCATGTGATGTCTTTCATATGTCATGTGATGTCTTCATATGTCATGTGATGTCTTTCATATGTCATGTGATGTCTTCATATGTCATGTGATGTCTTCATATGTCATGTGATGTCTTTCATATGTCATGTGATGTCTTTCATATGTCATGTGATGTCTTCATATGTCATGTGATGTCTTCATATGTCATGTGATGTCTTTCATATGTCATGTGATGTCTTCATATGTCATGTGATGTCTTCATATGTCATGTGATGTCTTCATATGTCATGTGATGTCTTCATATGTCATGTGATGTCTTCATATGTCATGTGATGTCTTTCATATGTCATGTGATGTCTTCATATGTCATGTGTGATGTCATGTGATTCATATGTCATGTGATGTCTTCATATGTCATGTGATGTCTTTCATATGTCATGTGATGTCTTCATATGTCATGTGATGTCTTCATATGTCATGTCTTTCATATGTCATGTGATGTCTTCATATTCATGTGATATGTCATGTGATGTCTTTCATATGTCATGTGATGTCTTCATATGTCATGTGATGTCTTTCATATGTCATGTGATGTCTTTCATATGTCATGTGATGTCTTCATATGTCATGTGATGTCTTCATATGTCATGTGATGTCTTCATATGTCATGTGATGTCTTCATATGTCATGTGATGTCTTCATATGTCATGTGATGTCTTTCATATGTCATGTGATGTCTTCATATGTCATGATGTCTTCATATGTCATGTGATGTCTTATGTCATGTGATGTCTTCATATGTCATGTGATGTCTTCATATGTCATGTGATGTCTTTCATATGTCATGTGATGTCTTCATATGTCATGTGATGTCTTCATATGTCATGTGATGTCATATTCATGTGATGTCTTCATATGTCATGTGATGTCTTTCATATGTCATGTGATGTCTTCATATGTCATGTGATGTCTTCATATGTCATGTGATGTCTTTCATATGTCATGTGATGTCTTTCATATGTCATGTGATGTCTTCATATGTCATGTGATGTCTTCATATGTCATGTGATGTCTTCATATGTCATGTGATGTCTTCATATGTCATGTGATGTCTTCATATGTCATGTGATGTCTTTCATATGTCATGTGATGTCTTTCATATGTCATGTGATGTCTTCATATGTCATGTGATGTCTTTCATATGTCATGTGATGTCTTCATATGTCATGTGATGTCTTTCATATGTCATGTGATGTCTTCATATGTCATGTGATGTCTTTCATATGTCATGTGATGTCTTCATATGTCATGTGATGTCTTCATATGTCATGTGATGTCTTTCATATGTCATGTGATGTCTTCATATGTCATGTGATGTCTTTCATATGTCATGTGATGTCTTCATATGTCATGTGATGTCTTCATATGTCATGTGATGTCTTCATATGTCATGTGATGTCTTCATATGTCATGTGATGTCTTCATATGTCATGTGATGTCTTCATATGTCATGTGATGTCTTCATATGTCATGTGATGTCTTTCATATGTCATGTGATGTCTTCATATGTCATGTGATGTCTTCATATGTCATGTGATGTCTTCATATGTCATGTGATGTCTTCATATGTCATGTGATGTCTTCATATGTCATGTGATGTCTTCATATGTCATGTGATGTCTTCATATGTCATGTGATGTCTTTCATATGTTATGTCACCTGATGCGTTGGATGCAGTGTTCCATGTCACTGGTGACCTCCATTATCCAGCCCTGCTCATGTCTCTTTCTGAGCGGAGTCTCGTCCACCTGCAGAGGACATGTTTAACACAAAAGAACATACGGTAGCACATAAACACACGCTACAAAGATTTCCAACACGGAAAATAAATTCATACCTTTAAATTTGAATATAATTGTAAGAACGCTATTGGCCACTAATAAAGGAAACACACTGACCTCTGCAATGACCCCAATACAGCCGGAGATTACAGCAGCCTTGGCCTGTGCCCCGCTCATCCCCCCCAGTCCAGAGGTCACCAACACCCTGCCCCTCAGGTCATCAGACCCCAGGTACCTCCTCCCTGCATTCAGCACAGTCAGCTGCAGAGAGGAGGGAGAGAGTACACAGAAAGATTCAAACATTAAAGAGCTTTATAATACAGACAGAAAGTGTGAAACACAGAGGAGAGAATGTTCTTCAAATGGCACAGGCCGGAATCGAACCCGCGCAGCAGCAGTACGTGTGCACCCAGAGGCAGCCAAAACGCTGGGCGACCCAAAGCAACCCAAAAGTGTGAGTGTATGGAGCATGGAGGGCTCCACTGCTATTGTGAGAACTAACCATGGTGCCGTGGACGATTCCCTGAGGCCCGATGTAACAATAGCTACCGGCAGTCATCTGTCCATACCTGGAAAAATAGGCAACAAACACGAATGGATCAATTAATGCCAAGAGGTTAATGAAACATACTTTATATAAATAATGGCCAGGTTACGTACATTGATACGCCCAAAGCAAACATCTTCTCATACTGTTCTCTGGATGAGTAATTTGGAATGACCTGAGGGAGTGTGAGAGAGACAGAGACAGATAGATGGCAGTTGGAAGAACAGAAAAATCTAACAGAAAAAACAAAATAAGAGCACCTCTAAAGAGAACATGGTGTAGCTATGGTTACCATGCCGTTGGTGATGATGGCACGGGGGGAGGAGGGCAGGCTGGGGAACAGCCCGGCTGGATGACCACTATACATGACCAGAGTCTGCTCCTCTGTCATCTTACTCAGGTAGTACATCGCCAGACGAAACTACACACACACACACACACACACACACATACATACAGATATAGTGGCCTTGGAACGTATACGCACTGCTTCATTTGAAAGATAGAATTAGAAATAATGTAAACGTAATCGAGTGACAAACAAAACCTGCACTACATCGAACTCTATAACGCAATAGACTAACAATCCCGATTCCTTCTGACAGAGCTTGAGAGGATCTGCAGGGAAGAATGGGACAAAAGGCCCAAGTCCATGTGTTTCAATCCAGGAGGCATACTGAAGAAGACTTAAAGCTGTAATCGCTGAACAAAATAACTTATGTACACAAGCTTCTAATTATGCACAATGATTTATTTACCTTTCTCCAATAAAAGTAGCACATATCTAAAAACGTGTTTTTCCTGAGTAATTTGGGGGTTTTGTAGATTAATTTGGGGGTTTGTAGATTGATAACAAAATACATTCAGTAAAGTGAATGTATCATGACTCCACACAGTACAGTTAAAAATGCACACAAACATGACCCCTCTACATACTGCCATCACAGTCGCGTTATCAGTGCTTACCTGAGCCCAGTTACTGAACACCTGTCCATTTCCCCCATACGTAACCAGCTCCTGAGGAAACTGGAGAGCCGATAGAGGAATGCTGATGAACCAGTTGTAGACAGTGACACATACGTGGACTATCACAGCGCTATGTTCAAATAAAACCAGCTGACGTTACTTTACTGAATGTGGGTGTGGTGGTTACCTGGGCAACAGAAGGATCCAGATTATTCATGATCATGAGCATGATGGAGGCAGCTTGAGGTGTACGACACGGGTACTGATCAATAGGGTAGGCCCTGAACACACAGCAAACAATATGTGATGGGACTGATCAATAGGGTAGGCCCTGAACACACAGCAAACAATATGTGATGGTACTGATCAATAGGGTAGGCCCTGAACACACAGCAAACAATATGTGATGGTACTGATCAATAGGATAGGCCCTGAACACACAGCAAACAATATGTGATGGTACTGATCAATAGGATAGGCCCTGAACACACAGCAAACAATATGTGATGGTACTGATCAATAGGATAGGCCCTGAACACACAGCAAACAATATGTGATGGTACTGATCAATAGGATAGGCCCTGAACACACAGCCAACAATATGTGATGGTACTGATCAATAGGGTAGGCCCTGAACACACAGCAAACAATATGTGATGGTACTGATCAATAGGGTAGGCCCTGAACACACAGCCAACAATATGTGATGGTACTGATCAATAGGGTAGGCCCTGAACACACAGCAAACAATATGTGATGGGACTGATCAATAGGATAGGCCCTGAACACACAGCCAACAATATGTGATGGTACTGATCAATAGGGTAGGCCCTGAACACACAGCAAACAATATGTGATGGTACTGATCAATAGGATAGAACACACAGCAAACAATATGTGATGGTACTGATCAATAGGATAGGCCCTGAACACACAGCAAACAATATGTGATGGTACTGATCAATAGGATAGGCCCTGAACACACAGCAAACAATATGTGATGGTACTGATCAATAGGTAGGCCCTGAACACACAGCAAACAATATGTGATGGTACTGATCAATAGGGTAGGCCCTGAACACACACAAACAATATGTGATGGTACTGATCAATAGGGTAGGCCCTGAACACACAGCCAACAACTGATCAATAGGGTAGGCCCTGATGGTACAAACAATATGTGATGGTACTGATCAATAGGGTAGGCCCTGAACACACAGCCAACAATATGTGATGGTACTGATCAATAGGGTAGGCCCTGAACACACAGCAAACAATATGTGATGGTACTGATCAATAGGGTAGGCCCTGAACACACAGCAAACAATATGTGATGGTACTGATCAATAGGGTAGGCCCTGAACACACAGCAAACAATATGTGATGGGACTGATCAATAGGGTAGGCCCTGAACACAACAACCAATATGTGGTGGTACTGATCAATAGGGTAGGCCCTGAACACACAGCAAACAATATGTGATGGTACTGATCAATAGGGTAGGCCCTGAACACAGGCCCTGAACATAATAACCAATATGTGATGGACTGACTGATCAATATGTGATGGGGTAGGGCCTAAACACAACCAATATGTGGTGTTACTGATCAATAGGGTAGGCCCTGAACACACAGCAATATGTGGTGGTACTGATCAATAGGGTAGGCCCTGAACACAACAACCAATATGTGGTGGTACTGATCAATAGGGTAGGCCCTGAACACACAGCAACCAATATGTGATGGTACTGATCAATAGGATAGGCCCTGAACACAACAACCAATATGTGGTGGTACTGATCAATAGGGTAGGCCCTGAACATAATAACCAATATGTGATGGGACTGATCAATAGGGTAGGCCCTGAACACAACAACCAATATGTGATGGGACTGATCAATAGGGTAGGGCCTAAACACAACAACCAATATGTGGTGTTACTGATCAATAGGGTAGGCCCTGAACACACAGCAAACAATAGGTGGTGGTACTGATCAATAGGGTAGGCCCTGAACACACAGCAAACAGTCAATATGTGCTGGTCCATATTGTATTATACACACCTCATGTGTATGAGCGGGCAGAAGCGGTACATGTAGATGTGTCCGTACTGCCTGAGCTCCTGGACAAACTCAAAGGCCAGGTTGTTATGGTGGGTGGGGGGGAAGTAGCGTAGGGCGTTCCTCAGAGCCAGCTGGAGAGTGGGACACAGGAGGGTAAAGTTATTGTTTAAATACTTTAGGACATTGACCCTGTTTTAGTTGTGCATCCTCTGTTTTTCTAACTTTCTGGTCCCCTTTTCAGTTCTCTCTCTTATCTCGCTTAATTATTGACAATGACCTTTGCCCCCAGTCCAGGCAAACATTAGATAAGCTAACAGAAAAGTCTGCATTTTGAGAGGCAAGATGGATGGAACTACATCGTCTTCCACACGTCAGAACACGATCAACTCCTAATAGATGTAATCAATTAAATCCCATGCATCTGTGTGTTGTTGTTGTCCCCTGAGGGTGACGTGAATCTCGGTTGGCACAGTCTTCATTTGTGTCTATAGATATGTCAGTATGTCAGTATGTCTATAGATATGTCAGTATGTCAGTATGTCTATAGATATGTCAGTATGTCAGTATGTCTATAGATATGTCAGTATGTCTATAGATATGTCAGTATGTCTATAGATATGTCAGTATGTCTATAGATATGTCAGTATGTCAGTATGTCTATAGATATGTCAGTATGTCAGTATTTCAGTATGTCTATAGATATGTCAGTATTTCAGTATGTCTATAGATATGTCAGTATGTCTATAGATATGTCAGTATGTCAGTATGTCTATAGATATGTCAGTATGTCAGTATGTCTATAGATATGTCAGTATGTCAGTATGTCTATAGATATGTCAGTATGTCAGTATGTTTATAGAAATGTCAGTATGTCAGTATATCAGTATGTCTATAGATATGTCAGTATTTCTATAGATATGTCAGTATGTCTATAGATATGTCAGTATGTCAGTATGTCTATAGATATGTCAGTATGTCTATAGATATGTCAGTATGTCTATAGATATGTCAGTATGTCAGTATGTCTACAGATATGTCAGTATGTCTATAGATATGTCAGTATGTCTATAGATATGTCAGTATGTCTATAGATATGTCAGTATGTCAGTACTCACCCTCTCCTCTTCTGGAGTGAGGTTGGGCGTCCTGACGGGTGCATGGGGCATACTTGGGTCCCGGCCCCTGTTGGGAGGCATGGGGTCCAGGGGCAGGCCGCTACACAGATCCTGTAGGTTCACCATCCTGGCCACTGCTTCCTGTTATTCAGTGGCACTTCAGACAGATCAGAGACGAGCAAAACCCTGGAAGACGTCTGGAATCACTGTGTGTAGGAGGGCAGCTCTTCAGCTCACTACCATCCACTGTTGATCCGACTGAAGGGGCAGCTTTCTGTGGGACAGCTACATGTGTGAGGCAAGGATGAAGGTCCCCGTTCTGTCGCTCCTCCCATTGGCTGTTTGGTCTTTTTTCCCTTGTCATCGACCAGTAGCAAGGCAGAGCAAGGGAAGTGCATGTGGTAATAATTGATCTGCATGTGAACATGTTGTGGCACTTGCTGAGGGTAATGTCCCAAATGGAAGCCTATTCTCAAACAGAGATCAAAATGAGCTCTAGTGCAATGTAGTGTACTACCTAGGGAATAGGATTCCATTTGGGATATGTTGGCACTGACCTCTTAGTTAAAGCATGTAACTCAGTGACACACATACACATTTCAGAATCTTTGGTCAGTTCATATTGCTCCAACCTTACATAAGGAAAATAGCACCTAGAATGATATACCTCATTTAGTTGACCTTGTTAAAGGTGCTGGTTCAGGACAGGATAACCGGACCCATCAAAAGGATTTGGCCCGTTGGCTTCAGTTTGCCCTCCCCTGCTCTAACATGTAATAAATCCAAATATTAATTTCAAGTAGCTTGTAACTTGTAAATGCAACTGTAAATACTGGTAAACAGAAGTCTCAGTAATTTAACAATGTACACTTTTTATAATTTCAATATTTACTTCAGAGCGAACTAATTCAAATTTAGTTAAAAAGCAGTTTGCATATTAGAACCATTGTCTTCAAATAACTTATTTATTAAAACATAACACATTTCCGTGATGGAAATGTAGGGCAAAGACACAGAAACCACAAAATAACAGCTCAACTGTTTCCATGGAAATTAAGTCTTATGTCTCTGTCGATAAATAGCAGCAGTTATCAATAGGCCAGACCAGAGGCCATAAATGATCTATTAAATACCAAGAATAAATTATATACAGAATAGAGATTCTTTGATGTGGTCAAATTTCATTACAATGTAAGCATCTTCAGTCGATAACAACAAAATAATAATAAACAAACAAAACAACATCACAGACAGAAAACTTTCTATAAACCTCCATATTTGACTTGATGTGTAATATGTTGTAACTACAGCATGTGTATAAGTAGATGCACCACCAACCCATTCCAAGTCCACATTTGGAAACAGAGTGGTTTTGATGACATGGGGCCAATATCAACACACATGACAAACTACGACATTTTAAGCGGCCCATTTTGTCTCGACGGCGTCACTGTCAGAGCCAGTGGGCCAAAATCAGGAAAAACATCAACATAATTATAAAAAGAAGAACGCTGAAAATAAACCGTTTGGTCATTAAAGCACCCATCTACATGTACAGGGCTTATGAGAGGAACTCGGGTTACAGATAAATAAATTAACAGCTTTTGCTTCCATAATTCTACAGGAATGGCTAGTTGTGACTCATTCTTAATATGAACCTGAGGTGTCTGACACGGTTGTGGCTGGTGGGGTGTTACCAGGGATAGAATGGGCTAGGCTAGAGTCTGGGTTATTGGGTTCCATTTCAGAGAGCTCTCTATGGTTCTCCTTCTCCTCCACCTCGGGGTACAGTTCTGGGTATCCCTGCATGCACTGCTGCATGCCCCTGAACTGCTCCAGACACTCTGATCCCTTCACCTCCTCCTTGCTGTAATGGAAACAGGAAAAGGCCTCCTTAAATGACACTCCACAGGGGCCGCTAGCCATCCCTCCTAAACACGAGCAATTCCAGTTGATCTCCCCATTTGGCAGGACCAGACCTATTAGAGAAGGAAAACACAACATGTTATTTACAGAAAGGAAAGCTAATATATATGTATATATATATAGCAACAATGTTTAGGTAGGTGACTGTGGTGGAAACGTAATTACCACTTTAATACTGCAACGGTTTGGATTCAAGAGAGAACAATTCTCGTCCACAATCATGTTTATTAGGCCTATAGAATCTTACAGAACATTACGTCTCCTAAGGGCTGTTCGATTATTTAAAAAACATCAATCACGATTATTTTGGTCATAATTGAGATCACCTCGTTCTTCATATGGATCATCGAGATCTTCTTCCACCAATTCAGCTTCACTCGGTGTTTGGTGTTCCTCCTTGGTCACAAAGATAACACGGTCCTTACCTAAGTTGAGGCAGAGGTATCGGAGTTCAAATATCCAATGAGATATTGGATATTTGATCACACCAAGATCACACCAAGAATATGCCTATTTTTATTAGATAAATAAAATAAATAAATAAGTGAGCATGATAAGCAAAAAAAATCTGAATTATGATGATTATCTATTCATACATACGTTTTCTTTTTTTCTCGTCACATTTGTATCTTTAGAGAGGCATATTAAGAAATGTTATTTATAAATAGTTAAAATATATATATCTGGGGCATGTTTGCGGAACTCAAACTTCCAAATTTTCATTAAGCATACAGTCACAGAAAGTGGATGATATACCAATAGGCTATAGTGAATTCAACATCCAACTTTATATTCAGTTATCTAAAAAGCGAGGTGGTGTACGCTTTAAAAACACTATTATTTGAAGAGTACCGAGAGAAAACAAATAACAGGTTAAGAACGCAAAAATCATGTTTTTCATTTGAATAATTATGTAAGAAAATACATTATTTTATCCTGTTTCCAAAAACAGACTATGGAGGACGTTTAGTCCTACGTCACTTCTTAAAGCCATCAGTGACAGTAATATAATTTTCCAAACTGATCGTGGACCAGGTCCTTTTATTAGACACACACGGGCCAGGAAAACAAAACTAGTCGCACTTAGGTTCCGGTCTCTGAATGAGCTAAATTAATCAGATATACCGATACGGACACCGTTGCACCTGCAGTAACACACGCTATAACAGCAGACATAAGTACATATGATACCCATATCCCCTATTGGCACTTAAAACAAACGTTACCTTCCCCAGGGACAGAGGACATGTCGTCGGCGTGGTTTATACGGCCTCGTTGTGCCCATCAAACAGTCACGGATGTCCTAATTGTTGTTAGACAACTAATTAAACCCACTATACAGTACAGTTGTTCCTTAGGCACATATATGCATCTCATTAACTACCGGTAACTGCACACTCATCTATGACGTAACCCATAAGCCGCTTCCCGGCAGCGCATTACGTGAATCATGACGTAAACACGAAGATCCAGGATTGGCTGGCGGATTGGTGTCCTGGCACAAACTCTCAAAACAGTCAAATGAGTGACATCTTAGAAAATAAAACCACCCTATATTTCCTCAAAATGAGTTTTTTTTTTATTGAGAATGATCTTCTTTCCCACAATACATTTGTTCGGAACAGCATTCTTTTATATATATTCAAAAAAACAGTTATTTTACACTGTAGGATAGATTGATGCATGGCATATATATACAGAAAACCAAAATCCATTGCATCTGAAAGTGTTTAATACAGTCCAAGCAGACAATTAAAAAACACAAACAAAAACTTTCCTCAACCAACATACCCAAACAGAGTGGGTTACCGGTATCAACGTGGCAAAAGTAAGATTACATCTCGCTAAACCCACCAACCTCCATCCAGACAGTTTCAACAGAGGGTCCTCTGTTGTGGGTGGTGCATTTAAACTCCAATGCACACCCAAGAAAATAAAAAGTAAACATATGTATTTGTCAACGCTGGACCACAATCTTAAGAGCCCTACACTCTATTTCCTGTTTAAAACCCATGTCTGACAGAAACATGGTTATATTCTAAATAGTTCTGATAGTCTGGTCCAAACCTTCCCATCGGGTCAACACCACAGATAACCGTTTCAACCAAATGGCCAAGCTGTGATGGTATTCTGTACACACGTGCCTATATCCTCAAGCTAACAGATGGACCTTTTCCTATGTACACTGGGTTGTATGAAACGGGTCTAGTAAGATTGGGACTCACCCCAGCGTGGTATTACACATGTATTCACACCGTATAGTTCTCGTCTCAGTCCGAAAGGAACCCCCAGACCCCCTCCATCCTGGTAGGCCAACAGCACCCAGGCAAATGGTTACAATTGAAAGAGGGGATGATCATCTGAGTTCTGTCCTAAAGAGGGAGCCTGCCAGAGGCTGTGAATGTCAGGATGTAGTCAGTCCCACCACTGCTTTAGAAACCTGTTTGGCCTGAACCTCCTGTGGGCTCATGTCAGGGGATGAGATGCCAAAAAGCATCCAGAAAATGACACTGAAAAATACATTTCATTGTGCATATAATAATAATAATGAACATCAAATTATGTGAATTATAATACGAGTTCTGGTGAGACTGATCTGGGGGTTACATATCCATGGGTATCCAGACGGGGTGGGTTTGTCATAAGGTTTGGCAGCCAGTTGTTGTTCTAGAAGAGCAAAGCTCCCATGCTTCCCACCTCACTCTGCTCCTTCACAAATATCTCAAAGTACTGATAAATAATGGTGACCGCCAGCAGGATTCCCGTTCCCGATCCGATAGCCCCCAGGAAGTCTGCCATCACGGAAAGGCCTCCGATACAGAGACCACCAAAGGCAGCTGCTGTGGGAATGTACCTAGAAAAGAAAAGGTCCAGCTCAATACAAACACAAGTAGCTGTAGAACGATCATTAGCCAAAGTGGAATTAGAATCCATTATATAGTGTCAGATAGGTGGAGACACGAGTTGGAATTAAAGCAAGCAGCAACTTAACCAGCACCCTACTCTATTTTTACTAGACGTTTCTTCATAATTTGGCTTATATAAAATATACATTCATCCACCAAAAGCAGAACAATAACAGTTGGTTTAACGTCCCATATTCTTTCTCCACCTCAAGCCACTGAGGTAATTTGTCCTATTTAACGTGTATATCACTATATATTGTGTATCAGCATCTTCCTTCCACACAATGAAAGCACATTATTCGTTTAACTCAACGCACTGCTGTTTGTATGTGCATGACAACACGGTGAGTATCGGCACGACAACACGGTGAGTATCGGCACGACAACATGGTGAGTAAAACTACCTGTTGAGTTCATGAACCATAGACGTTTCTCTGTGTCCTCTCATCACCATCTGCTGCTCCTTTAGCTGTTTAGCCACCTGGGAGAACAAGCACATAATTAACATTACAGTCATCGAAATCATCCGAAACAAATACATCAGTTTATGGACACACAACAGTTCCCAAATTACTGCTCGTCTTCCTACTAACCATCTAAACAGGGATTTTAATTTCAGTAGGTGAAAACGGGCAGTACTTCGGGTACCCGGATTTAAGAACACCACGGTTGCCAAATGGACTTACATCTTTAGCGGACGAGCCTGACACCTCTATCCATGTCTTTGAGAAAAAGGCACAGGAGCCCAGCATGAAGCAGATATAGATGGCAGCATGGATGGGGTCGTCTAGGACCGACCCAAACGACTCCGGAGGAGAGAAGTAGTAACAGAGCCCACCCACAGGGTAAGCACGAGCTGGACCGCCCGTTGATGTGTCCTACAAACAAACAAACAGAGTCAGTGTATGCAGTCTCTACTGGAGGATGTGACTCCAGAGCATCTCAGGGTAGTCCTGTGGTGGTCTGGAACAAAACCTGGCCCAGTCGTTGAAGACGTTTCATGTCTTGTTGGCCATACGGGGGATATTTTGAGACAGGGCAACAGTAACTCCCAAAACCACCACTCTCAGTCATCAGCATCGATACAGTAATTATCCACGTCTTGGAGACTAGCTTTAGTCTTTATCCTGTTTTATCTTCTGTCGGATCTTAAGTGTGTTCCTTTTAAAATACACTCACCCACCCCTAGAAACATTCCCCAGGGACCACCTGGGCAGACGACTCCTAGCTATCCTCGCATTAAGTCCATCTGGTTGAGGTGCTAATTTAAATTCTGCATGATATCTCCTGCTGTTACTGCTCACAGCTCAACGGATCATGTTGCTATTTTTTGTCTTAACGTCATCCCATTGGCCCATGTAAAGCAAACAGATAATATGTCCACCTGTTCATGCATGTGCCAATATACCTCCCCATGTAATCAAAAACACTCACGTTTAAATTGGCTGTTTAAAGAGTGACTCAAAATACCATCTAGTTGAAGCATCAACATGACATCTAGTTGAAGTACTTACCGACCAGGTACCCAATAGATTAACCAGGAAGTTGCCACTGAACCGCGTGGACAGCATCTGAGAGATGACATACAGGTTGGAGACCAGGGCAGACTGGAGGATGATGGGAATGTTGGAGGTGTAGAAGAGCTTGATGGGATAGGTGTTGTACTGGCCACGGTAACGGGCAGACTTGATGGGCAGGTCCACCCTGAACCCCTGAATAAAGACGGGAGAGGAGAACATGATGAGGATGATGAACCCTTCCATTTATTCACTGGCTGCCACTCCCCAGAAACACAGAAGTGAATTGTTTAAAGACAATAACAGAGGTATATGTTTAAAAACGGACAATTCTGGAGTCCTGCAGAATTTACGTGAAGTGACTTGATTGTACATGTACTTTATTTGTAGCTTGGAGGGAAGAGAGTCTGAGAACGCACCAATGTGGACACAACCAACACAAATGCCCCACCCCATACCCTGAAGCTACTTGTGATAAAAATAAACATGTTTTAAAGGTAGACAATTAGGAGAGAACTACTAACCTGGAAGTATATGACAACACCAAAGACGAAGACAGTGGCGAGGAGGTTCATGAGATTGGGCAGGTTCTGGCGATAGAAAGCCTCACGCAGAGCGCGGACCTTATCAGTACGTGTGGCCAGGAGGTGGAACAAGGCAATGATGGCTCCTTCAAACTCTGTGCCTGAATACATGAAGAAGAAACGGACTCAAACTTCAGCCTCATTTCTAGAGACCATCAGAGCTATATCATGGTTATTCATACACAGCCTAGTTGTCATGGTGGGTCTGATGTAAAATTACGACTACCATGCAACAACATATGGTTATATCAGATAGATGAGTAAGTCCAGGAGTTTAGATGAGAATATTAGAAATGGAAATATTCCCCTGGTGGACACAAACTCAGATTTGGCACAACCATGAAAATAAGATGAATGTTCCCCCCCCCAAAAATCTGAGGTGTCACAATACAAGCACAGAAGTAATCATCTTACAAAGTATCTCACAGTGCTTTACACCAATTCCTCTGGCTTGCGGGCTCTAATATGTACACCCAATGACTCCATTTTCCAAAACCCTGTGGACTGATTTCTTACCTCTGCCGGTGTTGACCGTGGTCGGACTAAAGGCCTTCCAGACAATGGTCTCACAGATGTTGGTGGCAATAAACAGGGAGATACCAGAGCCCAGACCATAGCCCTTCTGCAGCAGCTCATCCAGCAGCAACACAATCAGGCCGGCCACAAACAGCTGGAGGAAGAGAGAGAACTGGGTTAAAGAGACATTCCCACTGGAGCCCAGTATGACATCCTCAAAATATATTCTCTATATTTATACACTCTTTAAAGTAATCTGATGGGTTAGGGGTTAGGAACAGAATGTTAACCAGTCCACCATCCAATCACTTCACCGTACACATTATTTGCAAATAATTATGTTTCAGGTATTAGACAAACAAAAGGGAGAGTAAAAAATATGGTGGTTCAATTAAACTACTTCAAATGGTCTTTTTCGTGGACCGCTTAAGAGGGTAGCTCTCCTAAAGATGCCACGGTGTCACTAGCAGTGTCTAGACTGCAGCAGTCTGAACCAGGAAATAAATGAGGGTAGGTTGGAGGGCTCACCTGGATGATGATAAGCAGACAGATTCCTGCACCCATGTCCGACGGGTCTCCATACATGCCAGTCATGACATATACAATGGCCTGTCCAATGGTGATGATCATACCGAACACTGTAGGGGATAACAACAATCAGTACAAGAAATATACACCACATCTATAGTGCCTTTGATTAGAAACACGCAAGTACACAGCTAGGCTAGAAAATGTATTGTCCCCAGGGTAATGATTCATCTCAACAGAATCAAATCAAAAACAGTGACATAAGTAACAAGCAGGGTTTGTGGCATTACATTTCTGTGCTCCGTTAAAGAGTGCCCGGTCTTTGGGGGTGTCCCCGACCTCAATGATCTTAGCCCCGGCCAGGAGCTGCATGATGAGTCCAGATGTGACAATGGGGGAGATTCCCAGCTCCATCAGGGTGCCTGAGTGGACAAGATAGACCCAGGGCATGTTAACAGGAGATCAGAGCCTTAGTGGGGTTCAGACATTTTTACGACAGCATTTTTCCATTCAGAGGAAGTTGTCACTCTCGTTAATAATTGATTCAAATGCCATGTCCCTTGACTGATACAACAACATGAAGAACTGTTAAATCACATGCTTTGGACAAATCAGGACTCAACAGACATTAGGATATTTGATATGTTGAAAGGGAAAGGGGTCATTCGGCTTCACACATGTTGACTCAGCATCTCAATGACACAAGATTTAGGTTGACAACCCACCTCTGTTGGAAGCCAGAATGACTCTCATCCAATAGAAAGGATCCGCAGAGTCTGATGACATGATGCCAAACAAGGGAATCTGAAGGACAAATGTGACAGACCCAGGTGTGTCATTTAATTTTATTCATTTAAAAGGTTAGAATAGAGTGTGCGAACGGGAATGCAGATCCTTACCTGGCAGCACACAAGGAAAATAAAGAGGGTGATGGCTGTCCATAGTACCTTCTCCCTGAATTGAATCTGTCGAACACATAAACGGAAAACATGTAAGAACAGTGACCGCAGGAACAAAATAACATGCAAATGTTCATACGGTTGAAAGGAAAAGTTCTATAAACACTTTACCTTTCTTTCAGGTTTCTGGATTTCTGGTAATACCGCACAAAACGGCTTTATTACCTCTAGGAATTTGACTGTAAACAGACAAAAGGAGGCACGGTAAATATCAAACTCATCATAATAAACACAAATCAGGGGGGATAAAAAAATATGTGTAAGAGGACGTGGCATTGTGTTACACGTACTGTAAATGATGCATTTCTGAATTACTCGAATTCAGTATGAAACAATACTTTACGGCACATAAATGTCCATCCCACTAGCACATATTGAATACCAGTAAATGGTTTTATATAAAGCTTTGGCTGCTAATTAGAGGTTGTGTGTCAGATGTCTGGGTGAGTATTACTATGCGTCGTCATCACTATTCTGCCTGTCCGCTCGCCTTCTACTGAGTGCTAATGTACGGTTGTCAATTACATTGTAACGTCCACTGGTTGATACACAATGTGGTCATTAATGTAGAAGTGGATGAATATTAAGTAGTTAATAAGAAACCTTTAATAAAGTCAGTTTCCTATCCAGTGTAATAATGGTAGGTATTAGCTAAACGACGTGAGCCGGTGACCTGACAGCAGACGGGCGAGATAGCGTTAGCATTAGCCACGTACCAAATATAAACAATTTAAATGAAACAAATTGGTTACAGCGAGCGGGTTTCTTTTAATTTACAGGGAACCTTACTAAAAATGTAAATATTGGCTACATTGTTACCAACTATGTACGTAATTAAAGAAATAACGTTAGCCAACTAAGCTAGTCTAGCTAGCATGAGAGACAACGAAAAGGCCTTCATGATTAACAGATCCATTCATACATTCATTAGAAATTGTTTGCATCTGATTCATCAAAACTTCCCTGTTAAAACAAATAGTAGTGTATAGAGGGGGATACTTACTGCCCATGGTTATTTCCTAAGCCTTGGCTACGTTATTTGAGTGTGCGGACCCCTGTGTGTCAACGGGTCTCTTCAGTCGTCTTACTACGGATGGAAGCTCCAGCTACTGCCAGGATAGTAGGCACCTCTATAGAGACACGTCACCACTAGTACACACGTCACCACTACAAGCTCTCTGGTCTCCAGCCTCCTCTATGGACGCGTGTTCGCCGAAATCAAACCGATCAAAAATCAAACCGAATCTAATAAACATTGCATCATAAATAGTGGCACAATATACAAAAAACAGACACCTGCGTAGAAGACAAACAATAATCAAAACAAAACGTGTAGATCAGTTAGTAAAGCATAATTATTTCCCGTTTAATTTTGCGTTTCTGATTCTCTCGAACACAGTCTATGGGCACGTTCCCTCGGTTAGATGCCACAAGCATTGACCAATGGATGCGTGCTATATCACCAATGACGTCACGAGTATACGTTTGAACAGAAACATAACATCTAGAGGCGCTAGACATGTCAGTCAGTGCTATAATATACTGTGCTGTTCAGTGAGTTGTACACGTCTACTGAAACAGAAGGCCAGTGTTGTTACTTCAATTGAACTCTACATAAAAACCTAGCGACATTTTAACAACCACTTAATAGACACAATGACACATGCGATGCGGTATGACGATTAGCTGTTATGTTAATACCTTTTCGTGTTTTTTTCAGACACTTACTTTAAAACTTAAAACATGTTTACGCAGTGATTACACTATCACTCTTATTTCATACGTCAAGGCGATTTACTGATACCAAAACTACTTGTGACGCATGTGACGTCAGTTAATATTTGTATAACTAAACCAAGATAACATGAAGTATTTACTTAAATATGTGTATATTGTCGGTTAGGCTTTACACATTACTTTTATTATTAAAACGTGCAAATGAGCCGAATAATTCACAAAAGGTTGCATTTGCACAACGGTTGCATTTGGTTCCATTAATCTTGTCTCATTGACTTTAGAATGCAACACTCAGCTGGGTTGTGCTCTCAAATGTAATTGAATATTTCCAACAGGGGGCAGAATAAGTCCGTATTGAATATGTGCATCAGCAATATGCACACAGTTGAGAAATATGAAAACGGTCATGTAAAATGTTCAAACATCTCAAGCAGGTGTGTGATGATTTCTTAGAATTGTGATTTCCATATCTGAAAGAGTATTTCAGTCAGAGAATGGCCTTGTTATTGTAAAAGTCTCTCGTTCACCAATATGTATCTGGGTGAGGTGTATTTGTTATTGTGCAATATATTGATATGGAAAATATAGTTTTTTTATGTAAATTCATTGACAGTAAGGGTTTACATGTTGGGACCTGTCTCACTCTATAAAAAAGGTCAATGCACAATGCATATAAATACACAGACATAAAGTATCACTGTCAAAAACAGGGTCTATTTTCCATTGTGGTTACATAATAGCCTGCAGAATTAAGAGTTGCCACCAGGAGAAATTGTCTCCTTTTTTATTCCAACATCGCTCTTTCTTTTTATCACCCAGTGTCAATTGCTCTCTCCCTAAACCACATTTTAGGCTTTGCTGTCCTTCTGGAAACCCAATCCATTAATGTAATGTTTTGTTGCCTAAGACTAAGATATCAAAACACACACACCCAAGATGATATCCAAATCAAACAGCGGCCCCCACAAATCATTGTCACCTGACATGGTTTTAAAGGAAAATGTGAACATCCAAAAGTGACAATATTCTAATATTGGTAGGGGCCACAGAAATAATATATAACAATAAACTTGTCATGATTGCTGTGTTCTTAATCATTCATAAAAATGTGTTTCAAATAGATTGTTGTTTTTCAAATAGATGCTTGTGTTTCAAATAGATGCTTGTGTTTCAAATAGATGCTTGTGTTTCAAATAGATGCTTGTGTGTCAAATAGATGCTTGTGTTTCAAATAGATGCTTGTGTTTCAAATAGATGCTTGTGTTTCAAATAGATGCTTGTGTTTCAAATAGATGCTTGTGTGTCAAATAAATGCTTGTGTTTCAAATAGATGCTTGTGTTTCAAATAGATGCTTGTGTGTCAAATAAATGCTTGTGTTTCAAATAGATGCTTGTGTTTCAAATAGATGCTTGTGTGTCAAATAAATGCTTGTGTTTCAAATAGATGGTTGTGTAACAACATAATGTGAGCGCAGGGGCAAGTTACTGTCAGATTCTCCCAATTCTCACAGAATTACTTTTTTATATTCTAGGTCTTTTTTAAATGCTAGATGTAGGCGGGGCCAAGGGATGTCATAATGAGTGCTAGATGTAGGCGTGGCCAAGTGATGTCATAATAAATACCAGATGTAGGCAGGGCCTAGTGACGTCGTAAACATTCCACTTCTTTACCGAACTCCAACAGAGATTATAAAGACCTTTGAAATATGTTTATACTCATTGCCTGACCTTTGTCTTTCCACAATATATTCCATTATTTTGCACTTGATTCGATTGGTAAATATTTCTGTATTTTGTCTTTTAAATGTTAATTTTGTGCACATAAAGTAAGTGCATCGACATTACAACATTGGAAAAGGTTTAAGTGTCTGTGGAGTGATTTTAGGGACCAAAAATATACTGATGAGCCAAAACATTATGACATGGTGTCCTGTGATATCTGGCACCAAGACATTATAACATGGTGTCCAGTGATATCTGGCACCAAGACATTATGATATGGTGTCCAGTGATATCTGGCACCAAGACATTATGATATGGTGTCCAGTGATATCTGGCACCAAGACATTATGATATGGTGTCCTGTGATATCTGGCACCAAGACATTATGATATGGTGTCCAGTGATATCTGGCACCAAGACATTATGATATGGTGTCCAGTGATATCTGGCACCAAGACATTATGATATGGTGTCCAGTGATATCTGGCACCAAGACATTAGCAGCAGATCTGTCAAATCTTGTAAATTGCATGTTAGAGCTTCGGTGGATTGAACTTGTTGGTCCGGCACATCACACAGATGCTTTATCGGGGAATGTGGAGAGCCAGAGGAAAACCCTAAACCAGTTCCGAACAATGTGAACAGTCTGGTTTATAGGACACACTTTACTTCCATCAGGGAATATCATTGCCATGAATAGGAGTAGCTGATCTGCAACAGTGTGTTGGTTGGTGGCACGTGTCGAACTGACGTCCACATGAATGCCCGCACCCAAGGTTTCCCAGCAAAACAGTGCCCAGAGCAAACAACAATTAAAAGACTGTGGATATAAATCAGGCCACTGGTATCTCTTACCTCTATGGAGCATCCAAGGACTGGTATCTCTCACCTCTTTGGAGCATTCAAGGAAAAGAACATCAAGTACACAGTTCACATGATCTGCAGTTGTCATTTAGACCCAAGGGCTCATGGTCAGATAGATTCACTTGAAGAGGCAACCCCGTCCCCAAATTCATGACAGCAGGGGACCTCATGCCCCCAGGGCTACAACCCCTTAACATTACAACTAATAAAGGACAACACAGTGGTCGCCATGGAGAATGACGAAGGCTGAACGGGCGAGGGGGGCGTATGCCACCTGGTCTCCTGTGGTGAGAGACAGACTGTGTGGGCGAGGTGGAGTTTGAGCAAAGGTCACCCCAACTGGGACATCTGTTCTCATCTGAACTGAGAAAAAATATTTGAGTAAATTAATTCAAATATTAATATTTTTCCATTGTAAATGCATGTAGGGGACAGTGGTACCTACTGACAGTGGTCCTGGAGATGTGATGGCACCAGGGTGCACTGTGGGAAGTGATGGCACCAGGGTGCACCATGGGAAGTGATGGCACCAGGGTGCACCATGGGAAGTGATGGCACCAGGGTGCACTGTGGGAAGTGATGGCACCAGGGTGCACTCTGGGAAGTGATGGCACCAGGGTGCACCATGGGAAGTGATGGCACCAGGGTGCACCATGGGAAGTGATGGCACCAGGGTGCACTGTGGGAAGTGATGGCACCAGGGTGCACTGTGGGAAGTGATGGCACCAGGGTGCACCATGGGAAGTGATGGCACCAGGGTGCACCATGGGAAGTGATGGCACCAGGGTGCACTGTGGGAAGTGATGGCACCAGGGTGCACTGTGGGAAGTGATGGCACCAGGGTGCACTGTGGGAAGTGATGGCACCAGGGTGCACTGAGGGAAGTGATGGCGCCAGGGTGCACCATGGGAAGTGATGGCACCAGGGTGCACCATGGGAAGTGATGGCACCAGGGTGCACCATGGGAAGTGATGGCACCAGGGTGCACTGTGGGAAGTGATTGCACCAGGGTGCACTGTGGGAAGTGATGGCACCAGGGTGCACCATGGGAAGTGATGGCACCAGGGTGCACCATGGGAAGTGATGGCACCAGGGTGCACTGTGGGAAGTGATGGCACCAGGGTGCACTGTGGGAAGTGATGGCACCAGGGTGCACCATGGGAAGTGATGGCACCAGGGTGCACCATGGGAAGTGATGGCACCAGGGTGCACTGTGGGAAGTGATGGCACCAGGGTGCACTGTGGGAAGTGATGGCACCAGGGTGCACTGTGGGAAGTGATGGCACCAGGGTGCACCATGGGAAGTGATGGCACCAGGGTGCACCATGGGAAGTGATGGCACCAGGGTGCACCATGGGAAGTGATGGCACCAGGGTGCACTGTGGGAAGTGATGGCACCAGGGTGCACTGAGGGAAGTGATGGCACCAGGGTGCACTGAGGGAAGTGATGGCGCCAGGGTGCACCATGGGAAGTGATGGCACCAGGGTGCACCATGGGAAGTGATGGCACCAGGGTGCACCATGGGAAGTGATGGCACCAGGGTGCACTGTGGGAAGTGATGGCACCAGGGTGCACTGTGGGAAGTGATGGCACCAGGGTGCACCGTGGGAAGTGATGGCACCAGGGTGCACCATGGGAAGTGATGGCACCAGGGTGCACTGTGGGAAGTGATGGCACCAGGGTGCACTGTGGGAAGTGATGGCACCAGGGTGCACCATGGGAAGTGATGGCACCAGGGTGCACCATGGGAAGTGATGGCACCAGGGTGCACTGTGGGAAGTGATGGCACCAGGGTGCACTGAGGGAAGTGATGGCGCCAGGGTGCAACATGGGAAGTGATGGCACCAGGGTGCACCATGGGAAGTGATGGCACCAGGGTGCACCATGGGAAGTGATGGCACCAGGGTGCACTGTGGGAAGTGATGGCACCAGGGTGCACTGAGGGAAGTGATGGCGCCAGGGTGCACCATGGGAAGTGATGGCACCAGGGTGCACCATGGGAAGTGATGGCACCAGGGTGCACAATGGGAAGTGATGGCACCAGGGTGCACTGTGGGAAGTGATGGCACCAGGGTGCACTGTGGGAAGTGATGGCACCAGGGTGCACCATGGGAAGTGATGGCACCAGGGTGCACCATGGGAAGTGATGGCACCAGGGTGCACCATGGGAAGTGATGGCACCAGGGTGCACTGTGGGAAGTGATGGCACCAGGGTGCACTGTGGGAAGTGATGGCACCAGGGTGCACTGTGGGAAGTGATGGCACCAGGGTGCACCATGGGAAGTGATGGCACCAGGGTGCACCATGGGAAGTGATGGCACCAGGGTGCACTGTGGGAAGTGATGGCACCAGGGTGCACCATGGGTAGTGATGTCACCAGGGTGCACTGTGGGAAGTGATGGCACCAGGGTGCACTGTGGGAAGTGATGGCACCAGGGTGCACCATGGGAAGTGATGGCACCAGGGTGCACCATGGGAAGTGATGGCACCAGGGTGCACTGTGGGAAGTGATGGCACCAGGGTGCACTGAGGGAAGTGATGGCACCAGGGTGCACTGAGGGAAGTGATGGCGCCAGGGTGCACCATGGGAAGTGATGGCACCAGGGTGCACCATGGGAAGTGATGGCACCAGGGTGCACCATGGGAAGTGATGGCACCAGGGTGCACCGTGGGAAGTGATGGCACCAGGGTGCACTGTGGGAAGTGATGGCACCAGGGTGCACCATGGGAAGTGATGGCACCAGGGTGCACCATGGGAAGTGATGGCACCAGGGTGCACTGTGGGAAGTGATGGCACCAGGGTGCACTGTGGGAAGTGATGGCACCAGGGTGCACCATGGGAAGTGATGGCACCAGGGTGCACCATGGGAAGTGATGGCACCAGGGTGCACTGTGGGAAGTGATGGCACCAGGGTGCACTGTGGGAAGTGATGGCACCAGGGTGCACTGAGGGAAGTGATGGCGCCAGGGTGCACCATGGGAAGTGATGGCACCAGGGTGCACCATGGGAAGTGATGGCACCAGGGTGCACCATGGGAAGTGATGGCACCAGGGTGCACTGTGGGAAGTGATGGCACCAGGGTGCACTGTGGGAAGTGATGGCACCAGGGTGCACTGAGGGAAGTGATGGCGCCAGGGTGCACCATGGGAAGTGATGGCACCAGGGTGCACTGTGGGAAGTGATGGCACCAGGGTGCACCATGGGAAGTGATGGCACCAGGGTGCACTGTGGGAAGTAATGGCACATGGTGCACCATGGGAAGTGATGGCACCAGGGTGCACTGTGGGAAGTAATGGCACATGGTGCACCTTATGAAGACTACAAGCCGATTGAGGGAGTGTGATACTCTGGGAAAAGATGAACAAATATTTTTGATGGGTGATTTATAACTGTGGGTGCAGCGAGTCTAGGAGGCTACGGTTTGCTGGCTACGCCGCAGGCCCCCTACAGAGTCGTCCTCAGCCGGCCCCTTCTGGTATTTGGGGGTCCGCTGTTTCGGTTTGCTGGCTACGCCGCAGGCCCCCTACAGAGTCGTCCACAGCCGGCCCTTCTGGTATTTGGGGGTCAGCTGTTTCGGTTTGCTGGCTACGTCGCAGGCCCCCTACAGAGTCGTCCTCAGCCGGCCCCTTCTGGTATTTTGGGGTCAGCTGTTTCGGTTTGCTCGCGGAGTTCTCTTGGTATGGCTCCATGGCCTTTGAGGATGCATCAGGCTTGGGGGTTGCCGCCTTCGGTTTCACTCAGCCCCCCATCCCTTGTTTTTCGACTGGGGTTTTGTGTCTGGTTGCTGGAGCCACTCATTGTGAGGGGTACTGTCACTCTCTGGCAGACAGTCGTTCACAATTGCCGGCAGCTGTTTTCTCTCATCACGGACTCTATTCAAGTTTCGGCTTTCCTTCTGTATCCTGTTTGTCATTGTTTCCTGTAACGTTTGTTTCGTTTTCTAGTTTTAGTTCATGTCTGGTTTTGTTTTCGTTCCTGTTTTAGTTTGGTTAATTTTTTCACCCTGCACTTGTGTCCTGCCACCATGTCGACAATCATAATTACATTATCTTTTAAACCGGAGGTATTATGAGACATGATAATTTATTCAACAGATGTGTTTGGGCAAACTGAGCTTTATAAAGGAGATGTGTTGTTCTATACCATAGAATATTTTTTCCATGCATCATTAGGTCACCCTTTATGCTTTGAAACTTTCATCCCTCTAAACAGAATGAAGCTCTTATCTCCTACTTCCATTCTTGTACAGGCCTTAACATGCCAGTAGGGCCGTGTGTGTGTGTTATTTATCTGTCTCCTGGCCCAATGCCACTACACTTATGGCTTGCTAAAAAACATTAGTGCTTTCAGTTAATCAACATTCAGGACCCAAACTTATCAAAATTATCATTTTGAATAAATGTATATTTACATTGTCCGTATTCCCGAATTATACTCTTTGGAAATGCAGCTATTTTTTACTTCTATGTATATATTTGCTATTATTCTTGACTCATATCTTTCTAAATGATTACTGCGTAGATGTTGCAGACCGTGTAACAAGAATGACGTAACGTTATTTGGTCCCTATGACAAATACAATGCTTGGACTTAAGTAATGTCAGCTTTTTCCTTCTAAATGTTGCGACTGCATCAAAGGGAATTGGACAACAGGACCCTGGAATTAAAATTGTCCAGGGACAGAACAGAGTGTACAACTCTAGAACGACTGGAATAAAATCAACAACATGCACCAAGCGATAGACGGTCATATCTAAGTTAATCACTGGTGCCAGTTGGACCCATTAACAGAGGTTGTGTAATGGTTTTATTAGCAATCTGACAGGGGTTCTTTATTAAAGTTGTATAACAGACTGATATAATGAGCACATGCTCAGATACTTGCTTCGCAAGTTCACATCTTTTGGTGTCACTGTGCTAAAGCTACATTTTTGTCCTCACAGATAGAAACAACAACCCTGATTCAAGCAGGCAAATCCTATACATGGTGCTTTATTTATTATATTATTATTATTATATGATAATATTTATTATATATTATTTATATATATTTTTTTAGGTTGTCTGCATGGACTCTGTATGTAACAGAGTTGAGGAATTCAGGTCTTCACTATGTGTTTTATTTTAGTTGGCCATTGATTTTTGTCATTTTGTATTGAGATTACGCACCCCAGGTTTTGAAACCATTAAGGTTATTTAAGTTAATTTGCCATTCAGTTTGCTTTTCATTTTTAAAAGTTATGTGTTGTTTATATGTCAGTGTTAGTATCAGTGTCCGTGTGTGTCAGTGTCAATGTGTGTCAGTGTCAGTGTGTGTCAGTGTCAAAGTGTGTCAATGTGTGTCAGTGTGCCTTTTACAGCCTTTGTGTGTTTTAGTAAGTCACTACGATAAGCGCATCTTAATTTCTACGCTGTAGGCCTACATGTTTTCAGCATGTTGATTGCTTGGTTTTCTTTCACTAAACCACACGAACGTGACAAAAGCAGTGCGCCTGGTGTCTCCCACACTCACAGCTTGAACCGTGACAGAGTAATACATTCTTATCAGTGTTTACGGTCTCTCTGCTGATTATCCAGTTCCAACAGCTTCTCTAAAACACGTTCATGGTTTTATCACTAGCAATTTACGATCGGCATTAGCCAAAAAAACAAATCACTCAAGCCAGGTCATAATGACAGGTCTAATAAAATGATTATCTTCATGTAGATGTTTCTAGTCGACTAAGACAGTATTAAACAAAATGTAGAGCAAAAGGCAGCATTAATGCAGAGGTTATTATTATATTTCCCCACACAGCCTAACTGACGGGACAACTGTTGCTTACGCCATGGCAAACCGCTAACCACAATTGTGGCTAGCGTATTGCTAAGACGTTTGGCTTGGTCGACAAACTCTGAGGATCGCATGTGCAAGACAAGTTCAAACAACCCTGTATTGTCGACTGATGCTTATTCTAGCTGACCAGTGATGCGTGACTCGTCGTACTGAAGCTAGCTGGCACAATGACAATGCTAGTCTTACTAATCCCATAACACATTCATTATGAATTCACCCCAAAATACACAGACTTTTCGGGTCACATCTTATATCCATGTCAGTTTGCAGTCCTGCTTGACACAGTCCTACAGGGTTTTCCATTACATTAATGTGATTCGTTAATAAGGCCAAGTGTTTTGAACATTTCGTAAACACCTATATTGTTTGTCTTCGTCAAGGATCCCAATATTTTGGATGGGACAATTACACTTCTGTTGATGAACAATTGGTTTGATTCATGATTATTCTGTTGATGGAGTATTGATATTGAGTTAAACATAAATGAGAGATACCGTTGTCTTCTCACTATGACTCAGGAAAGAATAAAAAATAAATAAAGGTGAAAGAGTGTAATCCACAAGGAATAACATACTGATATATAATATACAGTACTGCTCAGAAGTTTTCGGTCACATGACAACATTGATTAATGTATCTGGGCAATAATAGTGTTTTCTCATTAAAACACAATATATATTATATACAAATAAACATTGTTGCCTTGTTTGTTTCAGATATGGTCCAGTTTATCCATTAATAAAATGTAAGGGTGTTTTCCTGTACTCAATATTGTGCTGAACTAACGTCTGGATCAGAGTCCGATCCACAGCGGCTCCACCTCACAACTTACAGGACTTGAAGAATCTGCTAATGTCTTAGTGCCAGATACTTGGTCCTAATGTTTCTGTTCGGTAAGTTGATCATTTGTTTTGTTGATTGTTTGATTGACAGTCCTGGCTGATGTCAGTTATCTAGCCTTCTGAACAATGTTTTGTATTTTTATGCTTGGAATTTTTTACTCAAAAGTTGTCATGTAATAGTTTTCTCTCTGGAAATTTGACGTACAATGAATGACAGACCAGATTATGTGTCATTCTCCTTGTAATCTCTTAACTTGGAATCCTACTGTTTGCTGATATGAATGCAAATCTTATTAGGTCCTAATTGCAGGCCTAGAATCAGTGGATCATGGCTGATAGAGTGAGGCCCACAGTGGATGTGTATCTAGATGGTGTGACTGTGGGCCCAGAGTGAGTCACTCAGCTTAAACCGGTCCGGACCAGACCGTGGTGAACGTAGGGTTAGAGAGAGGTCATGTGACAGCAGTCATGGACGTAGGGGTAGAGAGGGGTCATGTGACATTCCCTCAGGCGCTGTGCGACCTTTATGAGACATCATCAAGCTGCCCTCTACAGTCTCTGTCTCCATCAGCCCAGTAAACATATGTTTATGAATAATTTTTTATCACTTCTTACATGTTTTAAATTTGCAAAACTAGAATTTAAAGAACAATGGCCTGGGCATTTTACAACATCCAAACCACTGTAGAAGTGCTTTTGTCTTTTAGCTAGTAGATGGTTTATGTACTATATTTCTCTTCCCCAATACTACAACTGGTTGCTTTTTAGGACAGAATATTTGTTTGTCATTGATTTCTGTGATAACGGTATATAATGATAAAATATTGCAGCTGTAAACATCTGTAAAAAAATTATATGGAAGCTAAAACCTGGAAACAGATTTTTTTTGACGAGCAAAGAAAGTTATTCATTTCATAAAGCAATCAAACAGTCTCTTGTTGGTTTGGTTTTACAGGCTTCAGTCGTTGCCTATTGTGTAAAACAGCCTTTCTAACATAATTTCCACATTAACCTACCCAGCTTAGCGTTTTTCCAGTCCCGGAAAGCGGATTTGGCCAAGCAACAAAGGCTCCACTACCACTCGGAAATATCAGCTTCCAATATGAATGCCAGGGGGTTCAGGTAAGACCAAGAGGTTTCCTTGGGAGATGTTGCTGTAGCAACTACTTACATTAGCCAATCTCCCTCCACCGCTTCCACCACCTGCAGCTTTACACTAATGCCAGCTGTCAATCTCTTGTAGTGTTCCAGGATTGGGTAAAGTAATCTGACCAAGCGAGGGGGGGCTCATAAACCAAGGATAATGAACGTACTACGACACGCGTGGCAGTCACAGATATCTCAGCTGGGTACAAAATGGATAAACAAAAACAGCGTTATAGGATAAACTCTCAAAATGTGACGCCTGTAATTAAAAGTGTCCGGTTGTTATGTTCCTTGAGTACACTCATAAACCACAGAACTTGTACATTGACGGGCAGGGGACATGTTATATTATGTTGATGTGACTGGCTGAATGACACCTGTGCCAAATGTTCCCACACTGGTTTATGTGATTAAACATCACTAAACTTATTATCCACACGTTTAGTTCACTACTCCATTCCCCGCATTTGTCTCCTTTTGAAAAAGATAAGTTCAGATTTTTTATGAAACATAGTTGCAGATGGACTTTAACCACCGGTCAATTTACATTTCGCAGAACTCCATAATGACTATATTTATTATCGATAATCTAGGTAGTTGTTCCATTTACATTAACGAAGAAATAGACTTGACCCAGACAAAACCATATAGTTTCTCTGTAAACTCCTTTATCATCTGTATGGTATAACATTTCCTCACACAGGAAGTCACACTTGTACTTGTTTTATCTGGATCTGTTAGATCTGGATAAATGCACCCGTGTTGGCTAGGCTCGATGGGTCTTCAAAACCCAAACAAATGATCCACAGCACCTCATGCCACTTGATGTTGAACCATTCTAGGTCCTCACACATTAGTTCCAGTGAAGGTATTCCACATCACCACCATGATGCCTCACTGTTGAACTGCACCTGACCCTCCCTACCCATAGGTGGCGCTGGCTGTTACACCATTACAGGAAGTCAGCCCACTCTGCCCAGTCAAAGCTTAGCCTATTTGAAATTCAAATTGTATCTTAACAATCTGTCTGACGTGTCATCTCCACCCTCCCCAAAACAATCAAATATTACAGACTTTGCAAACATCTCTTTGGATGTCAAATGTATTACAAGCCTGTGATATAAGTGTAAACGTTGCCATGTGAGATGAACGTTTTAACTGTAAGTTGGATAAGAGCATCTTGTATATTACTCAACTTTAAACCCTTCTGCAGTATGATACACTGGTGCTGTCGTTACTTGTAAAGGAAATAGACACAAGTCTGTTACCGACTGACATGGTCCTCAACCTCTTATAGGTTTCTAAGACACGGAGGAGAGAAGACAGAACTGAAAAGGTCACATGAAAATGTACAAACCTTTTTTCATTTCCTGTCTTGCCTCCCCCTTATTTCACACTCTGTTCTATTTATCTTTCTCGCTCAATGACAGACAGAAAAGTACAACAAAGAAATTTATTTTTCATCCAACATACTGTTGACATAGGTATACAAGAGGTATCTCGCAAAAACAACAGTATTCACTAAAGTAAGTAGCAGAACAAAACATTTAGAACACTAATATGGAATGTTGTCCACGTTGTCTGCATTTTGTTTACATTTTTTTGGTTCTGTATTTTTAAGAAATATTTTAAATAAATAAAGTCTCTATATAGTCTTTATATTTATTGTCCATAACAATATATTCCCTTCATTCATGATTTCAGGAATGAAGTGGAGCAAATCAGACATTAACAAAGAAAGTGACAACGAAGAAAGTGACAAAGTAATGATATCCCCTTATAAACGCCCACTGCAAAGTCTTCGCTTCAGGGACTAAACAGGATCCCCAAGAAGTACAGTTGACAAAAGGAACAAATTTCCCTTCTCATTACCTTCCATGCTCCCTTGTTGTTGTCGTAAATCCATACACACAAGTTCATTTTTGTTTAAAGCAAAAACACAACGATGTATGTCAGTTTGTTTCTGGGGTGTCACCAGGAGAAATACAAAATGTCCGCCAGAAGACAGTAAGGAATTGTCACTCACTGTTGAAACGAAACGACCTTCCTAGCCCTGTTCAGTCTTTACAGAGGCCACCCCCACTCCTCCTGTGACCAGTGCGGTTGGGGGGAATGGCAGTACAAACTGCTCATAAGTGTACAGTTCAATAGCACCAAGTGCCACTACTAGAACTACACTAGCTTCATATCCTCTCAGAGAAACAACACAGGGAACAAAGCAGTCAACAACAGAGGAGCAGAAATGCGGACTGCAGAATATGCTACAGGAGTCCCATAGCCTGTTAATCAACCAGAGTCTCAGGCCCCATCTCTCACATAGAAAAAAGAAATAAACTAGATGGACAGGAAGCAGCCATAAAGACTAAGTGCAAATGAGCGCACAAGCAGTCCTGTCCCTTGTGGTTAAGGGGGTGGGGGGGCAAAACCAACCAAAGCGTGCCCTGTCCCCCGGCCCAGAAGCACCCTGGTTCAACTCTTCAGTGGGTCAGGGTCGTCCTCCAGCCACGCGACGGCCATTCGGGCCAGGCAGAGGCCAGAACCGGGCTTCAGCTATAGCGCTGTTATTCCCAGGTTAAATTAATGTTTCCCAGACTGGGATCTTAGTCTGCGCTGTTCTCCTCCAGCTCGGAGATGATGGTAATGAGGTTCTGCAGGCCAAAGATGTACCCGCTGTCCTGACCCTCGTGCACCACGCTGTCCTCCCCGTAATGACGGCACGTCGTGTGGGCGAAATCGATCATCCTCACGTCCACCGCAGGACCACCGGCCTCGCCCGCTCCCCACTTACTGCTGCCAGCCGCCAGACCGCGGGGAAACCCGAACGCCCCCTCGTCCTCATCCTCATCGTCGGAGGGCTCGTCGTCGTCACCCTCCTCCCCTCCGCGGTGACGAGGTCTGCTGGGGGCGCGCGGGGGCTGCCCGTCGTAGATGATGAGGAGGGAGGAAGAGTAGAAGCGGTAGGACTCGCAGGACTCCAGGGTCTCCTGCATCTCCTTGAGACGCCGCAGCACCGGGGACAGCAGCTCGCGCCGCAGACGCTGGCCGTCGTGGAAGAACTGGAACAGGGCCTTCTTGAAGCCCGGCAGGCTGAGCTTCCGGCCCTGGTACTTGTTCATGAACACCAGCTGGCCTGAGTCAGACTGGTACACCTGCATGCCACACAGGCGGACGCCGATGGACGCCGAGGTGCTCTGTTGACATTTGCGGATCTGGTTGGCCTTCTTCTCCTCCGACGCGTCGTCTCCGTGCTGCCGGGTGCCCATCTTCAGGTCCAGCACGCACGGCAGGTTGTGGCGCCACGTCAGGTTCTCCAGCAGGATGAACTTGTACTGGTTGCGGTGTTTGGAGTTCTCCTTCATCCTCTGCAGATGCTGCTGGTGACATTTCAGACTCCAGGGGTTGTGTTTCATCTGCTTCTGCTCCAGGCTGTATCGGAGGACCTCGGTCTGTTGCTGCACCTCCACACCGTTATAACTACAGACAGAACAGACGTTAGGATATCTGACCCGGTGAAGACATGGTCACAGCATATTGGTGGTTGCAGGTAAACTGTGTGTTACTGTGTGTGTGTTACCGTGTGTGTGTTACCGTGTGTGTGTTACCGTGTGTGTGTTACCGTGTGTGTGTTACCGTGTGTGTGTTACCGTGTGTGTGTTACCGTGTGTGTGTTACCGTGTGTGTGTTACCGTGTGTGTGTTACCGTGTGTGTGTTACCGTGTGTGTGTTACCGTGTGTGTGTTACCGTGTGTGTGTTACCGTGTGTGTGTTACCGTGTGTGTGTTACCGTGTGTGTGTTACCGTGTGTGTGTTACCTGATGACAGTGAATGAGCTCACCTTTTGCTCTTGTTCTCTTTAGTGCTCTGTCGAACCCGGTCTTTGCTGTAGTTGTCATTCTCCAGCAGCAGGGTTGATGGCTTTTTGTTTCCCCACTTGATCATCTTGTTCTTGGCCTCGCAGTCGGCCGAGGGGTCCTTGTTCTCTAGGTTCTCTGGTTCATTGTGAAGGGGATATGCGATGAGGCACAGGTTGCCCTCTTCGTCTTCCTCGAAGCTGACTGACACCACACCTGAGAGATAGCGGGATCAAGAGATGGTTAGTACCTGGCATTAAATTGGTCCTTTAATTATGATATAAAGCCTAGACATCCCAGTAACTGGGCAGTCATAGGCAGCTCTTACCAAACAGCTCCTGCACCCAGTCAAATACAGTCTGTAAAAAGAGACGCAGACACAAACAAACAGAAACAAACACATGCAGGCCTATATAGAGCAGAGCAGGTGTGGGGGGGGAGAAATAACTGGCGACAACACCTCATCTTTATGCAAGTACTTTAAATGTGGATGTGAGAATGGACTCAGGAAGCAAACACACAAACACCACATGAGGCATAAATGTATGACACAAAGTTCAACCTTTATTAAGCAACGGCCAAACCCAACCCGCAATCACATACTGATACACGTTCAATTACGTTTCAAGACACCCAGAAAAAAAATATTAGAAAAACAGCATCAACAATGCATTCAACAACAGAGATGGTGTACTACAGAGATATAACTGTTCCATCAGACACTTTCACCAGTTCCTGTTCCTGAGTCCTTTCATGTGTGCAATCTAAACACACTAAATGTGAAAACGGAACAGGTTGAACCGAGTGTTCCAGATAGATGTGAGAGAGGTGAATACACAGCATTCAATTGGATATCAATTTTACAATCATGAATCCCCAACTTTGGTCAAATATTTGCACAAAAAAAAGTTTAAAGACAGATCCTGGATTGGGGCGTGTGTGGGCATGTGTGCGTTGATGCTAAGTTTACCATTAAAATGAAACCCTTTGGGACCCGGAGCTCTGTAGCTCCTGCCCTAAGTGATGTCACACACCCTAAGTGATGTCCCGCCCTAAGTGATGTCACACAGTGATGTCACACACAGTGATGTCACAACCCCATAGCGTCATCCCCCTCCAGGCTTGTTCCAATTGAGCTGTAGTAACTTCAGGGAATACCAAGAAACCAGAGTGATTTCTCATGACACGCGAGTCATGAGTATTGAGGGTACTTGAAAGTGGCTCAATATGGACTATGACCTAAAATACACTTGTAACCTTGAGGGTACAATAGTCTGGATTAGTCTGGAATATTCCCAGTGACATGAGATCCCTGTGCTTTCTCCATCTTTCTTACCTATTCAAATCCCACTGATCTTTTTATAGTCCCACGATGCATTGCTACGGAGTCAGATACCACGCTAGCCCCATAACCGGGGTTGGAGTGACGTGACGTGTCTGAGTGTGTGTGAGTCACTACGTCCCCAGAGTCACATTATGGTAAAATAAATGTAAAAAACTTGACAGAATATGACACTCCATTCAATCTGTGTATCCGGTTTCCATTACATATTTATGTCCAGTTAGATACCGCATTCTCTCCCACTCTGTGTTAAACGAACTGTATTTGGGTATAAAACTGGTCTTCTCTTTCATTATAATGGCCTTAAACGATGTGTTAATAAGATAGTGGAATCCACTAAAATGTGATATAAGTCTCACATTTGCAGTATAAAATAATCGTACACTGTTGCAGGTGTTTGTAAATGTGTGTGTGTGTCCATGTGTGTGAGGCTGGGCACTGTCTAATGCAAACAAGTAAATAGGTCACAGCTATCCGTCAGCGTAGAAAGATTCTGCCAAACTGCTATTGAATCCCAACAAGTATTTGGAATAAAGGTTTAATCACATTGCCATACGACAGTTCTGCAGTTATGTGATATGATGCATTGATACATTTATTGTCTTTAGCTGTTACTGCAGAACATTTCCTGAGGCAACGGCATGGTTGATTGGTTGAGGGTTGTGCTAAAATGGACATAGGTGTTTTGCAAAGCCTGTTAGATTATATTTTATTAGTTAATGCAACAATGTCCTCCAAATCAATATAAATATTAGTGCGAACACGTTTCGTTCTACTTCCTGTCTGCAGCAGTGAGCAGTCTAGTTACACGATTGGTCAGCCAGACAAACTGGTCTGTAACAGACAGGTGTGATATGCGACTGGATTTATTTGCAGGGTGGACCTTTCAAACAGCTGATCAAACTATAATCCCTACTTTCTTTTGGAGAATGCTTAGGTGATGCAAACAGCAGGTGTTCAACTAACGATGCCGCCAGATAACAGACAGCCCATCACAGAAGCAGAAAACAACAGGCAGTCAGAAAACAACAGGCAGTCAGAAAACAACAACTCTAATTTTCTACGCATTACCCTAAACCCGTGGGGGCCCGGTTAAAGGTGTCTGCTTAAAGAGCGATACTGTATTAACAGAAGCGTGGCCGGATATGACGGATCAGGCAGTCGTATGACACCGTAAACTCCACCATAGCCTGAAACCTTTTGTTGTGGTGTTGCCATCTCCAGTAACCTGGTGTAATCCCACAACACCCCAGCCGAACATATTAGTAGCAAGAATATGAAATAAAAAGCGAAGGAAAGGTTGAGAAAGATAAACCATGGGAGGAGAGACACTTGGCAATAGCACACAGACACCCACAGCATTATAAATGTCAAGGCCATGACAGTAGGGTCACATAGATAGCTTTAAGGTTTGTCGGGTTTAAGCTTACCTCTGTATTGGGGGGTGAACTTCCTCATTTCTGGGGGCAGGCTCTTGTAGAATTGGTGCTCTCTGGGGATGAGGGGCTTGCAGATGGTCTGGTCGCCAAAACGCAGCACACAGGAGTGGCCCCCCACCTGGTGCACAAAGGGTTCAAGCATCACCCCTTTCCCGGGGTAAGGGGTAGTCCCGTCTGCCTGCATGAGGGCTTCTAGAGCAGGACTCATTCTCACTCCGCATCGGACAGCTAACCTGGAGGGGCCCACGATGAGGCCGCCCGGGCTCCCTATCCTCCGGCCGTTCCGCTTCTCACCACCGGGGGCGCTGTTGGACAGCAGTGACCACAGCAGGAAAAACAAAGGGCTCAACAGGAAGCAGAAGAGAAAAATCCTTCGGTTGCTTTAGTATATATTTCCACGGCTGGGGTAGTCCAGGCTAACGTTAGGATTAACTCGCGCCGTGTACAGTGTGCTATAAAACGGTCGTTTTCGACACCTCGGGAACGATAGATTGTGTGTTAGCGGGAGCGTGTGGGTGTCACATCAACCTCCCTCTGTGTCGCAGATACTGAAGTGACGTCCGCACTGAGTTCAGCGCGAGAAAAGAATGGCACGTCCCGGATAGCTCCTCCCAACGACTCACTTCGGCCTATCAGAGCCTAGCAGCTGTTGTTGGGCGTGAACTAAGCGTAGAACAGAAGCAAACAAAGAGGAAGAGAGACAGAAAGAGGGGGAGGGGTGGGAGACAGAAAGAGGGCGGAGAGAGAAATAGAAATCAGACAGGCACAGCATATCCACAGTTTCTAAATGGGGGTTTTAATACACGTATGTTAATATCTGTTTAATTGATAACAGAAAAGCAATACTCAATTCAGAAGATTATACGAGTCTGAGAAAGAAGGCAAACCGAGGGGGGGCATACAGTTGATTTTCTGTTTACCTTTCACCTGTTTGGCTTGTTATTCTTATCAGCTGATACCAAGCACAGTGAGTGAGAGGAAGAGAAAAAGAGAGAGAGAAAAAGAAAGAGTGAGAGAGGAAAAAGGGAATAGAAACCGACACAAGGAATAAAGCGTTCGGAAAATGAAAATTAGATGGGCTCCGCCTCTTTGTTCTATATTGAGCTTGTATGAGGATAAAACAAGAATAATAATTTCCTCTCTCATGCAAACATTACACAGACATTAGAACTAGCCACATACCCAAACAAACACCTAAACTATTGTAGCAGTAGCCACATATATAGCAAATAAACTGTGATCTTCATGTCTACAACTGCCCTGCAATAACAAACACAACCTCACCTAACTGCATTTTCCACAGATAAACAACCAGACAACGTAAGCTTTATGTATTCGACCATAAATGGACCGTAACACAGATCTAATTAGAGTGATTCTGTACAGGGACAAGGAGAGGCTTTTGATAATGACCACTTACAGTCTAAATCTGGTGACAGTTGGGCCTATGAGCACCAAGGCATGCTGGGGTGAGACAGGGGCAGTGGAGAACAGTAGGCCAATGGTGGCACGGAGGCACAGACTGGGACCAGTCCCACAGTGATTCCTTAATCTCCAATATCCCAGATGGGATTGGGGCTGGGGGATTACAGATCCTACAGCACTAGCCACTGCCAGGTCTGTGTACAATTGCAAACGCTTCTGTTCCCACGTGGTAGCTGAAGACACTGAGTTCCAGGCCTGAATGGAAGGAGTATTGCCTGTCTGTGACGTACGAGTTCTGGGTGATGTGTTCTTCCAGTGGATGTGTTTTAGTGTTTGGGTCTACTTTGGTTCTCTATTTATTCTCTCTTGGTTCTCTATTTTATTCAAATGTAATAATTTACTAAAATGTTCCGGAATTTCATGTAAACATGGTCCTTGGGTAAGTTTCTAAATGTAAAATGTACTAAAATGTATGCTGTTTAGAGTTTGTGGTTGGGTTAGGTGTTAAGATAGGAGTGCGAGAAAATAATAGCAACATACATAAATAATAATTAAAAGTGTTATTCCTGGAAAGTAATGGTGTGTGTGCCATTTGTGTGTTGTGAGAGTGTGTTAGTAAATGTGGGTGTATGTATTTGTACTGTGTACAATTCCTTCAATCCTCTAATCCTCAGTAGCCTGATCTAGGGAGTGAACTGGTATGTGTGTGTGTGTGGGAGTGTACACAAGTGCTGTTGTGTGTGTGTGTGTTTTGCAGGCTTGTGTTCTTCTGTTCAGGCCTGTTTAGGAGTGAAGCCAAACAGCTGTCTGGATACTGCTCCGTTTGTGCCACGGGTCGCCTAGATGTTTCAAGGTCAAGGGGCTTTTTGTGCAGAACCCGTTTGGTGCTTTGTCGGATATTTGTCAATCCTATATGATGTTATTTTCTGTGTTTGAATAAAGTGTATGACAAACATGACATGTAACAATGAAGCACAAGACAAGGGAGCTGAGGGCAAACATATATACACTTAGTTTAATAGGGACCTGGTGTGAATGATAATGGACAAGACAATAAGGAGTCCGGGGCTCCGTTCATGGTTGCAAAGTAAAACCGGGAAACACGGGTGAAGACACGAGGTCGTCAGCTTACCGTGACAGTATGACTGGATGGGTGAGTTTCTGGCCTAGTCAGCCATGTAGCCAGGGCTAATACATGAGTCACTGTTATATCATGTTGGCCCAAGCAACACCCCCCATCACACTATACTGCAGACTGTGCCCAGATATAATAGACCGGACTACACTATACTGCAGACTGTGCCCAGACTACACTATACTGCAGACTGTGCCCAGATACAATAGACCTGACTACACTATACTGCAGACTGTGCCCAGATACAATAGACCTGACTACACTATTGTCATGCACCGAGCGGCGTAGTGTGGAGGAAGCCATATGCAAAGAGCCGTATAATCCGTTCAACAAGGTATGTTTATTGAAAACAACAAAGTAAAGCAAACCTATACCGGCGAGAAAATGCTAACTGGGCTAACGAAACAAAAGGTGCGCATATAGCGTCTTATAAATACAGTCCGTTACCCAACAGAGCAATGTACACCACACTCACCTCTATACAATGTGACAAGGAAAACAATGCTAAGCAAGGAGTGACTTGCTAGCGACCCCTTTATATCCCTCATGATTATAATTACAAACAGCCGTGAGACAAACGTAAACAAGGAAGTGCATCACCGAAATATGTCCGTGTAGCAACGCCACCACACCAATCGTGACAGTATCCCCCACTAAAAGGCTAGCTCCCCAGATAGCCGAACGGAAACACAAAAACAAAACAAGGGAGCAACAGGGAGAGAACCCACAGTCAAACCCAAAAGGGTCAGTCCAGGACCGCAGGTCCAGCCCTGAATAGGCCTCGGTGGCCTGAGAGGCCGCCATCTAGTGCGGCTGAGAGACCGCCATCTTGTGCGGCTGAGAGTGCGTTGTGGCGGCGGCCATCGTGGGCGACGTGGCGGCGGCCCTCGTGGGCGACGTGGCGGCGGCCATCGTGGGCGACGTGGCGGGGGCCTCGTTGGCGTAGTCGTGGCGGCGGCCATCGTGAGCGTAGTCGTGGCGGCGGCCATCGTGAGCGTAGTCGTGGCGGCGGCCATCGTGAGCGTAGTCGTGGCGGCGGCCATCGTGAGCGTAGTCGTGGCGGCGGCCATCGTGAGCGTAGCGTGGCGGCGGCCATCGTGAGCGTAGTCGTGGCGGCGGCCATCGTGGCGTAGTCGTGGCGGCGGCCATCGTGAGCGTAGTCGTGGCGGCGGCCATCGTGAGCGTAGTCGTGGCGGCGGCCATCGTGAGCGTCGTCGTGGCGGCGG
The DNA here is from genome assembly GCA_029465975.1 of Dallia pectoralis. Classification (NCBI taxonomy): domain Eukaryota; kingdom Metazoa; phylum Chordata; class Actinopteri; order Esociformes; family Umbridae; genus Dallia; species Dallia pectoralis. The sequence continues at coordinate 17,483,887 of CM055744.1, forward strand.
CCATTGTGAGCGTCGTCGTGGCGGCGACCATCGTGAGCGTCGTCGTGGCGGCGGCCATCGTGAGCGTCGTCGTGGCGGCGGCCATCGTGAGCGTCGTCGTGGCGGCGGCCATCGTGAGCGTCGTCGTGGCGGCGGCCATCGTGAGCGTCGTCGTGGCGCGGCCCTCGTGGGCGGCGTGCGGCAGCCATTGTGGGCGGCGATGCGGCAGCCATAGTGGGCGGCGATGCGGCAGCCATTGTGGGCGGCGATGCGGCAGCCATTGTGGGCGGCGATGCGGCAGCCATTGTGGGCGGCGATGCGGCAGCCATTGTGGGCGGCGATGCGGCAGCCATTGTGGGCGGCGATGCGGCAGCCATTGTGGGCGGCGGCGTGACGGCAACAGCCATCTTGGGCGCTGGCGTGACGACGGCAACCACCTTGAGCGCTGGCGTGACGACAACAGCCATCTTGAGCGCTGGCGTGACGGCGGGAGCCATCGTGGACGCTGGCGGGACAGTGGCAGCCATCTTGGGCGCTGGCGTGACAGCGGGGGCCATCGTGGACGCTGGCGTGACGGCGGCAGCCATCTTGGGCGCTGGCGTGAAGACGGCAACAGCCATCTTGGGCCCTGGCGTGACGGCAACAGCCATCTTGGGCGCTGGCGTGACGGCGCGGACCATCGTGGACGCTGGCGTGACGGCGGCAGCCATCGTGGACGCTGGCGAGACGGCGGCAGCCATCTTGGGCGCTGGCGTGACGACAACAGCCATCTTGGGCGCTGGCGTGACGGCGGGGGCCATCGTGGCCGCTGGCTTGACGGCGGCAGCCATCTTGGGCGCTGGCGTGGCGACGGCAGCCATCTTGGGCGCTGGCGTGACGACAACAGCCATCTTGAGCGCTGGCGGGACGGCGGGAGCCATCGTGGACGCTGGCGAGACGGCGGCAGCCATCTTGGGCGCTGGCGTGACGACAACAGCCATCTTGAGCGCTGGCGGGACGGCGGGAGCCATCGTGGACGCTGGCGAGACGGCGGCAGCCATCTTGGGCGCTGGCGTGACGACAACAGCCATCTTGAGCGCTGGCGTGACGGCAACAGCCATCTTGGGCGCTGGCGTGACGGCGGGGACCATCGTGGACGCCGGCGTGACGGCGGCAGCCATCTTGGGCGCTGGCGTGGCGACGGCAGCCATCTTGAGCGCTGGCGTGACGGCAACAGCCATCGTGGGCGCTGGCGTGACGGCAACAGCCATCGTGGGCGCTGGCGTGATGGCGGGAGCCATCGTGGACGCTGGCGAGACGGCGGCAGCCATCTTGGGCGCTGGCGGGACGACGGCAGCCATCTTGAGCGCCGGCGTGACGACGGCAACAGCCATCTCGGGCGCAGGCGTAGCGGAGGCCATCTCGGGCGCAGGCGTAGCTGAGGCCATCTCGGGCGCAGGCGTAGCTGAGGCCATCTCGGGCGCAGGCGTAGCTGAGGCCATCTCGGGCACAGGCGTAGCTGAGGCCATCTCGGGCACAGGCGTAGCTGAGGCCATCTCGGGCGCAGGCGTAGCTGAGGCCATCTCGGGCGCAGGCGTAGCTGAAGCCATCTCGGGCGCAGGCGTAGCGGCCATCTCGGGCGCTGGCGTGGCGGAGGCGATCTCTGGCGTCAGATCTTGAAAGTCCAGCCATGCCTTCCACCACGCCCTAATGACAGCCGGGGGCTGCTTATGTAACCCCTCGGGGATTTCTCTGTCCCGGAGGTAGGTGGTCGGAAGGGTCTTCCCCGGCGGGGGTAGTGGCTGTAGCTCCAGGGTTTTCCTCCCCTGTCTGCAGCCCCGGAACAGTGGGCGGTGTCTTCTGCCCGCCCCAGCCGACGTCCGATGTTGCGGGGACTAGTCGACTGAGGACGGGGTCCCATAGCAGGGCGTCTTCCAGGGAGTCCTCCTCCACTCGCTCGTAGAACGCTTCCTCATCATCCGAGGAGAGGGAGTCGGACCCCCAATCACCCTGCCAGGTGTAGCGCTGCTCCTGCTGCTCCGTGGGTTGACGGTGAGCTTCATACCTCGGAGCGCTATAGCTTGCCCCTCCGAGGAATCCACTCACCGTCCGGCTCTGCGGGCTTCTTGGGTGGCTTAGCATTCTGTCACGGATGGAGCGGCGTAGTGTGGAGGAAGCCATATGCAAAGAGCCGTATAATCCGTTCAACAAGGTATGTTTATTGAAAACAACAAAGTAAAGCAAACCTATACCGGCGAGAAAATGCTAACTGGGCTAACGAAACAAAAGGTGCGCATATAGCGTCTTATAAATACAGTCCGTTACCCAACAGAGCAATGTACACCACACTCACCTCTATACAATGTGACAAGGAAAACAATGCTAAGCAAGGAGTGACTTGCTAGCGACCCCTTTATATCCCTCATGATTATAATTACAAACAGCCGTGAGACAAACGTAAACAAGGAAGTGCATCACCGAAATATGTCCGTGTAGCAACGCCACCACACCAATCGTGACAACTATACTGTAGACTGTGCCCAGATACAATAGACCTGACTACACTATACTGTAGACTGTGCCCAGATATAATAGACCTGACTACACTATACTGCAGACTGTGCCCAGATACAATAGACCTGACTACACTATACTGCAGACTGTGCCCAGATACAATAGACCTGACTACACTATACTGCAGACTGTGCCCAGATACAATAGACCTGACTACACTATACTGCAGACTGTGCCCAGATACAATAGACCTGACTACACTATACTGGAGACTGTGCCCAGATACAATAGACCTGACTACACTATACTGGAGACTGTGCCCAGATACAATAGACCTGACTACACTATACTGCAGACTGTGCCTAGATACAATAGACCTGACTACACTATACTGCAGACTGTGCCCAGATACAATAGACCTGACTACACTATACTGCAGACTGTGCCCAGATACAATAGACCTGACTACACTATACTGCAGACTGTGCCCAGATACAATAGACCTGACTACACTATACTGTAGACTGTGCCCAGATACAATAGACCTGACTACACTATACTGCAGACTGCTATGGAACACAATAAGAGCCAAGATGGCATAAACCTTCTCCACTCCATCCGCAGGACACAAATCAATGGTCTAATGTTCTCAAATGGTCTAACAGGTAATAACACAGGGATGCAGTTTCTAACACGGTCAATCAGGTTCTAACATTCTTAAATGGTCTCACAGGAAGCCCATGGAAGCCCATGGAAGCCCATGAAAGACCATGGAAACTCATGGAAGCCCATGGAAGCCCATGAAAGACCATGGAAGCTCATGGAAGCCCATGAAAGCCCATGGAAGCCCATGGAAGCCCATGAAAGACCATGGAAGCTCATGGAAGGCCATGAAAGCCCATGGAAGCCCATGAAAGCTCATGAAAGCCCATGGAAGCCCATGGAAGCCCATGAAAGCCCATGTAAGCTCATGGAAGCCCTTGGAGGCCCATGAAAGCTCATGAAAGCCCCTGGAAGCCAATGGAAGCCAGTAGATATTGATTAATAGAACTGCAGCATTTGAGAATGTAAGTGAGATCAGAATTACACAATCATTCCAGTGTAACTGCAGAAATACACTGATGAGCCACAAAACTTTGAAAACCCACTGAGGCATGGACTCTACAACACCCCTGAAGGTGTCCTGTGGTGTCTGGCACCAAAATATTACCTGATGTTAGAGACTGATAGACCTTTCTTTGGATTTCCATGGCAGAACAGCTGTACACATAAATACATAAATATACTCAATGCCAAGCATTGGCTGGAGTGGTGTAGTGCCTGTTGCCACCGGACTCTGGAGCAGTGGAAACATGTTCTCTGGATTGATGAATCACGTTTCACTATCTGGCAGGCACAGAGATGAATCTGGGTGTGGCAACAGACAACTGGGTGCCTCCAACTTGATGGCAACAGTTTGGGGAAGGCCTTTTCCTGTTCCAGCATGACTGTGCCCCTGTGCAGTAATGGTTTGACCAGGTTGGTGTGGAGAAACCCAAGTAACCACACTGAACCTTAAAATTATAACTGTGATTGCATACCAGGGATTCTCATGCATCACCAGTGCCTAAACTCACAAATGATCTTTTTGCCGAATTGGCACAAATTCCCAAAGAGACACTCCAAAATGTTGTGGAGAGCCTTCCCAGAAGAGTGCAACACAAATGCTTTTGACTGGCGGAAAAGGTAGAGACAGTTTGACACTGGGAACATACAGGAAAACTGTCCCACAAACACACATACTCTACTATAGCTAGTCAGAACAAAGCTTATGATACTTTGCTTTTTCGTGGGCGAGACAATCAACCTAGACTGTTGTTATTGTGGTTCTCATTGTATTTCATCAGACAGATTCTAAACATGACCAATGACATGTCATCAGACAGATTCTAAACATGGCCAATGACATGTCATCATACAGATTCTATACATGGCCAATGACATGTCATCATACAGATTCTATACATGACCAATGACATGTCATCAGACAGATTTTATACATGGCCAATGACATGTCATCAGACATATTCTAAACATGGCCAATGACATGTCATCATACAGATTCTATACATGACCAATGACATGTCATCAGACATATTCTATACATGACCAATGACATGTCATCAGACAGATTCTATACATGACCAATGACATGTCATCAGACAGATTCTAAACCTGGCCAATGACATGTCATCATACAGATTCTATACATGACCAATGACATGTCATCAGACAGATTTTATACATGGCCAATGACATGTCATCAGACAGATTCTATACATGACCAATGACATGTCATCAGACAGATTCTAAACATGGCCAATGACATGTCATCAGACAGATTCTATACATGACCAATGACATGTCATCATACAGATTTATATGACATGTCATGGCATGAACAATGACATGTCATCAGACAGATTCTATACATGACCAATGACATGTCATCAGACAGATTCTATACATGACCAATGACATGGCCAATGACATGTCATCAGACAGATTCTATACATGACAATGACATGTCATGACATGTCATCATCAGACAGATTCTATACATGACCAATGACATGTCATCAGACAGATTTATATGACATGTCATGATTCTATACATGACCAATGACATGTCATACAGATTCTATACCAATGACATGTCATCAGACAGATTCTATACATGAACAATGACATGTCATCAGACAGATTCTATACATGACCAATGACATGTCATCATACAGATTCTATACATGACCAATGACATGTCATCATACAGATTCTATACCAATGACATGTCATCATACAGATTCTATACATGACCAATGACATGTCATCAAACAGATTCTATACATGACCAATGACATGTCATCATACAGATTCTATACATGACCAATGACATGTCATCATACAGATTCTATACCAATGACATGTCATCAGACAGATTCTATACATGACCAATGACATGTCATCAGACAGATTCTATACATGACCAATGACATGTCATCAGACAGATTCTATACATGACCAATGACATGTCATCATACAGATTCTATACATGACCAATGACATGTCATCATACAGATTCTATACCAATGACATGTCATCAGACAGATTCTATACATGACCAATGACATGTCATCAGACAGATTCTATACATGACCAATGACATGTCATCATACAGATTCTCTGGTAAATGCCATGGCTAACTAAGAATATCACTGATACTGTTGTATCCAATAATACTAACACGTATTGTGCCAGTCACATACAACTACCCATAGAATTGTATGGCACAACAGAGATATTGGCACACGGGTGATACTCGCCTCACAGTAAACATATGCACACCTGCAGACTAGCACATGTTACTGCTAGATATTATCCTGTCATACCGATGATGACACAATGAACCCATGGTCAACTCTTCTTATTCAGCTTCCCTCCCAAACATTGTCCTGAACGCGTGCTGACTGTAAACACCCCAAGCACACGACTCCTATGCCCAGACCGACCCAAAATGACTCTTGTGTTGATGTTCCATGTCATTTCTAAGGAACCTCTTGTGAAAGTTACTCCTATTGTGAAAGCTGATCAACACTAAGGAGGATTCTGTGTTGCCATATCATGTCAGGACATTGCTTTGGCTTATTTACACGCTAAAACATTGCTATCCGACAAGGGAATGCTATACGAGGTGTCTGTTTCAGAGATCAGATCCAATAATATTGCACTTAATATATTGGTCAGATGAGGTGAAATACTTTGGTACCCTGTAACAGCAGAACTGAGTGTACCTTCGGGAGTGGTTCTGTGGTTTCCCACCACTGACCCGCTGTGACCCGGGCTCAGAGTCTGTAATAAAGTGGTGTCTTATTGCAGCAATGGCTAACTGCTGTTAGATGACGTGGCACTTTTCTTTAAACCAAAAGGTCCCTCTCTAACACTCAAACACACACAGCCTACCTGACCTATCTCTGTTAGGTTTTCTGTCCCTGTATGTTGTCCATCACAGGCAGGTGCTTAAACACCAAGTGTTGGAACGGGTGCTTCTAAATCCTATTCTGCGACCTCGGCAGAAAAGCAACAGCAATTTCTCAACAGACTTGCTGAACTTGAAGAATTTGTGGCCATGCCTTCACGAACACAGAAACATGCACACACACAACGTACTTTATACGGTTGGCAAAGTACACAGCCATAAAAATGACCTATTTGCCATGTAAGCAATTTCTCTGATAGATGTCCCCACATTCTGTAACATGTACTGTCTAAACCATCACGCACATTCACACATCTCTCCAGCTCTATAGATGTAATGCCCACCCAGCTAGTTTAGGTAACCCCAGTTCTGTCCATTCTGATGTCCTCCGAAACAAATCTGAGGCTGACCTGGTTCTTATCAAGCTTCTCACTTAAGTCTGAGCCATAATCCGTACGCTCCAGAGGGAGCGCACTTCTGTCATCTACCTTAACTGTGATAAAAAATGCCCAAGCCTGGCCAATCGCATTGACGTCCACTAGGACCCTTTGGCTAATCTGTGAACAGGGCTTGAATCCTGGTCTTGCAAAAAAGCAACAAACTGTATAGCAATTCCTTTATCACTTGGGCCAACACTGAGTGAAAATTGTGTATTACAGTTTAATGACTTAGTTGTTTAATAAATTGACACCTGTAATAAGGGCAAACTAATATATTAAAAGTGCTTTGCTTGGACTGCATGATAGTGAGTACTGGTGGTGAGTACTGGTGGTGAGTACTGGTGGTGAGTACTGGTGGTGAGTACTGGTGGTGAGTACTGGTGGTGAGTACTGGTGGTGAGTACTGGTGGTGAGTACTGGTGGTGAGTACTGGAGAAAGGCATGCATACTAGTCAAGTTCACAGTACAAAACTAAAGGTGTCTTTGAGAGTGTGTGAATGGTTTTATATTACTCTTGTAGTAAAATGTGTTAGTGGACTAGGCTGCCATACTAAGTGATTAAGGACACTGCTACTACAGATGTTGTTGCGAGTTTACAACACCTGATAACGCTGGTAGTTTATTGATTTCTGTTTACTGATTTCTGTCACCCTAAATCATTTGTCCAGAAAATGAACAGGGCTCCATTTTGTGGGTGTTTCCTCTGTCCTTCTGTTAACTCCCCAGGCATAGAGCTTGAATCTCACATTTAACTGAACCTCGTCCTGGTCTGAAAGCCCAATATAACCCCAGGTCAACTGGCACACTTATAGACACTTACACCCTGCCAAGACCCCCAAAACTTCCCAGCCGACAACCACACGTAATGACAGCAGAGTACAACCTGTATCCTTATTGACAAGCTGGAATGTGGGGCAGAGAGGGGAGTGGGGTGTGTCTGTCTGTCTTTACACAACCAGGACCCCAGCTTGAAGAGGAGTGGACAGGTTCAGATTTGGACCCCTTCCATATAGTATAACACGTAAACACCTCAACCCCAACGCGTACATAAACACACAAACACGCCATAATGGGGTCAAAGGTATTTGGTACATGTTTCCCAAGACGGGGGTCAAGAAAACACAGGGGGCTGTCAGTGAGGTCGATGACTGTATATTATCCTAAGTGAGAGGTCGTCCATCTCAACATTTCCGCCACCTCTCCCCTCCCTGTCAATGTCTTCTAGTTCAACTATGAGAGACAGTTGACAGTTATATGTTGTGTATATTTGGTCTAAAGGTGGTGTATGTGGTAACATACGGCACACTCCTGTATCCAGACAACATACGGCACACTCCTGTCTCCACATAACATACGGCACACTCCTGTACCCACATAACATACGGCACGCTTCTGTATCCACATAACATACGGCACACTCCTGTATCCACATAACATACGGCACACTCCTGTATCCACATAACATACGGCACACTCCTGTATCCACATAACATACGGCACACTCCTGTATCCACATAACATACGGCACACTCCTGTATCCACATAACATACGGCACACTCCTGTATCCACATAACATACGGCACACTCCTGTATCCACATGACATACGGCACACTCCTGTATCCACATGACATACGGCACACTCCTGTATCCACATAACATACGGCACACTCCTGTATCCACATAACATACGGCACACTCCTGTATCCACATAACATACGGCACACTCCTGTATCCACATAACATACGGCACACTCCTGTATCCACATAACATATGGCACACTCCTGTATCCACATAACATACGGCACACTCCTGTATCCACATAACATACGCCACACTCCTGTATCCACATAACATACGGCACACTCCTGTATCCACATAACATACGGCACACTCCTGTATCCACATAACATACGGCACACTCCTGTATCCACATAACATACTGTGCTGTGTGCTTTAAAAGATGGGTGGGTCTGCAGCTGAGGATGGGACAGAGAGAAAAACAAACCCAAAAGCCTACTTTGCTCTTTCCTTTCTGGGAAACTTGCGCTCTGTCTCTGGTATGTTTCCCAAAGGGTTTAGCACAGAAACAATTAGATCTACACGGGTAAGATAAAAGACTAGATTCTATACGGCTGACAGTTTGGAGGTGTACACTGTATTTCTCTATAATGTAAAATTATTTGTGTGCCTATTGATGTCATCTGTATGGAAGTCTTATATTTCAGAGAAAGTCATAGCAGGTCTAGCCGCTGTATTTCTGTCTAACTGTTCTCTCCAGGAGCCTTTTGTTTATAAAGGAGTTCCATATGACCCAGAAGGCCAGAGAGAGAGAGAGAGAGTTATTATGAAAACAGTACAGCTTGAACATGGCACGTGTATTACAGGATGTCACATGGATTTAATATACAGCTGCTCCTGCTAAATAACAAAGACCATTCCAAGACATTCAGAGTTGAAAAGCACATACAGACACACGCGCACGCGCACACGCACACGCACACACAGTTTGACACAGTTGCACCAACACATGTAGTAGGTGCACAAACACACACCCGCAACAACCATCAATAACACACACAAACACTTGAACTAGAACACAGTCATCTGCTTGAGGTCCACAACACCCACCGAACCGGTCCTAAGAAAACAAATGAGAGAAACCCGAGCTAGAGAGACTTTATATTATCCCAAGCCAAATCGACTCACATGCAAATCTCCCCTGCACCACTGGTAGCCTGAATTTGCATTAGCTTGCAGTCTCAGGGGAAAAATTCTGATCAGCTTCACAGAATTGTCACCATATCATTGTTCATGTCAGGAAGTGCATGTTAGTGTGTGTTTCACCCATATTCTTATTACACCGCATTTCCTGGGCAGTGGTGTAAACACGTTCTATATATTTCAAACTGATCTAATTAGTAAAAACAGAAGGGGAATCAAATTTATTGGGCCATCTTTGTACATACAGTCCATGTACATTTGCCCTGACATTCATTTGGCGTTGGTACATTTCTTCCACTCAGATCTTCCACTCAGAAACATACACTTAAGTGTTCAGTCTCCAGGCAGGTGGAGTCATGTGTCAGATGGTCACTCAAAACCATTACAGAGGCATAAGTTAAATAATTTAACCGTTAGCTACAACAAAGACTTTGACTGGCGCTGTGGGTTCCCAAAATGTACAGAAAAAAATAGAATTAAGTCATACATCCAATCAAATTACAAATTTTCCAAAATGAGGGAACCACACCTATTTAAAGTAAATATATATTTTAGCTGCTCACATTTCCAACAAAACGAGACAGCTAGCAATGCTAGCTGATGTTAATTTCAACAGGCCAAAGCAACAGGGATTGTCGAACAGTCTCATTTTATATGTATATGATAATATGATAATAAAAAAACATTTGAAACTTGAGTCAGGCTAGCCTAGATACATTAGAAAATAGCGATTACGTGTAATACATTTTCTAAAGTATTTTTATGTGGATTCCCATTTAAGGGTTAATCAGTATGAATGTTAATGGAAGAGTGGGTAACATACCAGTTGTGGTTAATATCCGTCTGGCTACAGGCTGTGAGATCTTGCTCAGTTATCCATCTCCAGTTTTGTTTTTCGGTCTGCCCTATTGAACTTGGCTTTGCATTGTGTTTGGTTCATCTGTGTTTACCCAGGCCTGCATGTTTAGCTTGACCTCTACACCATCCAGGGCGGCAGTGGCTCAGTGGGTTGAGTCGGTTGTCTATCAATCGGAAGGTTGACGCGGTCGTCAGTGAATGAATGTGACGCAGGATCTGTAAAGCGCTTTGGATAAAAGCGCTATATAAAAGTGCAGCATGTACCATCAGCATTTACCATGGAGAAACCAAAGTGCATCTGCTTTCAACAACATTTAATACCAGAGTAGAACCACACTGGACCTTTAATGACCACATGGATACCAGAGTTGAACCACACTGAACCTTTAATGACTAACATGGATACCAGAGTAGAACCACACTGGACCTTTAATGACCAACATGGATACCAGAGTAGAACAAAGCAACACAACGACAGGAAAACCAACCTGCCAACTTGGCTAAAGAATCCCGCCCTTCGCAGAATGTGTCCGAGGAAGTTAATCTGAGGTACTAATTTTGGCCGCTAACACTTTCACAGACCTTATGAAAATGAAAAAGTACAGAGGAGCATTTGTCTATTTTTCAGAATTTAAACGTTTATGGAATTTCATATAATAAATGATTCAGATTTACAAACTACAGATTAAAGCAGTAATAAACTATGCTATTGCTTTAACTCAGTTCGATTAGAAGACTTATCTACAGGATAGATGCGTCTTATTAAACTGATGATCAGAACCAATTCAGGTCAAAACAACTCCTTCATAAATACAGCAGATTTTAAAGCAGAAGAATTCGAATAAATATCAATACTATTCAAGTACACATGTTCAGTACTCTTTTTGATAAAAACTGATCCTAGCCCATAAAATGTTTTTTTCCTTGATGCCGCAGTTAGTCCTACGGGAGGTTCCAGTCTGTGTGGTGTGCCTGACCCACTTCCCAGGAGTGCTTATACTGTACCATGTTCACATGAAAACACGTCATCAGATTTAACATAACTTCCTCCCAGTAGGCAGGCAAAAAGGGGAATTGAAATCTAAAAGCATCTATGTCATATCCAGTAAACACTGTCTGTGTGAGCGTTCACGATTCCTAAACATCACACCGTCACCATGGTTACCCCATGGATAATCTGTCAGAGAAAATTGAAAACTGTTTCTATGAGACAGAAAATTTAATATACATTATGTTTGAAGGTATTTCACTAGTTTTCTTTCCTGTTTGTCTTCTGTATTAATTAGAAATTAAAAGTTCCAAGGAAAGTAGTTGTAATCAACGATGGTGTTGATTTTTGATTATTGAGGAGAAGTAGGAACCAATCCTTGGGAGATCACTACCTAGAACAGATTTCTCAGATTAGCTGTGAGCATTCTAAGCTTTTCCCAAATAACTTTTACATACCCGACTGACATCCAGGGAACCCGTGTGGCCAAAGGCTCAGTGATGCATCAACTGACGTTTGTATCACTCCTACAGTCTCAAGACTTCCATGTCTGATATATAAGTCTCTCCGAGGAGTCAATCTGCTGCCCTGCTGTGTTCTCAACACCACCCCCATCACCCCCCACCACCAGCACCACCACCCCCCACCACCATATCACCACCACCACCACCACCACATCACCACCACCACCACCACCACCACCACCACCACCACCACCACCATCACCACCACCACCACCACCACCACATCACCACCACCACCACCACCATATCACCACCACCACCACCATATCACCACCACCACCACCATACCAGCACCCCCACCACCACCACCACCACCACCCCACCACCACCACCACCACCACCATACCAGCACCCCCACCACCACCACCACCATATCACCACCACCACCACCATATCACCACCACCACCACCACCACCATATCACCTCCACCCCACCACCCCACCACCACCATATCACCACCACCACCACCATATCACCACCATACCACCACCCCACCACCACCACCACCACCATATCACCACCATACCAGCACCATATCACCTCTACCCCCCACCCCACCCCACCACCACCACCACCATATCACCACCACCCCACCACCACCACCACCACCACCTCCATACCACCACCACCCCCCCCACCCCCACCACCAGCCCCCCCCCCACCAGCCCCCCACCACCACCACCACCACCTCCATACCACCACCACCACCACCTCCATACCACCACCTCCAAACACGTGTTTCTGCAGAGCTCAGTGTGAGAGAACAGCGTCACATATTCTCTCCATGCAAACCCTCCCAACTTGTATCCATCTGTTTCTTTCTTCTTCTCACACGTTCTTCATGTCCTATCTGCCATCCGATTCCTCAGCCTCTTTATTTCTCATTTTCTCTTCATATCATACCACACATTTTGCTACTCATCTTCTGTCTCTATTAAAAGGGTTATGGTGAAGTATTTGAACTGCTTAGTAGTTTGCCCAATACACACACACACACACACACTCAAACACACACACACACACACATAATGGCATCAGCATTTAATGTATCATTTCTCTGCGTCATTAAGAGGACAATACGTTTATTTCACTGTGGTGACTTAGACAACCCGGGTCACCTCTTTCTTCCTCTCTGTCACCTTGGTCACTGCCTCTTCCTCTCTGTCACCTTGGTCACTGGCTCTTCCTCTCTGTCACCTTGGTCACTGGCTCTTCCTCTCGGTCACCTTGGTCACTGCCTCTTCCTCTCTGAATGTCTTTGCTGCAGTTTCCCAGCAGTTCTGCCGTGTCGGAGCAGGGAACAAGAGGGTATTAAGCTGATAAGCTCCGCCTATAACCATATATGAAGGGTTCTGCTCTACAAATGTTCTACCAAAGACAATGTTCTCATATGAACCATCAAGGCAGGGTTCTGCCAAGATCTGTAATTATCCAAATGATCCTTAATAAGTACAGGCTTTATGGAATAGGTGTCTTTCTGTATATTGACACTCAGTGAGAAGTTGTTCTGTAGAGATGCAGAATGGAGTTGGAATTCTGCACCAATAATAGGACACCCCCCACAGCCCCCCACAGCCCCCAGCCGTTTAATCCATGAGGCAGCATGGATTTTATGTAGGCCAGCATGTTCTTATGTTTATTCAGGCTTTCAGGTGCAGATCTGCTGCAGACGTCCATTGGGCAATATGTCCACACACCCGTCAGGTACAGTTAAACATATTGAATCATCACATACGTATCATTATTATATTGCACTGACCATCTCCAGTCAGCACATCTTGGTTCCACAGACATCAGGTTGTCGTCTATAAACAGTCCACCTGGGCTGGGTCTAGCCAGTTGCCTGTGTGGTAATCCCCCCTAACCACAGAGAAACCTGCTGGTGGAAACACACATCCCCATCCCCCCATTAAACACGTTAAGACCTGACGAATGTGTGACCCACCACCACTGTCCTGGAAAAACCCCGGGATCAAAACGGAAAGACCCTCGACAAAGACGAGACGGAGTGTGCAGCGCGTGACAACGTGACGAGTTAGCTAACATCCGAGAACGGAACGGGGGAACTGGAAATGTGAGAAGAAATGAGAACAACCGAGACATTTCTCAGGGAGGGTGGGGAGTTCTGTAACCTTCAGATGGAGCAATTAATAGGTGAGAAAGAAATACCTTAATTAGAGGCTGTGCCAGAGAACGAAAGGACACGCTGGAGGGGAGAGGACAGTTTAAATATATCCATGGTTCTAACTTCACAGAGAGAGACAGGGGAACAGAGAGAGAGAGAGATAAGCAGCATTGGAGAGTACACTGTCACTGCTGAAATAATGACAATTATCCGTATAGTTTGGCAAATATTCCCTGTTCATGATAGGTGACAGGCCGGCCTTCCTTCCCACTAATACTCTTCCATATGAAGCACTTGATGCCGGCCGTGATTCCTCTTCACCTCCCTCTGTGCAGACGTCCCCCACATCACTCTGGACTAATAATAGCCTAGACAGCCTAATGAGTCATGCTAGTGAGATTTCTGTTATCCTCTCTAATTTCCCAGCTCATCCAGCTCTCTTTAACTCCCTCCACCTAGAGCCACAGCTCAGCAGTAGTGGCGCCACCTGGAATGTGTCGTGTGTGTGTGTCTGTGTGTGTGTCTGTGTGAGTGTCTGTGTGAGTGTCTGTGTGCGTGTCTGTGTGTGTGTCTGTGTGTGTGTCTGTGTGTGTGTCTGTGTGTGTGTCTGTGTGAGTGTCTGTGTGAGTGTCTGTGTGAGTGTCTGTGTGTCTGTGTGAGTGTCTGTGTGAGTGTGCAGTGTACAGAGCTGTAATTAATATGTAATTGCGTAGGGGTCACAGATGAAAGGGTATGTAGCATTTAAGCTAACCACAGGTAGCTGGTATTGAGTGCAATGGCCACCTATTTTACACCAATAGTTTACACATTACATATAGTATACCAATAGTTTACACATCACCTATTGTACACCAATAGTTTACACATTACATATAGTATACCAATAGTTTACACATCACCTATTGTACACCAAGAGTTTACACGTCACATATAGTATAACAAAAGTTTACACATCACATATAGTATACATATACATACATCAAAAGTCCCAAAGCAGAGTTACACTTTACTTTATTTTTAGAGTTCGGAAGCACTTCATAAAAACTACATAGAGAAAGCATTTATTAAGGATACTAAATAAAATAAATGTCCCTCAACCAATCAACCATTTTACTTACTTATAATTTGGTATGTGTTATTAGGTGTCCTAATTTAAAGTGTGGACAAACAACAGGCAAATAACAGTGATCATCTCCTAACTAGCTCACATATCAAGGTCTGGGTACAAGTAAGTAGGAGTGAGGACCTGAATGACCTCGGCAAGGGCCACATTGTTTTGGCCAGGTGACTGGATCAGAGAGCAGATGTGATACGGCAAGACTTTTGGGATGCTCCTCAGTTAGCAGTAGTTAGCACCTACCCACTGTGGTTTCAGGAGGGACTAACCACAAGCGACAGGGTGCACATGGGCGCCAGAAGGCCATCCTGTCTGGTTGGAATAGACGGAATGTCTACTGCGGCACAAGTTACAGAGAATGCATGGTTTTCTGAGTGTGACGTCACAGTGCGTCACACTATGGTGCGTACGGGGCTGCATACGTCTCAGACAGGTCAGAGTGCCCATGATAACCTTTATAATGTGCACATAAAAGAGCCTGCATAATGGAGCATTGGAAAAGTTTGTCTGGTCTTTAATCTCGTTTTCTTTACATTACATGGAGGGCCGTTTACCTGAGGAGTGATGACACCAGAATGGAGTGTGGGAGGATGACAAGCCGCTGAAGGGAGTGAATGCTCACGGAAATGTTCTGCTAATAAACCCTGAATCCGGGCTTTCATGTTAATGACAATATGACACGTGCCACCTACCTGTTACAGACCAGGTAAACCCCTTCATGCCAATGATATTCCCTGATGGCAGTGGCCTCTTACTGCAGGATAATGCTCACTGCCACACTGAATGGTTTGAGGAACATGATGAAGAGATCAAGGTGTTGTCATGGCGTCCCTTGTTGGGTCAGCGTTGTTCTGTATATTGGATTCAGATGGTTGTTCCAGTTGAACTTTAAGTAAAGACTTCCTACAGATTATATTAGACAACAAACAATTGTGTTTGTTAAGTATAAAATCAATAACTCAATACACATGTTTGAACGTCGCTTACAAAACAAACCATTCTGGAAATCTACCTGCAACATTTCATGTCCATTTGGCACAAGGTATTAAAATGTAATGCTTTACAAAATGTGTCTATCCTGGTCTGCATAGTGAACATAAAGCACCAATTGGCATTTGGGATAGGGTTGTTAAAATATACATTAATGTTCAAAAGTTTGGGGAAATGTGCAAATCTGTTTGTTTTCTAAGTAAATATTTTTTGGCCATTAAAATTAAATCAAAGGTATCAGAAATGCATTGTTAATATTGTAAATGACGATTGTAGCTGGAACTTTGGAGAGAAACATTTGTCCGGCTACAACTGTCCTTTACAACATTAACAATATGTTTATGATAACATTTGTGTAATTTAATGGAAAATTTGCTTTTTTATTAAAAAACAACTTGACCCCAAACCTTTAAACGGTTGTGTGTATTAAAAACATAACCAACTTTATACTACGAGAGAGATGCCATAAAAGAGAGAAAGAGGAAAAACAGATGACGAAAGAGAGAACCGAAAGAGAACAGGGGAAGAGGATCTGTTTTCTCAAGTGAGACATGCGAGCGGTTCTCCAGAGAAAATGTGACAGAGGATCCTGGTAATTAGGACAGCAGCACTAGGGATAATTAGTGACTGGAGTGAGGTCACACTGTCACACAGCACACAGACACACCAACAACACCCCAACACACACCCCCCTCACACGTACACTCTGTTTCCTGTTTATCTTTCTGCGTGTCTCCTGAGTCGCCCTGGCTGAAGGAGCTGACATAAACACATCTCAGAGCCATTAAATACACAGCAGAGGCCTACATAAACTCTGTGGGAGGAGGAGGATGAGCTGGCCTCACCGGAGATGGACGTCTGGCTTAACTCACCTGCTGTTTAACTCTCGTGTGCAGAGACACACACTAAATGGTACCTGACAGTCACCGTGACACATTCACACACCGTAATTCTCCTCAGAAATGACACCGGTCGGTGCAGAATGGTGAATCAGCACAGTATATTACCGAGCTGAGTTGTGTTTGAAGGTGTTTAAAGACGGTCGAGCTGTCATAGCCTGTACCTCACTCTACTGGTTTGTTCCTGGAGCACCCGTTATTATCTGTCATTAGTGGATCTAATGAAGTAGTCAGCTAGGACATATTCCCTTCCCACACACTAGGAGGGCTAATAAGAGTTTGTGTTTTTTGCCGTACCATAAATATAGTCCGAGGTGCAACGGCTCAGTCTAGTTATTTGTTCATTTTGCATTATAAATAAACTGGTTGTCCTTTCATTTGAATATTTAAACACTTTGTACTTTATATCTCTGATAACAATAGTGGTTTCCCTATAAGCTGTGTTTCTGCTAGCATATAGGCTGGCTACTGTGTATGTATCTGCTAGCATATAGGCTGGCTACTGTGTATGTATCTGCTAGCATATAGGCTGGCTAATGTGTATGTATCTGCTAGCATATAGGCTGGCTACTGTGTATGTATCTGCTAGTATATAGGCTGGCTACTGTGTATGTATCTGCTAGCATATAGGCTGGCTACTGTGTATGTATCTGCTAGTATATAGGCTGGCTACTGTGTATGTATCTGCTAGTATATAGGGTGGCTACTGTGTATGTATCTGCTAGCATATAGGCTGGCTACTGTGTATGTATCTGCTAGCATATAGGCTGGCTACTGTGTATGTATCTGCTAGCATATAGGCTGGCTACTGTGTATGTATCTGCTAGCATATAGGCTGGCTACTGTGTATGTTTCTGCTAGCATATAGGCTGGCTACTGTGTATGTTTCTGCTAGCATATAGGCTGGCTACTGTGTATGTTTCTGCTAGCATATAGGCTGGCTACTGTGTATGTATCTGCTAGCATATAGGCTGGCTACTGTGTATGTTTCTGCCAGCTTATTAGCCAAATGTGTCACGAGCCTGACTCGTCTTCAGTCTGGGTGTTCTAGTTGGGTATTTAGTTCAGCATATTGCACACACCAGGGGCCTGTACCATGATGGTAGTTGAACAAAGTCAGGGTTCCAGGATTGGTTCAGGATTGTCAAAATCAAACAAACGCAATCAGGCTTTATTGGTACCATGAAGCAGCTCATCAACTTACTTTGTCAACCCAGGCTTTGATCCTTAAACTCTGATTACTCCGCGCGCGCGTGCACATAAAAGAGTAACGTCGGCACCGAACAACCAATCACGTTCGATATGGATAGGGCGAGAGCAATATATTTTGTCCGCGGAGGAGCAAGAAATTAATCTTCAGAAATATGAAGAATATAAAAATGTTTTTCAAGCACGCAGTAACGCCGTCTCTGCTGCCAAAGCAAGAGAACAATCTTGGAGGATCATTGCTGATTGTTAATGCCAAAGTTAAAGAAATACATTTTATAGGCGATTAATGTAAAATAATGATTTTAGGCTAATCATATTGAAAATGAATTAAATGAAAATGTGTGTACTCATATATGTAATTAATTCCTAGCTTCTGTTCTGTGTTGCAATGGCTTCACATTTTACACACATTATTTATATATATCACCTATATGTGTCTTTGCCACCGCTGATTGGTCCAATTTCTGACTTAGATCTCGAATGCAGAACATAACCTGCCCCGGAGCAGGTTAGCCGTGCAGCGTCAGATACCATGGCAACCAATACCGATTGAAGCCGAGCTACTTACATGGTACCTAAAACCAAGGGTTTGGGGAAACTTAACTGAAACACAGCTGGCTAGCCACCAAAACCAGCTTCATGGTACATGCCCCAGGTTGGGTTTGTAATTAGTTGGGTATTTAGTTCTGCATATTGAACACCAGGGTTGGGTTTGTAATTAGTTGGGTATTTAGTTCTGCATATTGAACAACACACCAGTTTGGGTTTGTAATTAGTTGGGTATTTAGTTCTGCATATTGAACACCTGGTTGGGTTTGTAATTAGTTGGGTATTTAGTTCTGCATATTGAACACCAGGTTGGGTTTGTAATTAGTTGGGTATTTAGTTCTGCATATTGAACACCAGGTTGGGTTTGTAATTAGTTGGGTATTTAGTTCTGCATATTGAACACCAGGTTGGGTTTCTAATTAGTTGGGTATTTAGTTCTGCATATTGAACACCAGGTTGGGTTTGTAATTAGTTGGGTATTTAGTTCTGCATATTGAACACCAGGTTGGGTTTCTAATTAGTTGGGTATTTAGTTCTGCATATTGAACACCAGGTTGGGTTTCTAATTAGTTGGGTATTTAAGTTCTGCATTTGCCTTTTACTTGTTGTTCAACATTGTTTCTATGGGAAGTCACGTTAGTCTATGTGGTGAGTGGTTGTATCATTGTTTTTGTCCGTTAGTTGTCGCTTACGTAAGCGCACTTTATTTTCATTAACAGTGTTTATATTTTCCGGTCATGTTGTGTTTGGTTTTACAATAAAACCCACCGAACGAGTTCCTGGCTCTGTGTGTGACTCCCTGCACTTTATCCTAGTTTGTGTCAATGTGTGGTACAATGTGATCTTATTCGAAAGATGCAATACTGAAATTATTAATTTGTGACAACGTGTTAAAATTATCCCAATGCATTTGTGCGCTAAACAGACCTGAGCTTGATGTTTACTGGACAACTTCCCTTGTTGGGCTAGAGACAGCTCATAAGCACATACAGATCTCCTCTTTGGCAGTATTGTTGGCAGCCTGTAAGCTAGGCACTATTTCTCTTGAGAATTACACATTTAAGGCAGTGCCAGTTTTTTGAGTATCGATCGGGGAATTTATGTAGCTAATTCAAATCTAATGTTGTGCGTCACACAGTAAAATGCATAATAAATCTTACATCTAGAATTCTGTCATTGCCTTTTTAGTTGGTTGCATTTCTCGCACACACACACATCCCAAAGTAATATAAGAATCTCATAATATAGCTTGTCAATTCACAGTGCCTTATAAGTATTTATTCGGCAGTATATTGTGAAGTAGGCGGCTGTTGCTTTAGGAAGTTGGCAAACAGACAGTAAACAGAGGTCATTGTTTGACATCTTCGCATAACCAGGCAGTGGTCTCAGCAGGGTCAAACAGCCAGACATGTGTGTTTTGAGGGCTAATGTGCATTTTGCAATGTGACAATGTTACCGTCTGTTTTGTCATTACTTATAATGCAAAAATATTGTCTTTGGTTTAACATCATATATAAGCATATATATATGAGAGTAAACGTTGTCGTTAAACATTTATGATACATACAGTATGATTAACTTTTGAGTGATGTTCTTATGTGTCCAGGCTCAGCAGCTATAAATAAATCTGATCACATGATCCCCATGGTAAACTAGAGTAAGCAATTCCAAAAGTAAACAAAATAGAGATAGCATTGACTCTATGTACACTGCGCTAACAGCATATCTGTCCATGGTTCATATAGACCAATGTCCTAAATGGGTTTGGCCACTTTCTCCAAGAACGCAACTACAATGTGTGGGAATAAGCAAGGTAGTAAATGAGGTAATGTAGTGTGAAGTGTACTTAGATGTTTATTATATAATTGCAGATTCAAATGCCACAATACCAACTAGCTAGATAATTCTAATGACAACATTGGAATCTGTACATGTAATTTTATGATGATCATGAAAATGGCAATGTAGTTTTCTGCTAAATATTAGCCTACTTTAGCAACGATGTAGTATTCACAAAACTATCATTACCCACTCCCTCCATTTAACTTAACTCGCTATATCAAGTGACGAAGGTGCAATCCAATGAATGCTAGCTAGCTAGCTCTAATACCAATAAATAAGTAAGATCTTTAATAAGTATCTAGTAAAGGAGCTACAGTGATTTTAGCTAGCTACCTAGATAGCACAACACAGTGAAAAGTTAGCCTGTTGTATGACCAAGTACCTCGTTAAAAAGGCAATTAAATTACAACTACTAGCTAGCTAGCAAGTTTCCCCACTCACTTTACATAAGTTAGCTCACTAAGTTAGCTAACGTTTTCCAGCAATTAACATACAAACATCATACTGGTTAAACAATTATAATAATTCATGATTTATATAGGGAACAAGCAGTATTTTTAAAGCACTTATTCAAACAAATCATTATTTAGCTATAATAGCAGCTGAATAGTTAACATTCCTTAAATAGTTAATTAGTAACAATAGTTATCTCACAGGAATAATTTGTCTGTTTAAAAGGTCCCAAATAGTTTATCCTCCTCTTGAAAATGACATGTTATTAGCTATAAAGATGTGTATTAGATAAGGAACAGAAGATTCAGACACAATTTGAATGGATACATTTTCTTTTCCCTCTGGCACTCACAACCCATGCTCAATTGACTGAGCTACAACGGGTCTTGTGATCCTGTGATACTAATGATTGGTCGATGTATAATAAAATGAGACAATGCACCTCTGTGGCCCTCTGGAAGAGTGTGGGAGTGTGTGTGGGTCAGATATGCTTGTTATGGAGAAGGCCTGTCACACAATGACTTTTCTATGATGCAAACAAATGACACGTAACTCACATTCTGTTCTTTCTGCTGCTGCTGGTAAATTGTCTTTGTGCTGGGTTAAGTGGAGCAAAGCATGAAGATATGCATAGTTATGTGCATTTGGAACAGCGTTTAGCAAAACATAGCCTTAAGATCCAATGGATCTAGACTACTGTACTGGTCTGTTTTGACGCTATATCCTCACTTAGCACTGTCCCACTCGACAACTAGCACAAAAGTTCACCAATTTTTAGCTCAACGTGTACTTTGTTGTTGGAGGTAAAACGATATATATGTATATGAGAGGAAGCAGCTGCTAATTTGCAAAAACTTATGTTAGCAAGTTACAAACATAGCAACAGGTCCCTGTTAGCCAATCATGGATTACTTTAACATTTTTGCGTGCTGAACTGTAGTAGAACTATGTCTATTTAGTTTTATTTAATTAACCTAAATTATGCATGTCATTTTTCATGTTTGTTTAAACTTAGCTGGTAGATATACAAAAACACTGTAATCTGTTTCTCTTTCATCTTTGATGGGGCAAAATATATTTGAAAAATACACTTGACAAGTGTTTTGTGCAATACATTTGGGACGTGTCACCCAGCTAGCTTGCCATGCATCCAGACTGCAATCAGTTAGCTGAAACTTTAGTTATTTTCAATATTCCTAGGACTGATTTAATAATCCATGTGACTGAAGTCACTTATTGTCATTAAATTCCAGGATATGAAAATAACCAAATTGATAGTATACAAACAAGCAAGCTAGCCAACCACCTAGCTCTGTTACCCATAGCAACAGATAACATTTGTACCAGGTAATGTGCTTTGCACGCATATATTTTTACACCTAAAACTTGCGTGCAGTACATTCTGTTTCAAATGTAAATAGAAAGAGTGTATTTATATATTCAAATATCAAATGAGTGAAATGTGTGACTAATGTGCATGCTAAACTAGACAGGTAATTCTATTGGTTAATTAAACTGATCATGTGATTCAGATGCAGCATATTCTAACTCCCTTGTTTTGTGTGGTCATCCAGAGGCAGGGAATGCAGTCCACAAGCACGACAGAGCCCAGCTTTGTGGCTTAGTTGTGCACATATGGGTAATGGAGTTTGAGCTCCGGAGACCTTAAGAAAATGAGAGCTTTCCGACTAGGATTATTGGCCATTTTGCTTGTTTTGTTTGTACTGGCTTGATATACAGAATAGCATGACTTTAAAGTATCCGAATGATGGACAAATTCTTTATTGTAACGGAATTATGAGTTGAAATTGTTTAAACTTTGCTACTGAAGTGTTGACATTGATTGAAAAACCTTGTATAATACATTACATTTGTTGTTCATGCTGACTGCACAATTGTGGCACGTGTTATACAGCATTGTTTTAGGTTCATTTGCCGTGAGCATGAACCCTTAAATATGTCAGTATGGGGAATTTGGGCTTGTACCCTATGACACCCCCCCCTCAAACCAGCCCTGCCAGAACAGAATGTTGAGAGAACTTCCAGGAATCCTGTTTTTTTTGTTTCTGTGAAAGTACATGATGTACATCTGCTATGTGAAGGGCTGATAGTTATACTCAACACAATTCATAGGCAGTGTACATACCTGTGTTTGGGTGAGGGGAGATTACTGTTTTGTCTAGAAACTATTATGCAATAATATTATTTAATCGGTTTACTGTCTGTCTCTGCATATTGTCATAAACAATGTTGTGATGTTGTCTTATGTAAAACCTGTAAGTCCTGGAAGACGATCATAGCGTGTCTAGTGTCTAGACCTGGTTTTGCGTAACTGTTGTCTTGTAAATATTGTGGCTCAAATGTCTTTATGTCACCAAGGAGCCAGACTGGCTTTTGTGTGTTTGTCATTAGGGAGTCAGTGAAAGACCTGTTTATAGGCTGATGGGTTTTTGGAACCCATATCCATTTTTCTTGGTCTAGTTAAGGAACAACACAAAAGATAAAGATGCTTAACCACGTCATTTCAACAGTGTTTTTGTCCACAGCTCAAGTTTGTAAGACATCATGTGGAATGTCTGTTACGTGATATATGACAGACACTTCATGTAAGTTATTGTATTTGTGTATAGCATGTTTGTCTTCCTCTCTCTCATGTCCAGACACACATAATACAGGTCAAATCATTTGACCTCCAGAAATCCTTCCAGCACTTCCATACCCTCCACCCAACCAGAGGTTGCCTTTTAACCTAGCAAGCCAACAATGCATCCTGTTCTCTCCATTGGTAAAGTGCATGTCTGGCTAAACAGCACATGATTTGCTTAGCCATGCCAGTATAATAGAGTCTAGGCAAGCTAATTCTAGCAGATATAGGAAGTGCATTCAGACACGCTCTATGAGGAAGTGAGCCTATTTGCTGAAGGAAACATATGGTTCAACCGGTCTCTGCTACTCGCTTTGCTGATTTCAATTATAAGACATTTAACAAATGCTCCAGTGACCAAGAAGTAATGCTAAAAGTAATGCTAAAAGTAATGCTAAACGTAATGCTAAAAGTAATGCTAAACGTAACGCTAAACGTAATGCTAAACCTAATGCTAAACGTAATGCCAAATGTAATGCTAAACGTAATGCTAAAAGTTTGGACTTTCATTGTTCAACGGAATTAAATACCTTTTATCAATTCTCCACAAAGCAATGTTTTTATTAATCAGAAAAGCCTAAAAAAGGACCAGAGAAATAACGCGACTTTGAGAGAGACCATCATAACATTAAAGAGATAGCGGTGGCACTTAATATAAATCCACATTTAAGATACAAATAGAATTTATAAGTCAACAGTATTTTCTTTAAAATATCATTACATGCATTCGGTTCAGTGGATTTATCTCAAATCATTGACTTGTGTTGTCGTGGCCTTTAATGGAACTACTGAACGCAAAGAGATCACTGCAAAGGCTGGTCAAGACAGCTGTGTTGAATTATTTCACAGGTTAGTGTGTGTGGGGAAAGTGCGTGAGCCCTCCTTCAGAGCTTAGACAAGTGACACCAAACGTGAGGCGCTGATGGCGAGGCCTCTTTAGCTAACCCCTTCATTAGCGTCTTTCCACGCTGAAACCGTCATGGCATTAGCGGATCCCCCTCATCCCGTTAAGCCCCCTTCCTGCCCACAGCAGGATCCGTGTACAGTAGCGCCACCACAGGTGTGGGTGAGGAGTTGAGTGTGCACTGAGTCAGCAGGTTGTGGCCATTACTTGGCTTTCTGATGATGGTGGTAGAGGTTAAACAATGGAGTCGTCCGGTACAGTCAAGCCACTGTGAACACCGCCATTATATGGGGGGTTATTGTTCCACCGATTGTTATGTGAAGTGCTTTAGAGATGAACACACCTGCTATACAGTCAGCGACTCGCCAAGAACTGGATTGGAACAGTTCTTGAAATGATCAACTGGGCTCTCCAGTGGTCCAGCCATACACATGAGGCATTCATCCTAACAAAGGAATCAAGAGACAGTACACACAAGCACACACATAAATGCAAGGACGACTGGGTTTAGTCACTTCACACAAAGACTGTGTGTTAAGGAACAGCTTGAATAGGAATGTTATCACAATGAGCAGGTGTCTGTCCTCCAGATGAAGGAGGGCGAGAGTTGGGTCGAACTGGCAGCGCTGGTCTGCTGTGCCACACAGATGAAGAAACTGACCCACCAATGACCAGAAATGATCTCAGGAGCAGAGCACTGGCCTTTAGGTGGCAAGAAAGAAGTTGTTACTCAAAAAGTGCCACATGCAAGAATGTCTGAAGTTTGCCAATAAATGGGTCTAATGAAGATAATGCTAATGCAGCTAGTGTTCAGAAAACAAAAAAAAGTGAGGTAGAAAAGAAGCAGGACTAACGAAATAGGCCTAAATAAAGAGTGCAGATCAAAAGAACTAGGCCTAAAAAAGGGTATGGGTTAAGGAACAGCATCTAAATAAGAAATTATACTAGCAGGGCTAAGGGTGTGGGCTAAAGAACAGCAGAGTGAGTTGAGGAATAACGAAGAAGTTGCAAAGCGCAGAAATCAGGACATGGGCAGAGTTGTTGACATGTTGGATAGCTGCAAGAAGGTGGGTGTGGTCTGGGGGCTTTTGATATGGTTGTGGGGATGGGAGGGGCTGGGGACATCTAGTTGCTTTTATGTAACAAGTTGTGTCACTAGTTAGATTTACTGCCATGTGCAAACTCTGTAAACTATGTGAAAGTTAGAACTTTAGTATAACTGATAGCGCACTATAACGTGCCCTAACAAAGACACACACACACACACACACACACACACACACACACACACACACACACACACACACACACACACACACACACACACACACACACACACACACACACCACACACACACACACACACACACACTTTGTAACACAGTGAACACAGAAGACATGGGCAGAGTTGTGTATATGTTGGATGGCTACAAGAAGTCGGGTGTGGTCTCTGGGTTCTGGATATGGTCTGGGGGATGGGAGGGGCTCTGGAGGTCGGCAGTTTCTGTTAAGTGTGATTTGAGCATGAATTTCACTCAGTATGTAAAATAATTTTGCCAATCAAACAGATTACAAAGGCTTTTAATTTTGGGAAAAATAGTACATCTTCTAGCCTTGATGGCTTGTCATTAAAGAAATTACTTTTTTTATTTTTTTTAATGATATTTCACACTTTTATAATTATTTCACACGCTAACAAGTACTTCGGCCACTGTTCCTCTTATCAATCATAGAAAAAAGCTTTGACAATCTGCAACAGTAAACTATTAGGTAAATATTGCCCCCTGGTGGAATTTGTCAACATTGCTATTGAGTCTGTTGAAATGACAATACTGACAATACATTACAAATATATATTTTACTCAATAGATTGATCATAGGGCATTGTTCCAGTACACGTACTGCGATTAACAGGGATACAGTTTGTCAAAGTGTAGCCTGACTTTTGTGAATGCATTTTGTACTATATACCAAGAAACCTGAAATACACTTAGCAGTATATTGATCTTTGGGCTGGTTTCTTGAACAAAGATTAAGGCTAGTCCTGGATTAAGAAATCCAACTAAATGAAAAATACCAATTGTCTTTGATTTGCTAGTCGAGCAAAAATGTACAATGCTAAATCAATATGGGTCTGTATAAGACTTGTTTGGTTTCTGCATGATTCCTTATGTGTAATTTAATCGTCTTGATGCCGTCCTTATTATAACGCAGTGTGGAAAAGTGTTAAAAAAAGTAAATCCAAACTGAAGCTCAAAATTGGAAACATCCAACGACTGCCGAAACCCGGGATCGAACCAGGGACCTTTAGATCTTCAGTCTAACGCTCTCCCAACTGAGCTATTTCGGCACGGTGACATTGCCCATGCAGCGAAGCTATTTATTATGTCATAACCGATTGTTGCCACACGATGTCGCACTAGTTCCGGGTTAAAGCGTAGTTAAGTTGTTTATTCTAAGAAGGCTGTTATTGTTTAACTTTTTTGGTGCATGCAAATTGGATTATATGTAATTCAATGTTATATTAATATCTACATACTAGGCTATATACTGTGTATGCATACATATGAAACTAATAATGTTTGTATAATATATAATGTACATATATTTCACAAATCATCCAAGTAAAACCCACCACTTTCCTCTCAATCCTGCCAGCAGTGCCAAAACCCAAAATGTTGACATGGCTGAATCGGTCAAAGAATTGCCTAAAAGCACCTAAAATTCTAGGTATCTGATTCAAACGAGACACTCCCTGACTGTAAACACGAGAGAGTTACACAAACGTCTTATTCTGATTATTTATTATCGGAGTTTTCAAAACATGTCTACATTTGCATCTAAATGTCTTTATCATGGTTGGATCCAGATTCCCGTTCCAACACTATTGTCAGCGTTAGAATGTATTGGCTCCTACATTAAAAATTAAAAGGTGAGCCTTTTCCATGGACGGATTGCAAAGGTCAGCTAGCTTATCTCAAAACTTTATGCAAATGTACAGGATACTTATCCACAATGTTCCTGTTTGGTTATTGGCAGGTTTAGGTCAGATGCCAATCAGGTGTATTGTTATTGGCTATAATTTCTATTTCAGAGCCCGGCAGAGCCCGGCAGAGAGCCCGGCAGAGCCCGATGTGTTGTTTAGAGCACCTGCCAAAGTAAATATTGTGTTGTTTTAGCCTGGGGTGCTGTGTGGAGTCAGGGGCACCTGATCCTGGCCAACTAATATGCAATAAAAGCCCAATTGGCCGGTGATGATCTGGTGGTGAGTAATAGTGTCGTCTCCTGAATAATAGAGCGCTTTGTTTGAGCAATGAGTCTGTGATTCTGTGTTTTGTTTATTTCACAGGATTCATTCTACTGGTAGAGTCACCTGGATCTGAATCGCTATCTAAGCATTTCCCTGCATTTAGTTTTGTATGTATCTTACACTGTTGCCTCATGTGAGAGTTTGTTCTCCTTGAAACCTATTTAAACAACTTGCAGTCCACCATATCCCAGGAAAGATAAAACAGTTTAGCAATGATCTGTATTGAGTAGGTTTGGGAGGTCCTGACTTGCTTAAATTGCTTAAATTGAGTTTTGATTGGTGCCACAAAATTGACAAACCCCTAATTGTAGTGGTGTCCAAGTAACTGATTGGTTAGGAGTGAAGGGCCAGGCCTTTCCTGCATGAGTTCAGGCCTGCAGTGCTCCCCATGGCATGTGTTATACAAACACTAAAGCTGACATAGGCCTACAACTTCACAGGCTTTTGAATGTTGGATATTTCAATAGTATTGGCTAAAGTTCGTAATAGCAGAACTTGCCTAAACGTTTCTGGGATAGTGATTAATTAGGTCACTAATTGGTTATGCTCTACCCTCACCTGGTTGGTTAGGTCTGAACTGGGAACTCATTTAAAGTAAAAAATCAAACCTGCATACACTTGGCCCTCTCTGGAGTCGGTTTGACACCCGCGATCTAGGCCAATGAAAATAGATACTGCTTGATTTGCCATAAAACCCTAGATTTAATGAAAAACAACAATCATTACAGCCTCAGTAATAATAATCACAGTTTTAATTGTAGTAATAGGTAATATAAAATTAGACGACAAGAAATAAATCACGCACAAACATAGCATAATGTTATGTAACCTTATTAATGTCTTATTTCTTCCTTTATGTTGCGTTTATACCTCTTATCTCTGTTGCTCATGTGTTTGCCGTTTGTATACCCTATGTATTGGCTAGAAAAATAAACTTGCTTTGCCTTGCTTTTTCTAAGTCAGTCATGCCTATCATATCGAAATAGAAGGTAATTATAATTTCGGTGGCTGGCATCTTGATTATAGCTAACAGGTTTTAAAGTGTCTAGTGAGAGTATAAATAACCATTGGTTCTGGGCTGAACACTCTAATAATGACAGTTTTTGCTGTGGTTCCCAACCTTTTTCCATAACTGTACCACCAACAGAACTTTGGCTCTGAGTAACCCTGATTTACCCCCTCATGTTAATTAGGATAGTCAGCCTATATGGTGTCATCAATGTTCTCAGGTGCCCCCCGCTGATAGGGCAAGGAACTCCAGGGGTCCTAGTACATCTGTTAAGGAACCACGGTCCTAGAGCACCTCAGATCTGGGCTGAGACGCCGAAATAGTACAACCGCACGTTCTTCATGAGAACTCAAGACGAATGGCTGATAAGTGGTTTTAGCCGATAATTTATGCTGAAAGCTGTCGATTTATAGGTTCAGGGTCAGACGCGCATACATTACGGGTGCGTCATATGAAAATGAGGAGAGGTGCAGCGCGTTCACGTGTGTAAATAACCATGTGTGTGTTTTGTCACAGAAAAGGTGATTGTTTTTTGTTTTTATGTTTTTGTGCTGAAGGGGTTAACTTTCTGTTTTAAGTTACGCGCTTTACTTTCTTTTGGGAGCGAGCGCGCGCGTGCCCTGTCAAGTGCAGTTTGTATCTTTTAGCTTGTCATCGCAAGTGCGGTGGTCACTGCGACACGATGCTGGTAAATGGTAGATTTATTCTTGCAGCCCCTCCGAAGAGGCAAAAGTTCTTACGTTGGTGATATGATGAACGGATAAGGAATAAACATCATAAAACTACCAGTAAAGATCTCATCCTTATTCGAGGGGGCATGCTACAACGTGACTACCGTTTGACCAGAGGTGCGACAGTTTCATAAATCACACTGGGAAATTATCGCATGTCTTCACCCCACACTTGATCTTTAAATCTGAGACGTCATGAATGAGGGCCAAATGTCTCACAGCTGTGTGTAAATACTGTAATACTTTACCGTGCATGCAGCCCAAATACCAATACTGTGGATACTAGAGAGTAAATTGGACTGTAGGAGAAAGTTTGAATATTTAGCATCCTGCAAATTACTGGCACCCTTGAGCAAAATATTATTTTGTAAAATCAAAAATGTAACAACTGTTTTATTGTTTCCATGAAATGTAATTGAATGTATTGTATTAGTCTTCCTAACTTTAACAGGTTTTGTTTTTCCTAACTTTAACAGGTTTTCGTCAGATTTTGTTGAATATTTACACTTTCATTGGATTGAGATTATTTTACGGCCAATATAAAAAAATTGCAGAAAATGTATTTCACGAAATCATGCTGTTTCTTTCAATAGGTGGATATATGTCTTGCTTATTTAATACCTTGTTAATATTCTATGTTTTTTATGTCAAACTGCCTGGCTTCAGTAGCAGGAGAGATGCTATGCTAGCTCCATGAATATTCATAGATCATCTCAAATTCCAAACGGGTTTAAACATTTTTTTATCTCACAGTTGTATGGATGTCATGTGCAGCACATTTACATCAGTATACTTGTAACAACCTAAGAATTATGAAACTTAGATCAAATAAGCTTCATGTTTCAAATAGCAATTATTTTTTATCTTGACTAAAATCTACACGCTCATTGCCCCCCGTGCAAAACCTCTCACATGCTAAATAATTAATTATCTGCTTAATATGGTCTGAGGAAACCCTTTCGCTTCACCTATTCCTTCATCTTATATTTAGAGTCATGGGTGACTGCATACTTGTATCGTATCTGAAATGGGCAGTTGCAAAATATGCAAGGATGTACTTAGTACAATTACTACTAAAAACCATACAACATAAGGATTTTAGTTAACAACTGTGACTGCTCAAAAACAATACATTTTATAACTTAGTAAATGAGCTCACCAGAGCGTAGCCATCATTGATAACTGTAATTATTCAAGATGTATGTTGAAATCCAATCTTGGATTGTCATGCTTTTTGTAACTACATAAATACAAGCTAGCAAATGAACCACAGTTTCAAATGTGGTAACACATTCTATTTTTTTTTATTCCAGAACATTCCTAATCTGTTTTCTGGTGATGTCATAACCAGTTTAATACACAAGTTAAAACTATGGCAGCTTCAGCAATGCATGTTCTTTTCTTTCTTTAAAGGTAAGACAGGACACACATTTATTTTATTAATGACTTACTTAAGAGTCATTGCATTAAACATCAGATAACCTAGTTGATTAGCTTGTGCTCATTGAAAGAAATATTTTATTGAACTTAGTCATGTTGTATGCCAGGTCTGTCAGGAACCTACTTAGTACAGAGCAAATTTAAAGACCTGAGACTTGAGGCTGAAGATGATCCGTCATTGTGACTTTTTCTTCTGCTTTAAAGATGACTGTTACCCTCCCATTCTGCCTACATGCTAACTCCACTCTGTCTCTCTGCTCACATGCTAACTCCACTCTGTCTCTCCTCCCACTCAATGTCAACATGCTGCCTATATGCTAACTCCACTCTGTCTCTCTGCCTATATACTAACTCCACTCTGTCTCTCTGTCTACATGCTAACTCCACTCTGTCTCTGCCTACATGCTAACTCCACTCTGTCTCTCTGCCTACATGCTAACTCCACTCTGTCTCTCTGCCCACATGCTAACTCCACTCTGTCTCTCTGCCTACATGCTAACTCCACTCTGTCTCTCTGCCTACATGCTAACTTCACTCTGTCTCTCTGCCCACATGCTAACTCCACTCTGTCTCTCTGCCTACATGCTAACTCCACTCTGTCTCTCTGCCTACATGCTAACTCCACTCTGTCTCTCTGCCCACATGCTAACTCCACTCTGTCTCTCTGCCTACATGCTAACTCCACTCTGTCTCTCTGCCTACATGCTAACTCCACTCTGTCTCTCTGCCCACATGCTAACTCCACTCTGTCTCTCTGCCTACATGCTAACTCCACTCTGTCTCTCTGCCTACATGCTAACTCCACTCTGTCTCTCTGCCTACATTCTAACTCCACTCTGTCTCTCTGCCTACATGCTAACTCCACTGTGTCTCTCTGCCTACATGCTAACTCCACTCTGTCTCTCTGCCTACATGCTAACTCCACTCTGTCTCTCTGCCTACATGCTAACTCCACTCTGTCTCTCTGCCCACATGCTAACTCCACTCTGTCTCTCTGCCCACATGCTAACTCCACTCTGTCTCTCTGCCTACATGCTAACTTCACTCTGTCTCTCTGCCCACATGCTAACTCCACTCTGTCTCTCTGCCCACATGCTAACTCCACTCTGTCTCTCTGCCTACATGCTAACTCCACTCTGTCTCTCTGCTTACATGCTAACTCCACTCTGTCTCTCTGCCTACATGCTAACTCCACTCTGTCTCTCTGCCTACATGCTAACTCCACTGTGTCTCTCTGCCTACATGCTAACTCCACTCTGTCTCTCTGCCTACATGCTAACTCCACTCTGTCTCTCTGCCTACATGCTAACTCCACTCTGTCTCTCTGCCTACATGCTAACTCCACTCTGTCTCTCTGCCTACATGCTAACTCCACTGTGTCTCTCTGCCTACATGCTAACTCCACTCTGTCTCTCTGCCCACATGCTAACTCCACTGTGTCTCTCTGCCTACATGCTAACTCCACTGTGTCTCTCTGCCCACATGCTAACTCCACTGTGTCTCTCTGCCTACATGCTAACTCCACTGTGTCTCTCCTCCCGCTCTCTGTCAACATGCTCTCGTCACCTCCTGGGGTCTGTTAGCTGGATAACAGTGAGGAGATAGCGTGGGGCCTGCTCCCTTCAGCCGGCCGCAGAGCCTCTGGTGCCATGGAGTGTGACATCAGTGCAGACGAGACAGGGACCATGTCAGCAGTACCAGCTGTAGCACAAAGGACTGAAGGGTCCTGGGTCGATGAGGCCCGGAGAACATGCCCTGTTCTGCAGAAACTAGAACAGCAGATCCTGATGACCACGGAGCAGATCCGGATAGAACAGGAGGCTCGGGATGATAATGTAGCCGAGTACTTGAGACTGGCGCAGAATGCCAACAAGCAGCAGGCTTTCCGTATCAAAAAGTTATTTGAGAAGACGAACCATAGGTGTGCGCAGACCATCGCCGACCTGCGAAAGAAGATGGAAGACTACCGCCAAGAGTTTAAAGAGATACAGCAAGTGTGTGTGTGTGTGATCAAATCTTACCATAAATGTTGGGAGCAGATGTCTGCACAAAATAATGAAACCTGACCTGTTGGCCCCCACATTATTGATAATCTAGACCCCACTGTTTTCAGATATTCGGGGTAAAACTT
Organism: Dallia pectoralis; assembly: GCA_029465975.1. NCBI lineage: Eukaryota > Metazoa > Chordata > Actinopteri > Esociformes > Umbridae > Dallia > Dallia pectoralis. The sequence goes on from CM055744.1 coordinate 17,517,262, forward strand.
AGCTCCAGGCTTATTGTAGAAATTGGGGTTCATCTTTAGTTTAGGCATTATGGGTGAAGGAGATACTGAAACAAATGTGTGTGTGTGTGAGCAGGAGAGGTGGTCCAACAGCTTCTTTATCTTTAGTAGAGACCATTATCTCTCTGTTTCATGATCTTCCTCTCTTTATCTTTAGTAGAGACCATTATATCTGTTTCATGGCCTTCCTCTCTTTACAACAGGCTCCAGCCCGGCAGCCTAAGGAAGCGCTGGTAAACATGCAGCAGGGGTCGGAAGATGTAGGGGCCAACAAGACTAAGGTTGTGGGGAGGAGCTTTATCGGCCACAAACCCAGCAGCACAGTAACACCTCAGGAGTTTGAAGGGTGTTCAGTTGACACACCCCAGAGTGTCTTTATCACTTCGGCTTCTCGCCTTAAGTACGGCAGTGATGACAAATGCTCCAGTGACTCTGTGACAGGCAGTACGTGTGCCAGGGCCGAGGCAGCAAGAGAAATGAGGAGGCTCTGGGACACCCTGCTGGAAGACCTGCCGGAGGTCAACGTCAACAGTGCCCGCATGGAGAACGCCATGGAGACCACGAGGTGTCAGATGCAGAGAGGGTTCTCCTACACTTTGCACTGTCTTGAGAAGGAAATATACCGGCATGACCTACTGGAAGAACAGCTGAATGACTTGACAGAGCTGCACCTGAATGAGATGTCCAATCTGAAACAGGAACTGGCCAGCATGGAGGAGATGGTGGCCTACCAGTCCGATGAGAGTTCCAGAGAGGCTCAGGTATAGGAGAGGAACCAGAATGTATTGTGTTAATCAACACTGTAGTGAATCAAAAATGCACAGTTTAATCACCTTTTTCTGCGCAAAACATGTAACCACCTTTCGTTGGTGAAAGCAGTGTAGATACATGGAGCATTAACCACAGTGCTCAGTGCTGAGTCTATAGAGTCATACCCCTTCAGCTGTGTTCTTCCTTAAACATGTTAGGACGTGTGTTTGTACAGGAAGTGTTGGAGTCATGCGTGGACCGTGTCACTAAGTTAGAGCTGCACTTAGAGCTACAGCAGCAACAGCAGCAGGTGGTGCAGCTAGAGGAAGTGGAGAAACCCAACAACCGCACCCGGCTGGGCACCCTGCTGGGCAAACTAATCAACATAATCCTGTCTGCCATAGCTGCAGTGCTGGTGGTCGTCTTCACCCCACTCATAAAGACCCAAACTCGGGGGACAGCGACTCTCATACTGTTCCTTACTCTGTTCATCCTCTGGAAGCACTGGAGGTGTCTGGAGCTCTGGTATTTCCAGACATTCCCATGCCCAGGTTCTGACCAACACCACGTTTCCTTTTGACTCAACCCGTCAGCTAGACGGTATAAATGCATGTACAAACACTTGCGGCTGAGAAGATATTCCTTCTTTATCCCATCTACTTTTATTAATAAGATGTTAGACATATTTATGCATTTTATTCTTTCATCACTAGAGGAGAGAAAACACATGGGTGTACTGCATTCAACTGCAGTAGACTGGAAGCTGTGGCTTGCCGCAATATGACCCCAAGCAATAATGTTTATTTAAATGTATGCCGAATATATCCGTCTCATTAAACTCGGGGGAAAACTACAGAAACAAATGTTCTGATGTACTGTAGGCCAAGGTGACGATGGCAACTGGAGCCTGCTACTGCATCCTGCCCGCCGAACCAATCCAGAAGCCTTATTATTCTGACGGCGCAGGCAGCTAATATTTTTTGTAATCAATTTAATTCAGCACTTAATCAGATCCACATGGAGCCTACTGAATAATTCAGCACCATTCTATGAACACCTCCTGGGGTCAAAGACAAACGCTTATCTGTCAGGCAGCAAGCTGCGTCACAAATGTCAGAGTGCCGCGCGCTCCACACCTCAGTGGGAGTACTCGCACAGCTAAAGACGCCGAACAGGAACACGGATGCGGCAACTCATTGTCATTTCCGTGCATGTTGTTGTTGCAGGGTGTAGTAGGTATAATACTAAATAAACGACGCCTCAGACGCTTTTGCTTGATTTTCTGCATGAGAAATGATCAAAAGAAATCTGGAAAGCCTTTATAACACGTCTGATTAGTTGCCTGCCCAACAGAAGTTTCTTTAGAGGAAGAGAGCCATTAGACGAGAGCTGTCTGTAATATATTATTTATAGAGGTGGTGGTGGTGTGAACACTATGGGCTATTATGTAACACGGTTGTGCGTTATCTTATTATACTGTGTGTGTGTAAATATTATTTTAATTGTTGGTGCTGTATATGTTTTTTTACTGTGCGTCTACCAGGATGTTATTTGAATGTGTGTGTGACTAGAGGGTGTAAATACAACCACAAACCATAAGCCACACAGCCTCGAGATGCAAATGGCATATCTGAACTACTTTTCCAGGCTACATTCTCCACATACAGATGCAAATGTTCTGGCTGACGGTGTGCTTTCCTAGTTTTCCCACAGCCTGTAGTGCGTAGGAGCCTGCCAGGACCGGGCTATCTGCTCTAACTGTTGTGGGGGTGGTGTACACATGTACATTCTCCTCCGTCGGGGTTGACTCCAACCATCTGTGTTTATTCTGAGATGATATACCAGTAAATGCGTTAAGGCAGAGACGTATGTTTCTGATGGATGGGGTTAGTGCTTTCTCACTGTTACTCAAAGTGTTCTGTTTCTATCACTCCTTCTCTCCTCCTCCCTTCCTCTCGTCTCCTTGCTTTTCCCGTTAATCCTCTTTCTCGTGCTTCCCATCCGTGCTCCCCACTCCCCCTCTCTCCCCACTCCCCCTCTCTCCCCACTCCCCCACTCTCTCTCTTTCTCCCTCTCTCATTCTCCAATTCTTGACAGTCTCTCTTTCTCTCCCCAAGGTGACTTTGCTTCCTTCACAGGCATTGCAGATGTGTTTTTTTGTTCTGTAAGACTGTGTGAGTGTGAAAAAGAGATGAGAGAGATGGAGAACAAAGGGCGAGGATAGGAAGAGGAGAGGGACAGAAGGGAGCGCAAGGGAAACAATATGATGAACAGAGAAGGAATATGACGTTTATTTGTACTGTAAACATGTCACTATGCACACACACACACAACTACACGCTGGGTGTTCACAATCTGTCTCAATCAGGTGTGTTCGGGTTTAACTGGTGTTGAAGGTGTTCAACTTGACCTGCATTCATTATCATTAGCATCGGAGAGGGAGAAATGACAAATGTCTCATTATTTCAGACGGGCAATAGTGGCTGCAGTCAGCAGTAAATACTGTTCGAATCTGGGACAGAGCTGCTAAATTTAGGGATCAGAGAAAGAGAGAGGGGAGTGAGGAGGGTGGAGAATGGAGAGACAGGGGGAGAAAGGAGAAACCATCCATTTAGACAGTTTGTCCCCGGCTGAGCGGACCTGACAGGTCTTTCTAATGAATAAATTAAATTGAACCAATGAGATCAAGCCGTATGGTGGGTCAACGGCCCTGTGTTTGTGGAAACGTTCCAGATGTTTTTTAATTGTATATACTTTCAGCTCCAATCGACTGCATGCTGCATTGAAACACTTGTTTTAGGAAAGAAGGCATGTTCATGGTTTTACTTTTTAAATTTGCTGAGCTGATGAAGTGGGCAACTTTCTTTGATTCATATTTTTTGTGTTTGTTAGCACCTCGATTATTGAATGTCTTCTAAAATCGAATATTAAATAACCTGAATTTAAATGACCTCAACAATGGAAAAAGTTTTACACTTGTTTAGTTCTTTATTCTTTACCCGATATCCGCGGTCAAGGATGGTGGCGGTTTTCTGGTCATGTTTGATGCTTCGACCTGGTCAACTTGCCGTCATTACCCAGACCAGGAATTCAGCTCAATTTAATAGAATTCCTCTGTGAGATCAAGCTGAAGCTGACACATAAGTAACTACACTTGTGTCTCATATCCTAGTCATCGTCTAGGTTTAAGTAGAGATTGAATGGCTGGACCAATTAAAGCAGTTCATGCACAAGGCTTGGAATTATTGTGAGAAACTGATGAACAAGGAAGCATATGGTTTCAATCATTGCAGTTAAAGTTGGACCAACTAATTACTGAGTGTTATTTGTCCAATAACATTTTCACTTATATGGACAATCTATACTGGTACAATATATGGACAATCTATACTGGTACAATATATGGACAATCTATACTGGTACAATATATGGACAATCTATACTAGTACAATATATGGACAATCTATACTGGTACAATATATGGACAATCTATACTGGTACAATATATGGACAATCTATACTGGTACAATATATGGACAATCTATACTGGTACAATATATGGACAATCTATACTGGTACAATATATGGACAATCTATACTGGTACAATATATGGACAATCTATACTAGTACAATATATGGACAATCTATACTGGTACAATATATGGACAATCTATACTGGTATAATATATGGACAATCATTTGTTTTTCTTTCTGTGCTAAACTCACTGAAATATTTACAATACCTGTTACTTTCAATCGCTGTTAATAATTAATATTTTGACCGTGTTTCCAAAAGGTTAACCAACTAATTGGAGGAATAATTTTTTCAGATTGCAGTCACAGATTTTTTATACAGCATGCAAATTGGTCTAAAAAGAAATGTGATCAGCTGTCAAATGTTTTTTTCTTTCTTTAACTATGGTCGAATATGCTGATTTGCTTTAGGTCCTTAGAGAGCTGTTCACAATACAGCAACTCCATGCTTAGAGCCACTGACGACTCAGCAGACGACATTATTAATTGAAAAGGGCAAACCTACAACACAATGTGCAGATGATTGACAGGAAGACAAGGCCCATGTGACTGGGAGTGCACACTCACTAGTGCACCCTCGGTCTACTCGCTATGTTACTGAGAAAGTGCACTTGAGAGTGTGCATGTATGTTGGCGTTTGTGTGGCAGCTTAGTGGCCCTGGTGATGCTGAAATACAGGGCCAATCAATCTTAAAGTAGCACGTGCATGGAATAATGTGGGATGTTTGCGTTTAGTGTTTATATTTGTGCAAGCAGGTATTCCACAGGATGTTTGTGGAATTTTGTTAACATTTCTTTTTAATACACTCGTTCTTTAAAAGCAGCATGCGTTAGAGCGACTCCAAAGACTAATAATTATCCTCTTTTGTCAATTGATTGGAGAAAAACAGGCACACATAGTCAATTTCTTTAATACATACCTTGTTCTGTTCTAATAAGAAATACAATATAGTAACACAATAAAAATAATACAATACTATCATATTTCTATATACATGGCCATACATGTTTAGTACCGTACACACGAAAACACATATACATATAGATGTTTAATTTCTTCCTCACACATCCTCATTGCCTCACTCAACACGGCTCCTATTTTGGCCAACACACGACTGCTGCAGCCCAAATCAATCCCTCCAGTCAATTCCCTAAGAGCTAGATATTACAGAATTCACCTCCCTGAACATGTACATAATAAATACACAGGAATAATTTCCTTGAGTCTTGCTCCAAAATGAAGTAGGAGAAAACAGAAGGAACGAAAGAGCCCATACAGCGGCCCAGAAAAGAGCCAAAAAAAGCTCCTTCACCCTTGAGAACCATACATGTTATACTGAAACTGTTTAATGTAGCCTACGTACTCCATGGTTATAACTCGGCTAATACCTATTACATTAAGTAAATGAGGGCGGGGCTGGTGTATTTGTTTATGGTACACAGTATGTTGAACATGCGTAAGAGGGAGAAATATAAAGCCCTGAGGAGGAAGGACACACAGATAGAAAACAACCTCCAAAAGCGGCTCCAGGACATTCATACTCGGGTTGTTGTGAGTTGGTTACCCACTCTGTTGTCAAGTCCCGTTGGTAAACAGTTGTGGGGGTTACAAACGCTGCCCTTTAATTTCTTAAAGTCCTCTATAAAATGTGAGTGATGACGTCTCACTTGTAAATGAACACACTGTCCTATTCACATAGTTACATGTATTGTTTGCCTCTACTTCCCATATTGCCTCACCAGGACAGTGCCACCAATCAGCAGCTGAAACCCCTCCCTCTTCTGTGGTCACACCCCTTGAGGAACAATCGGCCAATGCTTGGTTGATATCTTCAGGGAGGCTCGGTACCTGCTGATGATTTATTGCACAGTTATACACACACACACACACACACACACACACGCACAGACACTCGTACAAACAATGTGACGCACACATGCAAACACACACACACATACACACACACACACACACACACACACATACACACCGCATTCTTGTTAAGAGACATGCATTACAACTTTCAGCACCTTGAGAATCAAGTGAGAACTGAATTGAAGCCAGTCCCAGTAAGTTTCAGTTGTAAATAAGCTACCTCATTACTCTAATTATGGGACAAATAAAAAAGATCAACAGAAATTGTTCTGTTAGATATACACAGTTTGGATTTAAATGAAACATTGTTCTTGAGACAACAGCTACCTGTAAACCATATCGCACAACTAGCAAGCTTTGCAGGCCTTGTTAGAAAAGAAAGTACTACCTCCCCAGCTATCTCTCTGAAGCAAATTAGTTTATTGACCAAACTAGCTACTAGTGAGACCTAGCTAGGTAACTTTACCTTGTCTGACATGAACAGCGTAACTCCGTTCATTTTACATAACATTTCAGACATGCTGCCCTTAAAACTAGATCAGAAATCAGCCTGAACAATAACAAATACATTGAATAAGGAGTCTACAGGCATTAAATAAACGTATCAGGCACAGCAGCAGCAACAGCAGCAACAGCAGCAACAGCAGCAACAGCAGCTTGCTTATAATTTTAGCAACAGCTACGAGCTTATAAACAGTGCTAGCTTGCGTTACTGGAATCTGTGTATCTTTGAATTATTTTACAGATCTGATGTTTTAGATTTGGGAAATGTCTGCCTGTTCGGCGATATACCTAATTGTGCTAAAAACTGTGCCACACCGCTGTGTTACGTCCAACTACCGATCAAGTAATTGCACCAATGTCCATTATTGGTTAAGTAAAATCTAGAATATCTCCTCCAGCTTTGTACTAAGAAAAGCTAAGGAAATGCCAGTATTTGAGTTATTATCAGCAGTTTGAATGATACATTGTATAATCCCAATACTAAAACTATTATTCTGCACTGACCCGAGTCTAGTTTTAAGGCATGAATAATGAAATCCTAATAATGAAATCCCAATAATGAAATCAGTATGAAGGTATGCTAGGATATCCAAAGTTTATGCCGGGTTCACAAAGATTATAATGTATATTGCTTTGTAACTTGCTGTTGCCACGGAAACCGAGTGGCCATCTTGTGGTTCCTCGGGGGAAAAATGAGTAGCTGTTTACAAAGATCAAAGTGCAAAGCTGATGTTCGAGCTTTGGGCCCACCTGCCAGCATCACATCTGAATGGAGGAAGACGCTGATGATGTTAAATTACCTTTTGACCAACGTATACATGCACAGACAAAAAAACAAACACAACATGCACGCGCGCGCACACATACAAACACCCACATAAAGTCTCATTCCCTCACAGCCACTGTCAGACAGTTACTGGTGGCATCACTGCCCTCCTGCCCTTTCTTGCGTCCCTTCCTCTGTCCTCCTCCTTCCACCCAGGAGTTGTGAATTACAGTACCCCCGCTCGGTGCCGGGTCCACCTGAAGCAGAGACACCACCCGCTTCTTAACACGGGTCTTCAGGGCTTTACGCAGCTTCTGTCTGGTGAAGGCGTAGAGCAGAGGGTGGAAGATAGTCGTGCCGTAGGCCATTGCCAGGAAGCAGAGCCTCACGCGCACCAGGCTGTCGCTGGGACCCAGACAGAGGATCAACACGTTCACCATGGACAGAGGAGCCCAGCAGCCCAGGAACGTGGAGATGATGATCAGGGACATTTTGAAGACTCTGCGCTGGCGTTCCCGACGGTCCCGGTGGCGCCTCACTGCCCGCCTGAGGGCAATGATGGCCGATACGGAGGCCTGGACACCTGGTCGCTCTCCCCCTGCCGGCGGCAGGGTGGTGGCATCAGTCGGGGATAGGGTCTGGGGGGCCGGTGTAGCCGGGGTGGTGGCGATGGGGGTGTTGGCGGCAGTGTTGGTGACCCCCGTGGCACCGCTGTCCGAGGCGACAAGGGGCACGGTGGAGAGGGGCGGAGGGGAGGTGGGAGTGGAGGAGGGAATGAGGGGTGCCTGGGTGAGGTGCTGGTTCTGGCTGGAGGAAACCCTGCCTCCTGTGGCCAGAGTCAGCTCCTTCCTCCTCCGTCTCCGCCTACGGATCACGCAGCCCGTGTCCTTATTGGAAGCACGTGGGCCCCTCTTGATGTGGGTGCCGATACGGATGTTCAGAGCCTGCAGGATGCGCGAGTAGGTGAACAGCATGACCACCACGGCGATGAAGAAGCAGGGCACCTGTAACAGGAGGTGGTAGTACATGGCCATCCCTGTGTGGTAGCCCTGTCCCCCTACACACAGGAGGGTCCTGTTCTGCCACACCGGTGGCAGGGGGTGGTAGGGAATAGAGGGGGCAAAGGGGGAAATGGGGGTGGAGGGAATCAGGGTCACCCCTGTGGGGGTCAGCCCAGTAGAGGCATCAGACTCGGGGCCAGCTGTCAACACTTCCAACTCTATCTCTCCCACTTGGCTGTCCACCGGTGAGGGGAAGAAGAAGTCTCCCTCCAGGAAGGGCAGGAAGAAGACAGCCAGAGACACAGACCAGACAGTGGCCAGAAGGAGCGCAGCACGTCTGGGGGTCAACAGCCTTGTGGCCGGCCGGACGGAGATGTCATAGCGGTCCAGGCTGATGACCAGCACGTTGATGGCTGTGGCCACACTGGTGAAGGTGACGCAGGCCTCGTGGAAGCAGCACAGTGTGGCCAGGATGTCCCCACCGCTACCCTCCCCTGGGAGCAGGATGACCGCTACGGTGAGTGGCAGACACAGGACACAGACCAAAATGTCCAGCACGTGCAGGCTCACCGTGACCATGTTGCTGACAGAGTCGACCAGGTTGGATTGGGCGCAGTAGAGCACCAAAACGGTCAGGTTACTGCTGAAGCCCAGCACCAGCTCCAGCATCAGCACACTGGTGAGAGACACCTGGAAGCCCAGGGGTAAGGGGGCACTCCAGCCCCCCTCAGCCCCTGGCACACTCCCTCCTTCTTGAAGCCCCGCCCCCTGCCCATCGCTGGTCTCCAGGAGGTCGCTGTAGTGCTCGGTCTCCATGGACACCACTGTACTCGCTCACACATAGCAACGGCCACGCCAGACCATGCCCTGCCCTCGCCCTTTCTGCTGGTTTTGATGGGCGCAGGAAACAGCCAATGACAGGTCGTCAGCTCACTGCAGTTCTGTGGAGAAATGGACAGAGAAAGGATGGGTAGATCAGTTCAACAACGTAAGGTGCAGTGATAAGGAGAGGTGACAACATTTGTGTTCAGTTTGATGTAAAGAAAAGGGAAATATTATAGTATTGCTGGTGTTTCCTCCGTGATCCTGAATATCCCCTGAAGTTGTTGTTGAAGAGAGGCCACGGTGCAGACACCAGCTCATCAAGCTGCTACATGGTTCAGAGCTAGGCTAACCCATCTGACTGCTACATGGTTCACCACAAGGGTACTGGCCCAACACCACAAAATGCTTGAATACGAATGTTTTTGGTTTAAGTATACACACACTTATTATTTCAAAATATAGGTCTATTTAAGTATACACACACTTATTATTTCAAAATATTAGGTGTATTTAGATGTTAGATTGTTCCGCTCCATACTAGTACAGTGTTTGATTTAATGCGTTCTGCAAAAGAAAGATTACATGCTATTATATACAGAATATAGATAATTAGTACTTTTATAAATGACATCTTTGAACCCTGTGATTATGGAAATTAGATAAAAGTGAATTTGTTTTTTCTGCAGTTGCCTACATTTTTTATGCATTGTGCTTAGACACATTTGTGTCGCTATGAGAAGTGGTCTGAAGGATTTTCTCAAATCAACGAGCTTAACTATTTTTAAATTTAATTTTAAGTATTTGAATCTGTTACATTTGTAATTCTATAATGGTAGCGATCTAAATAGTATTTTATGTTATGTTTTGGAGCATATTTACGTGTGTGTATGGTGCTTTTGAAACAACAGAAATATACGAGAACCTCACGAGAACCTCCCTAAATTAAATTAGGTTAAATTTAACAAATATTTTTTTTTATAAAATTAGGTCATTGGTAACCATATACACGGTCAAAATTAACATACACACGATATATGCAGAACATAATTAAATTGTTCCTTCTCTAATTGAAAGTCAATTTGAATTTCCTGTGGAGTTTGGCCATTATCAATTCAGTGGAATTTAAAGCCCAACTCCATTCACAATCAAACCAAACCTGGTACCAGTTTAAAGCCCAACTCCATTCATAATCAAACCAACCCTGGTACCAATTAGAAGCCTAATTCCATTCACAATCAAACCAAACCTGGTACCAGTTTAAAGCCCAACTCCATTCACAATCAAACCAAACCTTGTACCAGTTTAAAGCCCAACTCCATTCACAATCAAACCAAACTTGGCACCAGTTTAAAGCCCAACTCCATTCACAATCAAACCAAACCTGGCACCAGTTTAAAGCCCAACTCCATTCACAATCAAACCAACCCTGGTACCAGTGTGGGACTGTGTGTGATACAGTGACGGGTAAGTAGATGCATATGCCACACAGTCCACATCATTTAACAAGTCATCAGGGACACATTGGCCCACAGAACTCCCTATCTCCTGAAATACTGGTTGCCTGGCATTATAGTGGCTCCAGTAGAGGAATCTGAACTTCTCTCTGCACCACTCTGAGTGGGTGGCAGGGGGCTACATCCTTACATAACAATAACTAGGTCAGATAACATGCATACATTATGGAAACGACCGTCCAGATGTTAGACACGCACAACAACAGTTTCAGCGCACATGTCCATCGATAGCGTTGATGTTCAGCCTACACACACGTGAGTCCAATCGGCCGTTCTCTGTACACACAGATGACTGTCAGATGGAGAAACACAACTGAAACCATTTAGACTATTTCACAAAATCCTTAAACACCCTGTTAAAACCTGTTTAATGACATAAGGTCGATTTCATTTGACCACCCGTGTAAAACCACTCATAGTTACAGCAAGGAGAGCAGTTTTCCGGCTTCCTCGTCGGGGTGTGCGGGTGTGTTCGGGGCCTGAGGCAAAGCCGTCGTAATGAAGACGAATGGATTTTAGACAAATAGGAATATTGCCAATTGTACAACACCTTTTGTAAGATCAACATTAGAGGTTAGATACCGGGGCTTATATATGGATTGGAAAGAAATCTGAAAAATATAAAATATCAGCTATAGCCTATTGCTTTAAGAAATATCCATTAGTAGTAGATTGCTAACCAACATGGGTAGGCTGCTATTAACGTAGGCGTATTCAGATTTTACAATCCACAACCTGAGGTAAATTAGGCTCTTCGGTCACAAATCAGATTTTTCCTCGTTACCCATGGTATCCATGGTATCCTTTACGCACATGCTGATCACGCACAACGTTTGGGAGTGAATAACCAAAGTGACCAAAAACAATCTGACATGCAACATAAACTCATAACTATTTGGAACTAATAACTAATATTAGTTAGTATCAAAAGTATCTGTAATCTGATTACATGTTTTGTAATGTAACAGATTACACGTAACAGTCATAGCAGGTGTGTTATAGCAGGTGTGTTATCGCAGGTGTGTTATAGCAGGTGTGTTATAGCAGATTTGTTATAGCAGGTGTGTTATATCAGGTGTGTTATATCAGGTGTGTTATAGCAGGTGTGTTATAGCAGGTGTGTTATAGCAGGTGTGTTATAGCAGGTGTGTTATCGCAGGTGTGTTATAGCAGGTGTGTTATAGCAGATTTGTTATAGCAGGTGTGTTATAGCAGGTGTGTTATATCAGGTGTGTTATAGCAGGTGTGTTATAGCAGGTGTGTTATAGCAGGTGTGATATATCAGGTGTGTTATAGCAGGTGTGTTATATCAGGTGTGTTATATCAGGTGTGTTATAGCAGGTGTGTTATAGCAGGTGTGTTATAGCAGGTTTGTTATAGCAGGTTTGTTATATCAGGTTTGTTATATCAGGTGTGTTATAGCAGGTGTGTTATAGCAGGTGTGTTATAGCAGGTGTGTTATAGCAGGTTTGTTATAGCAGGTGTGTTATATCAGGTGTGTTATAGCAGGTGTGTTATAGCAGGTGTGTTATATCAGGTGTGTTATAGCAGGTGTGTTATAGCAGGTGTGTTATAGCAGGTGTGTTATAGCAGGTTTGTTATAGCAGGTGTGTTATATCAGGTGTGTTATAGCAGGTGTGTTATAGCAGGTGTGTTATAGCAGGTGTGTTATAGCAGGTGTGTTATAGCAGGTGTGTTATAGCAGGTGTGTTATAGCAGATTTGTTATAGCAGGTGTGTTATATCAGGTGTGATATAGCAGGTGTGTTATAGCAGGTGTGTTATAGCAGGTGTGTTATAGCAGGTGTGTTATAGCAGGTGTGTTATAGCAGGTGTGTTATAGCAGGTGTGTTATAGCAGGTGTGTTATATCAGGTGTTTTATAGCAGGTGTGTTATAGCAGGTGTGTTATAGCAGGTGTGTTATAGCAGGCATAACCGTAGACCATTTGTATTTGTGTCCTAAATGGTACTGAAGGGTCCACAGGTGGCGTTGTAATAATTATCTATTTTTAAAGTTCCCAAACTGTACAGTTTGATTTACAGGCCTTTACAGGTTTCCTCATTAAAGGCTGATTGACTTATGTTTTCATATGTATGTATATAACAAAGAATGATAAAAGCTCATGTTTCACAGTGGAGGCACGTTCGGCTGAACCATTGCGTATTCAGGTGTGTTTTGTGGTGTTCTATCAATATGTACTGTTCCGAGTATCCAGTGACTGGTTTCACTGGGTAAGCATTTGCAGTGCTAAATAGACTTGTCATGGTTTGGAAGCCAATGTCAGACCATCTGGCAGTGCTCTCAACAGAGCTGATGGCTATTTTGCTTGCCTTGGCTAGATAGAATAATCATATGCTGACTCAAGTGTGATTCTGAAAAGCATAAAGTTCTCTTATTGTAGTTTGAACTCAAGTGAGAGCTCACAGATCTCAAGTGTGCCCATTTTTTGTCAGGGTTCTGTAGTTGGACCGGAGTTGATTATAAATCTGGTCAGAAGCAAAAACTGATATAAGTATGACAGAACAGTGGGTCGTTTTCTGTTCTTGCTCAGGAACAACTTGTACATCTGATAGGGGATTAGAACCTTTCATTTACTGTCCCAACACTCTTAACCACTTGGCTTTCTTACCACCACAGGACATAATTGTTCGACACAAACCTTCTATTCTCAGGTGGCCTGGAAAATGGTGAAACTATATTTGAAGACATAAGGCTAAAAGCATCCAGGTCAGATAAGACAGAATTCCCTATTGGACTTATTGGTGTAGTGTTGCTTTTACCTCTCCTGCATGTCTCCTATAGATAACGTCTCCTCAATCTCTTTATCTCTCCCTCTATCCCCAGTTTCTCCTCTTCTCCATGACTCCAGGCTGCAGCCAAGCAGAGTGCAATAGCTTTTCTGTGGAACCTGGTTTGTCTTAATCCAATAATGGCATCCATGGTGTTTAAAAGTGTGGCTGGAACGCCAATGTAAGGCATCATCGATCTGCCAATTTAACCGGCCCAGGCCAAAAGAGAACACATAAGAGAACACATAAGAGAACACATACAGCGACAAACCAGGAATAAAGCTGCTCTGTTGTCATACATCCTGTCACAGTGTCACTCTGGGAGGCGATTTGTTTCTACCTATATAATACAAGTAGCCTGTAATGTGTCTTAATTTGTGTAGACACCCTATGTTTGAAAGGCTGTGACATGAAACAAATACATTGAGATGGATGGATATTAAGACGATACACTTGGATTGTAATATATATAGTGTGAACAGTAAACAAAGACAGAACTCAAAACAAATCAAGGAATACAGGAGATACTGGCAAAGTAGAATAAGACAATCAAAACCCGTAACACACAACATTCTAGATAATAACAGGTTGAATAATGGGGAAGACAACAAAGATTAAGGGAACCCAATAAACCTAGAAAGATGACTGCTGTGAGGGGACCCATAAGTGAAAGAGATGTGTCTGATCCGTGTCCCTAAAACTCCAGGGACATCGAACGCCGGTCCTGGAGGGAACTGCTTACAGAAAAAGTGGCCTGTTTGTAATCCGCTAGACAACCGGTGAAACGTCATGAATTCACTGTTCAAAAGGAAATTGTCATTGGAAAAATTTTCAACCTTGATGTCCACAAAATCAAATGATTTTAAATTGTACTTTTTCCCAAAACATCAAAAAAAATATCTACATTCACTATGAATTCTGATATTTTTAACAGGCCAAAAAAGGCAGTAGATTCTGCCATATTTGCCGGTTTCTAGACTGTGTTGTGGAGACGTTGTGTGAAACACATGTATCAGTGCTGACATTATATAACAGGAAGTAGTAGTGCTCCTGGTGAATGGTACCTGCAATAAAGTGGTTGAAATTTGACATTAAAACTAAACTGTATAAAATCTCTGACCTTTCGAAAAAACTACTGAAAAACCAATGTGGCCACTTTTTCGCTCTTTCATATTACACTTGTCCAAGGTGTAGTGTTTTCGAACTTGGTTGATGAAAGTAAAATCTTTCAATAATCGTGAAACAAACACTCACCTCTAAACTAACAATGACATGATATTAAATTTAAACGATTTCTGAATATTCAATGCTCCAATGGGGGGTTGGGTGAAAGGTCATGAAGGTTATTAATGTACAAAATATGCACCATAGAAAGAAAGATAAGGTATACAGCCGTAAATGTGAGCAACCAATCATGTTTAATGAAGCTGGGGACAAACATAGATGTGCTCGATCAATCATGTAAAGACTGATTAGACTGGAAATGAATTTCACAAACAAGAAGCACACAATATACTACTGGCTGATCATTGATCTTGTTCAAGCTCTCATAGCGAGAAACACACAGCTACCTATCTTTTTGATTGCAAAGATATTGTTGCTTCCATGTATAAAAAAATAATAGTACAAATATATATCTTGTTCACTTTGTCATTATGGGGTATTGTAGATTGATGGTAGAACAAACACATTTAATCAATTACAAATTACGTTGTTAACCCAACAACACTAGACAAAATGAAGGTGCAGAATATATTCTGAAAATACTATGTACTGATTGGCCAAAACATTATGACTACCTGGATAATATGATATGAGGTTGGTTTAAGGTTGGGGTGAGGTTAGTATGAGGTTGGTGTGAGGTTGGTATAATGTTGGTGTGAGGTTGGTATGAGGTTGGTGTGAGGTTGGTGTGAGGTTGGTATGAGGTTGGTGTGAAGTTGGTGTGAGGTTGGTGTGAGGTTGGTGTAAGGTTGGGGTGAGGTTGGTATGAGGTTGGGATGAGGTTGGTCATTGGAAAACATCTTTTGCACGTATTTGATACATTCTGCTAGCTTGGTTGGGAAATGCGCAGTTTAGGGTTAGGGGTGTATAGGGTGTTTTATAATTTCTTCTTAATTAAAACACATTATGGATCTTTTTGAGAGCAGACAACCACAAGCTCACTCCTAGGGCAAAACAACTCATCTGATCCCCCGCCATCCCAAAGCTTATTGCCCCCAGGTTGGAGGAACCCTAGACAGAGCCTAAACAGCTACATATCTATCTGCTACCTATGAAAATGTGGAATTCTGGATGGTTGTCAATGGGGCAAAATGTCTAGAACTGCTGTGTCTACCGTGACCTTAAAAAAGACAACGGAATACTGCTTCAGCGCAAGTCAATGACCTGATGAAATAGTTCACTGAACTGGAAAGAAGACACCAGAGGCGATCATCCAAGGCTGTGGATGGTGGTGTCGCACTGTCTCCAATTCCCTGTTTGTTTAGTCTGCCTGCTGATGAGACTCTCTCTCCGATGGACCGAGGAAACACTGGACTGTTTGTCTAGAATGATGTCGTTTGAGTGGCCTGCTGGCTACGTAGAGGAATGTACAATAGTGCCCTGTTGGCAACTCTGGCAGGATGCACCAGTTCTTATTATTATAGTGCATTGTGAACCTCTGACATCACATCCACCAGTGGTTGACCTGCACACGGTACGCGCGGGGGTCTTTTGTTGTCTCACCATAACTTCAGCTTCCACCAGTTATGTTCTGCATTTCTTTCAAACAACAGGGTTCATTTGACATTTCGAGCATCACACCACAATTCCAGACCGTAAACTAACTTCCCCAGTCGTAATAACAGTTCTCTGGCAGTGAGATACCTTTGAAAGAACAGACAGTAAACACCAAAAAAGAATGCATTGATATATTTTCTAATTATGCGTGAGTCTGAATTGCTAGAGTTTGTGGTAAGGGGACAATGAGCGGTTTGAGGGGAGTCGCAGAATCGAAAAAACTTCTCCTCTTTGAGGAGCAGCTGTGACTTGGACCTAAGGACCTAACTCAAATTATTTATTTGACAAGAGGCGACAGGGCGCAGAGAGTAACTTAGATAGTGTTGAAGTATATTACTGTTGAAGTATGCCAGATACTATGAAACCAGTAACAGAAGACCTGACACAAGTTTCTACTTATGTCACAAGCCAAGACACAAACTCACACAAAATCGCTGCTCACATGTAACCATTGACTAGGATGATATAAATCTGGTGCTTTTTTTGGAGAGATTAAAAACACAATACGGGTTTAAGTAGGGCTGGGCGATAAAACGATAACGATATGTATCACGATAGACACGGAATCAATATCAATAAGAAATGTGTTCGATAAAACGTTCAATACATTTTTTTTCTTTGTCAGAAGAAACCAGAGCTTGCGGAGGAAGTTTGGTTGCATGAACCAAGGCACTCACTCTCTGGTAACCTGGATACCAAATAGTCAAACCAAATAGTCAGGCTAAATAGTCAAACCAAATAGTCAGACCAAATTGGCAGGCCAAATAGTCAAACCAAATAGTCAGACCAAATTGGCAGGCCAAATAGTCAAACCAAATAGTCAGACCAAATTGTCAGGCCAAATAGTCAAACCAAATAGTCAGGCTAAATAGTCAAACCAAATAGTCAGACCAAATTGGCAGGCCAAATAGTCAGGCCAAATAGTCAAACCAAATAGTCAAACCAAATAGTCAGACCAAATTGGCAGGCCACATAGTCAAACCAAATAGTCAGGCCAAATAGTCAGGCCAAATAGTCAGACCAAATTGTCAGGCCAAATAGTCAAACCAAATAGTTAGGCCAAATAGTCATGGCAAATAATCAGGCCAAATTGAAGGAGCATCAGTCCCAAAAGATTGAAACAGTGGTTGCATTGAATAACAGGACTAGACACTTAACAGAATAGTTGTTCAATGCCACAAAAGCACAACCTTATAAATGATCTAAGAATTTAATCAGCAGCTCTGTGACACATTTTTCACAAGTCTGTCACTGTATTTCTCATATCCAGTTTAGGTTTACGGTTTGGAAAATAATAAAGCATACACCTTCAGCCCACAATGTCTGCTGCCAAGTGTGAGACTTGCTGGAATATCCGTAATGGTGTGGACAGCCATCTAGTGAGAGACATTGTGTTTAATAGCTCTACATGGTTCAAACCTGAGGCCATTTTACAGGAACAGATGCACTCTATTGTAAAACACAGCTACCTCATGATATTCCAACATTCCAGGATGGCAATTCGCCCGAAACGCTTCAGAATGACTTCAACAGTGGTTTCACGCACCCCAGAAAAACATCCACCACTTTCCATCCATGGATTCCCCAAATCACCAGATCTGAACATCATTGAGATTTCTAACCTCATTTATCCCTCAAAGAACAGGATGATTTTCTTCTGAAAAATGATGCAATATCCTACTACACTCAGTTCAGAACGTGTAGGACCACATTTCTAAATATAATTGGAGCTGTTCTGAAAACAAACTTATCTTTATCTACATTGAAATCTAGCATGCCAACACACACAGCATTTAAAAAATGTAAGTTCATAATAGCTAAATCAACCACAAAACATTTATTTTACAAAACCATTACAGACCTACATCGCAGTGCTGGTAGTCAATTCATAAATGTTAAGCAGCCTTAACATCAAATCAAATGAAATTACTGAATTATCTGTTTGTACAAATTAAGTAATAAGCGGTAGAACATTTTGTCTAGAGCCTTGACTGTAAGATACATGTTTTCTGTGTGTTTAACTATTCATGCATGTGCATACATTCAGGACAGTGTGTGTGTGTGTTTGTGTGTGTGTGTGTGTGTGTGTGTGGGTGTGTGTGTGTGCGTGCGTGCGGGCGTGCGTGCGTGCGTGTGCGTGTGTGTGCGTGCGTGCGTGTGTGTGACATATCCAGCCCTCAGGCATTGTGCCACCCACATTATAGCTGGAAGCAAGGTGACGATCGGAAGACTTGCCTTTGACAGGTCAGCCAGAGATGGAGTGGACGGGGAGTGATGATGTCATAACCGGCCTCATGTTCTATTTAACAACAACCCAAATAGAGGAAACACAGGGGAAAAACACAACTCCCTGAGGTCATTAAAACTTGATTACAGATCCAGCACATCTCCCCAAGCAAAGAAAAACACATGCAACCAATGTGATTTTTTGGCAAGTCAAAGGAAACAGTAAGATTGCCTATACAGACTCTGTCATTACATACTGAGATGCTTTTTTGGACTCACAGGTTCACATTCTGTTGTGCTCTTTTGTGTATTCTGAATTAGTTCGACCGTTCTGATCAATGTGTGACAAATTATTTACTGACCTGTTCCACACAGACAAGATGTGGACACGCAGGTTGGTGTTAAGGATGTGACAAATGTATTACTGTCATGTAAAACACACACACACATAGTACAGGATGTGTACAAGCCGGTTGGTTTTAGGGACGTGACAATTGATCAACTTTCCCTAACGATTAAATTGCCTAACATTTTTTTAACCAAAAGTAATTAAATTCCACATGAAATCGCAATGCAAATGGTCTACACACTGCTGCTATCACTTTAACATTCTGAAGGGCAGAATGCACCCATGTAAAAGTTATTTTCTTGCTCAGGTTGGTGCATTGCAAGACATTAATGCGTGTTGTTGTTATGTCACTACTGCAATTGCATTTGCTTATGACTTTATAATGTATCTACGGCTACGCCATACATTAAAATCTACAGAAGTGTTTTTAGAGACATAACATGAAGGAAAAACAGCACACCCTACTGGTGCAGCTAGTGGGTTTTATTTGAAACATTGAATGCATGTTTTTTATTCAATTGATCAGACTGCTGTAAGATATCAGTACTTTTTTTGGCTACATGTTGACACCATGTTGGACAATTACTAGAGGAGACACGTGACCCCCTGATTATTCAATTACTAGAGGAGACACGTGACCCCCTGATTATTCAATTACTAGAGGAGACACGTGACCCCCTGATTATTCAATTACTAGAGACACGTGACCCCCTGATTATTCAATTACTAGAGGAGACACGTGACCCCCTGATTATTCAATTACTAGAGGAGACACGTGACCCCCTGATTATTCAATTACTAGAGGAGACACGTGACCCCCTGATTATTCAATTACTAGAGGAGACATGTGACCCCCTGATTATTCAATTACTAGAGGAGACACGTGACCCCTGATTATTCAATTACTAGAGGAGACACGTGACCCCCTGATTATTCAATTACTAGAGGAGACACGTGACCCCCTGATTATTCAATTACTAGAGGAGACACGTGACCCCCTGATTATTTGAGATTAACCAGTAACATGTTAACAAAGGTTAAGGCCAATAAACTTGGTGTGTAATTATGAATTGTGATTGATTATATCTAAACTAATGCATGATTGCTATTACAGGGGTGTTGGGATTAATCAAATTAGAGGAACTACAGGGCACAGTTGAAAACTTGAACACTGCATGTCATGATTTCCAGATCCTCTAATTAGCTGTTAACATAGTTTTTTCCTCCCACACAGTCAAATTAGTTTTTTGGAAATATTTTTTGTATGACAATCGGGACCTGGTATTGGTCGCTTTGTCCATCAAAGTACTGAGACTGCACTGGCGTGGTCAGTTTTATTGGTCTGTTTTATTCCTTCCTGACTTTAGTGCTGCTTTCACAACCTTCTTTTCAGAGAGTTTGGAAAACCACATTGGTCTACGCTACGGCTCCAGCAAGATTTGTAGAGAGCAAGAGCGGTCAACCACTACCGATATAGACTAGACAGCTCAGCGGTCAACCACTACCGGTGTGACTGTAAAAGCGTAGTAGCCACCAGAGAATTACAGTAGAAGAGTATTGATGAACACTGACCTAGAGAGACAAACAGGGAGGAATATAAAAACAGTGCGAAAAATTGATAGCAAGACAATAGGAAGACGAAAGAGATGGCACGAGGGTGGAAAAACTGCAGACTCATGGCTGTCTAGGTGTTTTTAATGTCCGCAGTGTGGCAATCGATCAAAGGCTTAATTTTCCCACTCATTTCATCCCGCAGCGCTAACCGCTAGCAGCCACCAGCTGGGCCAGCAGCCTCCATGGCTGCCAACCAGCACCTAGCAGTAAAAACAGCTTGTGTAAGCCCCAAACAGAGCATGACATTTCAAACAAGCCAAATGAGAACAAAATGCCAATTTACCTTAATTTTCGTTGGATAGTCATCAAGAGACTTTTGAAATTTCTCAGTAAAATAATAGCATACGCTCATCCCAGTTCACGCAATTCAATTCCGCAACACTCAACCCATACACAACCCATACACAACCCATACACAACC
This sequence comes from Dallia pectoralis, assembly GCA_029465975.1. Lineage (NCBI taxonomy): Eukaryota > Metazoa > Chordata > Actinopteri > Esociformes > Umbridae > Dallia > Dallia pectoralis. Next base: position 17,538,232 of record CM055744.1, read on the forward strand.
ATTACACAACCCATACACAACCAGTACACAACCCATATACAAGAAACAAACTGAAATCTTTGAAGGGGAAAATCAAAAATTAAAACAACCTGGTTATTTGTATCTGCAGAAACCTAAACCAAGCATCAGAACGAGGATGAACGAGGATTTTAGTGACCTAGAACATGGATGTTTGATGCTATAATGTAAATATTAGATATAAAGATAATAGGCCAAAAAGATACATAAGAAACACTTGTGTTCACTTAGAATGTGCCTAAACATGTTCCAAATAATATGTTGGCTCCAAATAAATAATATGTTGATATCCCAATGTGTTCCTGGTGCTAAAATGATTGTTTACCCCGTGCAATATGCTGCCATACAACTCATAGTCAACACACACATGCTCACACACTCACACGCCATATTGTGTCGACAACACCAACCTACACAGTACACACGACACACACGCATGCACGAGCACACATAAAAAACACACTTCTTACACCGCACGCTCGACCACCCAACACAGGAACACACTGCTAACCCACACAGGAACAGGACCACACAATCTAACCCACAGCACACCGCCAACTCAACCCAACACAGGACCACACAATCTTACCCACAGCACACCGCCAACTCAACACAGGAACAGGACCACACAATCTAACCCACAGCACACCGCCAACTCAACCCAACACAGGAACACACAATCTAACCCACAGCACACCACCAACCCAACACAGGAACACACAATCTAACCCCCAGCACACCGCCAACTCAACACAGGAACAGGACACACAATCTAACCCCCAGCACACCGCCAACTCAACACAGGAACAGGACCACACAATCTAACCCCCAGCACACCGCCAACTCAACACAGGAACAGGACCACTCAATCTAACCCAACACAGGAACAGGACCACACAATCTAACCCACAGCCCACCACCAACCCAACACAGGACCACACAATCTAACCCACAGCCCACCACCAACCCAACACATGAACAGGACCACACAATCTAACCCAACACAGGAACAGGACCACACAATCTAACCCACAGACCACCACCAACCCAACACAGGACCACACAATCTAACCCACAGCCCACCACCAACCCAACACAGGAACAGGACCACACAATCTAACCCAACACAGGAACAGGACCACACAATCTAACCCACAGCCCACCACCAACACAACACAGAAACAGGACCACACAATCTAACCCACAGCCCACCACCAACACAACACAGAAACAGGACCACACAATCTAACCCCCAGCACACCGCCAACCCAACACAGGAACAGGACCACACAATCTAACCCCCAGCACACCGCCAACCCAACACAGGAACAGGACCACACAATCTAAAGCCCAGCACACCGCCAACCCAAACCAGGAACAGGACCACACAATCTAAAGCCCAGCACACCGCCAACCCACACACACCCTCTAAACCTAACCAGACAGAGTTGAATATCAGTAGGTATCTGAAATAACTGTCATAGATAAGCTGACATCTTGTGTGTTAAAGAGACGGCTGGATCCCAAAACCCCCGTACACATGAGGGAGAAAGAGAAAAATAAAGGGCATGAAACAACGGGAGCGATAAAGGAATAGTTGGAGGAAGCGCTAAATAAAAAGGCATCAGGTAGGTTACCCAGTAGAGGAGCCGGTGGAGGCCAGCGTATCATTAAAACACTCCACCTCCTCTACTGTCTTTATCATCCACCTGGCCTCCACCTCCACTACTGTCTTTATCATCCACCTGGCCTCCACCTCCTCTACTGTCTTTATCATCCATCCAGCCTCCACCTACTCTACTGTCTTTATCATCCATCCAGCCTCCACCTCCTCTACTGTCTTTATCATCCACCTGGCCTCCACCTCCTCTGCTGTATTTATCATCCATCCAGCCTCCACCTCCTCTACTGTCTTTATCATCCATCCAGCCTCCACCTCCTCTACTGTCTTTATCATCCACCTGGCCTCCACCTCCTCTACTGTCTTTATCATCCATCCAGCCTCAACCTCCTCTACTGTCTTTATCATCCACCCGGCCTCCACCTCCTCCACTGTCTTTATCATCCATCCAGCCTCCACCTCCTCTACTGTCTTTATCATCCATCCAGCCTCCACCTCCTCTACTGTCTTTATCATCCATCCAGCCTCCACCTCCTCTACTGTCTTTATCATCCACCTGGCCTCCACCTCCTCTACGGTCTTTATCATCCACCTGGCCTCCACCTCCTCTACTGTCTTCATCATCCATCCAGCCTCCACCTCCTCTACTGTCTTTATCAGCCACCCAGCCTCCACCTCCTCTACTGTCTTTATCATCCATCCAGCCTCCACCTCTTCTACTGTCTTTGTCATCCACCTGGCCTCCACCTCCTCTACTGTCTTTATCATCCATCCAGCCTCCACCTCCTCTACTGTCTTTATCATCCATCCAGCCTCCACCTCCTCTACTGTCTTCATCATCCACCTGGCCTCCACCTCCTCTTGATTCTTTCACCATATTTCCCATGAGACCTTTAAAGGGTAACTCTCTATTCTGTTTAGCATTTGCACCAACCCGTAATATTACAAACATAATTAATCTGAGATGTTGTGGATGGAGTAAATATTTATATGTTTGGGGGCAGGTTGTATGGTGAGTCAGGAAAGAAATATGTTTAATTTCCAACAGGACAAGCATCAAAACACATAAAAAAATGTATGTAATAATGATTCATATATTATAAAACAATTGAAATAAATTATAATGTATAGCTGAGTGCTTTACATATGTACGTATATGTCATGCTTTGAAGAGACCATTCAGATTTTCTCTGTATTGATCAAATGTCAGTTGTGTATGCTAAAATGTTTTCAATGTTGCCAAAGGGAATATAACTACTAACTTTGCTTCCGTGCCACCATTCCTCTTCTACTAGACAGCCAAATGTGCATGACCTGAGGCAATACCATCCAGCACAGAGCAAACCCCTCCAATGAGATGAAAATAAAGCCCTTTGAAAGACGCCTCTCTACATTACAGATTTCAGTCGGAGAGTTGTTGAAACATTATGGGGGAAAAATAGACAATTACTACAAAAACACTTTGGAAACACTTTTCAACTGTTTAAATAAAGACCTAAATGTCAGTAAAACTAAGTAAGCATGATTGAAAAATGTCATAAGAATAGTTATAAAACGACTGGTTTTATGGTGAGATTACAGTCAAACGTGGACAGAATGGGTCACATCAGCTCAGTCTGATTTGAGCTTTCACTCAATCTCACTTTAGATTCTGGTGTGTTGGTAACGTTGAGCTGGGAATACTGGTTCATATTTTATTTGGGTTCTATTTGGCTCAATTAGCAGAACACGCCCAAATATCATTGCATTTTGCTGATGTTATATTTATATGAAGCCTTTTTTGCTATTGCTAATTGTGTGGAAATCAATGCAGATGAGTCAGTGCCACTGTAATAGTCAACGGGCTATACTTGTCTCTTTTGTTTTTATTGAGCGCTACATAGAAATATGTGTGAGAATAGATTGTTGTTTCTGCAGCCAACACTGCCTCTGCATAATCAATGTAGATCATGTACGCGCGTCAATTGATTTCTGCATGCTCAATATAGACTATGTATGCGCGTCAAAAGATCTCTGCATACTCAATGTAGACTATGTATGCACGTCAATGGATCTCTGCATGCAGGTTCTGCTTACTTGTACATTCTATGTCGCGTGTGCCTGGCACTATCTGGCACTGTTCTGACACCATATGGTCTCCTGTGAAAATTGTGATGCCTACATTTTAAAGCTCTTTCCGTATCATTGAGGTGTTTTCCGTATAAATACCAAAACTTGTTCTCCCCCATCCATGCTCTGTCTTACACAAATGTAATTGGACACAGATGGCCTAACACCTTCACAAAGCTGCCCACAACACATCCACCCAGCAACATGGCTGAGGTGAAACCGGATCCTTTCCAAAACGTACAGTGCAGCGATGGATCCCAAACTGGAATCAAGATTGCCCGTTTCCACGACCCAAATAGTTTTAAAAAAATCTGTAACATACATTCATTCAAATGAACTTTTCTCTCTGCCTCATGACAGACTGTGTATAATTACAGGACATCAGAAGACTTTTAACTATCCCATCTAACCGAAACGTATAGGTTCTCGCAATGACATAACGAACGGGTTTGAAAACCACCACAGTGAAGCACAGAGATCACAGAGAAAGCCTTGAGGATAGCTGAAGATGTGAAGACCTTGATCTCCCCTGGAGCAGTGCCATCATCACTATCACGTGACAGTTTATCACATAGTCGTCATTAAATGTTGCTCACGTATCCGTTATGAAACCTCACGTCGCATAAATCTCCCCGGGCCCTCAGATCCCCGGCCTGTCATTTAGTCATAACAAGTACCAGCCCCTCAATGAGGCCAATCAAGACTGCAGTGCAATCAAGCCTCTTTAAAGAAGAGAATGAATCCAAACGAAGCACCACAGAGTCACTGTATAATCAAGCTATGATAAGTTTAAGCATTGTAAGCCCTGAGGAGAGAAATGATGACACTGGTACGGTTGGTTGTGTGTTCTAACTTGATATGTATAGCTGTTCAACAATTACATGGGATTATAACAATGTTCATATTCATTTCTGTAATTGCTCCCGAATTAGGCAACTTGAGAGGTTGTATGGTTGAAGCGTGCTAAGCAACCATGGCATTTGTTTGTTGCGACCCTTCTGCCTCTGCCACCAGGAGTTAATTGATTACTCAGGGGTCATCTGGGGCACAAGAGGCCATTTTAGTTTAAAAAAGCGTGTGTACGCGTGTGTCAAACAGCTTCTCGAAAATGGCACTAAGATAAGATATTCAAATATGGTGTTTTTTTCAGACCATGGTTTTAATGAACTGATCGATTTTCCCAATACTCTAATGCAGGAATCAGCATTTGAATAATGTGAGGAAGCTGAGAGAAAAGTCTGTATGTAACACTGACATTCCCCAGCCAGTACAATGGAGCCAAGGACACGAAATCCTGAACATCAAACGTATGGTCTGAATCATGTATGGAAGCTTGGCTCCAAATATTCAATTGAAACAAGCCGATATTTTGGTCGCAGCTAAAGTTTGCTCATGAGGCATTTATATTCTTCCAGAATGATTAGATAAGCATTGCACATTCATGAGTTCAAAAATGGATGTGGAAACATTAGATTGCCCCTGTAGTCATCTTCTTCAGTCTGCACGGAGTGCTAAATGAGCATGTTGACGCTATTCTTTTCAACTGTCTTTTGATTTATTGAGCCAGGCGTTCTCAAGTATTCCTCTGAAAAAGTATTGAAAAGAAATTCACAAATATTTTGTACTTTCCCCATTTTTATCCATGTATTCACAAGCACATCACCAGAACCAGGATGCTATTATTCACTGAAAGGTCCCGGAGGAGCTGGCTGCTGGTGTTGCCTGTGAGGTGGATGGAGTTATTGTTTCTCCTCACTTCAGTGTTACTCCATCTGTCAACACCCACGACTCACCCCTAGACACTGCAACCGTCATACATCCAAGCCAGTGTTTGCGTGAGTGGATATCACTTGACACCGGTGCCAACATCAGAGTTTAGCATCCTGACACTGCAGTAAACAAGCCAAGTGTGAGAGAAAGAGAGAGAGAGGGCGAGAGAGGCAGAGAGATCAGACGCCTTAGCAGGGTTAAAGAGAAGTTATGTCTCTCCAGATGACAAAGCTCAAATAATCCTGTTCATCTACTTCAGGCAAGGCGTCGTTTTGGCAATAGAAACAGGTCACTACTGTCATCGAGCCTTCCTGCACTGCGCTAGGATATCACACTGCAGTGACAGACCTCAACAAAGAGGTAGAAGGAAGCCAGCGTCTAACCATATAACACACAAACACACACACACACACACACACACACACACACACACACACACACAAGATGCACAGGATCACACATATACACACACACACCCACATATACTAACGAGCCAAAACATGACTCTATTATATTATGACTAATATGCACTAGGTCCTCTGCCAAACGAGCACGATGCGTTGAGACTTGGACTTTACAAGACCCCAGAAGATGTCTACTGGTATCTAGAACCAAAACATTAGCAGCAGACTCTTCACATCCTGTATGATGTGAGGTGGAGCCGCCATGAATCGGACTGGTTGGTCCACACAGATCAGGAACGTACACAGGTAAGGTTTAACCTGTACAGAGAACACGCCCCTTAACTATTTTGGCCCCTCTCCAGTTGACATCTGCCCACTTCTCCGTGACACCCTGAGTGACGTTGTCGATCTTTACGTGTGTCACACACTTCGACAGGCATGTGTCGTACGCACATCACACACTCTGGCACATCCTCCGTCTGTGTCAGCACATGCCTCGTAAAAGGTCTTTGCACGGTCCTGCCACAGACGTTCAATTGGATTGAGATCTGGGGAATTTGTAGACGAGGGCATCACCTTGAACTCTCCATAAACCATTCCTGAACTATGTGTGTGGCAGAGCACATGTTTCTGCTGAAAGAGGGCACTGCCATCAGGGAATACCACTGCCATGAAATGGTAAATCTGGTCTGATACAATGTTCAGGTTGATGGAACGTGTCAGATTGACGACCACATGAATGCCTGGATCCAGAGTATCACATTCCAACGGCTTGTCATCTTCCCACAGTGCATCCTGATGCCATCACTCCCCCAGGTAAACGCTGCACACGTGCACGGCCGTCCATGTGATGTAAAAATAAAAACTACTCATCAGAACAAGCAACCTTCTTCGAGTGCTCCAAGGTCGCACGGGCCGATAAACTGTGTGTTGTGACACATTACTCACGGACCATCAATAAAATATTCTGTGACTTGTGCCAAAGTAAACCTGCTGTCAATATGGGCCAAACTAGATAGCCTTCGGCGCCCAGAAGCCTGTCAGCAATTTGTGTTTTGTCTTTTCTCAGACCACTGTCGTCGGTAGGTACTTACTCGACAAGCTGACCGGGAGCACCCCACATGCTGACCGGGAGCACGCCACAAGCTGACCGGGAGCACCCCACAAGCTGACCGGGAGCACCCCACAATCTGAACAGGAGCACGCCACAAGCTGACCGGGAGGACCCTACAAGCTGACCGGGAGGACCCCACAAGCTGACCGGGAGCACCCCACAATCTGATCGGGAGGACCCCACAAGCTGACCGGGAGCACGCCACAAGCTGACCAGGAGGACCCCACAAGCTGACCGGGAGCACCCCAGAAGCTGACCGGGAGGACCCCACAAGCTGACCAGGAGCACCCCACAAGCTGACCGGGAGCACCCCACAAGCTCACAGGGAGCACCCCACAAGCTAACCAGGAGCACCCCACAAGCTGACCAGGAGCACCCCACAAGCTGACCAGGAGCACCCCACAAGCTGACCAGGAGCACCCCACAAGCTGACCAGGACGACCCCACAAGCTGACCAGGAGGACCCCAAAGCTAACCCGGGAGCACCCCACATGCCTTGGAGTTTTAGAGATGCTCTGACTCAGTTGTTAGGCCATAGTAATTTGTCCCTTGTCAAAATCTCACAATTCAGTTCTCCTGCCCAATTCTCCCCCATCCATCACGCTGACTACAAGCACTGATTGTTTGCTTCCCATTGAATCTATACCCAAACAAGTGCCTGTGTTTTGAGCAACGTTAATCAATCCACCTGTGAGTGGTCATAATGTTTTGGCTCATCAGCGTACAAACGTTCACAAGCACGTGCACAGACGTGCACACACGGCACACTGTCTCTCACAAAGTGCCTCCCTCCACTTCACTGGTGATTTATCGTCCCATCTCCCCATTTTGTCTGCTAGTCTTTCCACCCCTTTACTTTTATCGTATCAGGACCTGGGATCATGCACATCTATCTCAATATCTTAATGTATTCATTGTGGGCCGGAGAAATCTCCTCTTGTCACTCATTATCTTGGATCAGTGAATGAATTGCAATGTGCATTTCATTTAACGTAGTCACCTCACTGTGTTGCTCAGAGGAAAAAGTCTGCACAGCGGAACGAGCAAAACCGGAACCCACTTTATAATCATCTTTATTCAGCCAACCCTGCATCACCATCTGAGTAAGAGAGAGAACCCATTAGAGGTGGCTTTGGAGGTGCACGGCTCACTCCGATTCATGGAAGCATTCAAACGTTCAGTCATTCAGAGGGAAAGTCTGACGGTGGTTTTAGGGCAGAAGAGATACTTCCTTCCTACTGAAGTCATATTCTTACCCAAATGAAGACATACCACGTAAACATATTTTAAATAACAAATGGCCCATACGAGTAGATGAATGCAGCACTCACACATTAAATTGTCTTAGCCTTTCATATTCCCGAAGACGCCCGACTGCCAAGCAGATTGTGAATCTGACAATTTACAGAAATCTCAGAAAAGTGAGAGCCTTATCAGAACATGCAATGCATTAATGAACAGCTGTAGGAAAGAGCAATCCACTACTTCTGGTCAGGAAATAAAATATGACAGCTTCCCTCGATTTCTGCAGGACCAGATAGATGTAGAGTGAACTCTATTCCCCGACCAGCTCCACCATCAAAACCACCATAAATACAAATATACCTGCCAGCAGCCCAGCACCACATCATGCACAAGAAGACACACACAAGACACACATAATAAGCACACACGTATGTTCAGAAAGGCACGCACACATTCACTATCTCTGTAACAGGTCACTGCTGTCTCTGTAACAGGGCACTGCTGTCTCTGTAACAGGGCACTTCTGTCTCTGAAACAGGGCATTTGGCCTCTCTGGGGCAAACTAGAATAAACAAAATGCCATCATGTATGACCAGTCTGTCACTACAGAGACAACATCATGAATGTTCATGCGACATTTGACAGATGTATCTGGGCTGTGCAGTGACAGTGTGGGCTGTGCAGTGACAGTGTGCAGTGTGCAGTGACAGTGTGCAGTGTGCGGGGTGCAGTGTGCGGGGTGCAGTGACAGTGTGCCGTGACAGTGGGTTTACAGTGGGTTTACAGTAGTAACACCTATACCCCCGTCACGCATACAGCACGCAGTGTAAATCTATTAGAGCACGCGCAGGCAACTGTGTCCCTAGTGGGCAGCAGGGGTGTACAATATTGTCCCAACCCGCGATCCCATCAGTGCAGAGAGATAATTAAAATATAGCCTACATTTTATAATCATGGTCTTCCACGTCTGTTAATTAAAATATGGTCCATAGTTGTCCAAAACACGGTTTGCCTGACCACGTAGTGTACAGAGAGAACAATGCACTTGGCCGAGTTGGAATATATGTTTATCAATTGACAGTATTGTTTTGTAATAAATCAAACAGTCGACAGCCATTGATAGGTTTGATAGCATCCCATCACTGAGACACCCCAGCATCACTGAGACACCCCAGCATCACATCATTGAGACACCCCAGCATCACTGAGACACCCCAGCATCACATCATTGAGACACCCCAGCATCACATCATTGAGACACCCCAGCATCCCATCACTGAGACACCCCAGCATCCCATCACTGAGACACCCCAGCATCACTGAGACACCCCAGCATCACTGAGACACCCCAGCAGCCCATCACTGAGACACCCCAGCATCACTGAGACACCCCAGCATCACTGAGACACCCCAGCAGCCCATCACTGAGACACCCCAGCATCACTGAGACACCCCAGCATCACATCACTGAGACACCCCAGCATCACTGAGACACCCCAGCATCACTGAGACACCCCAGCATCACTGAGACACCCCAGCATCACTGAGACACCCCAGCATCACTGAGACACACCAGCATCACTGAGACACCCCAGCATCACTGAGACACCCCAGCAGCCCATCACTGAGACACCCCAGCATCACTGAGACACCCCAGCATCACTGAGACACCCCAGCATCACTGAGACACCCCAGCATCACTGAGACACCCCAGCATCACAGAGACACCCCAGCATCACTGAGACACCCCAGCATCACTGAGACACCCCAGCATCACAGAGACACCCCAGCATCACATCATTGAGACACCCCAGCAGCCCATCACTGAGACACCCCAGCATCACTGAGACACCCCAGCATCACTGAGACACTCCAGCATCACTGAGACACCCCAGCATCACTGAGACACCCCAGCATCACTGAGAGACCCCAGCATCACTGAGACACCCCAGCATCACTGAGACACTCCAGCATCACTGAGACACCCCAGCATCACATCATTGAGACACCCCAGCATCACATCACTGAGACACCCCAGCATCACTGAGACACCCCCAGCATCACTGAGACACTCCAGCATCACTGAGACACCCCAGCATCACTGAGACACCCCAGCATCACATCATTGAGACACCCCAGCATCACTGAGACACTCCAGCATCACTGAGACACCCCAGCATCACTGAGACACCCCAGCATCAGACATCAGCATCACTGAGACACCCCAGCATCACATCATTGAGACACCCCAGCATCACATCACTGAGACACCCCAGCATCACTGAGACACCCCAGCATCACTGAGACACCCCAGCATCATTGAGACACCCCAGCATCACATCACTGAGACACCCCAGCCTCCCATCACGATGCCCGGCCCATAAGCGCACACACACTTCCAGACCAACCGACTCGCATAACCCGCTGTGTTCGTGCCATATGGTTCCTATACTGCAACATGTGTGGTCATCTGGTACAATTCAACATGTTTTAAAGACACCGGGTGAATAATAACTTCTCTCAGAAACAGGCGTAACAAGACGAATTGACATCCCGAGTTGAATAAACGGTCAATACGGACATAAATGAAGGGCATGTAACGGTTTTCACTCACCTCCTCCCGCCGGTTCACGAGGGGGTTTCCCGCTACATTCTATTGCAGGTGTCCGCGCGCTGCGCTATCTCCCGCCCTCCCGCGCGCACGCACGCACGCCCGCGTGCCCCCACAGATCCGCGGGCTCCAGGACAGCCGGCTGTCAGTGCGAGACGTGACGGGAATAACGGCGCCAACTTGTGCTCGTGTATAAATTACTGCGCGGAATTTCAGAACATAATCTGAAATTGACGACAACAACAACCACGATAGATTGTTGACCTTGACCGGTGTGTTTTTTTGTCAATTATAAATCTGTCAATTGTTCAGAGTTGTCCCGCTCGGCGCGCTAGTATCACAGCAGCCCGCATGGATCAGTCCAACGCATTGATTACACACGCGCACTGCAGTGAGGAGCCGCACGCGCTCCATCCCACCAATACGGTCGGCAGTCCTCCTGCGGGCGGATGGGAGGAGTCTGGTGAGTGGGGGTCGGGGAGAGGGCGGGGCGAGGGGCGGGGCGGGCGCTTGAGTTGGACCAGGCAATGCAATAGAAAGGGGGGGGGGCTTGTGCGATGGGTAGCGGTACAAGGACGACCAGAGATTCCTCAAGGGTGAATGCTCTCTTGTAATTCCGTGTGGTCCCCCAAATAGGGAAATATTTCCCGGTGTTTTTCTCTAAATGTAGGCTGAACAACACAACAACACCTCCACTCAACCTTCCCCCCACTCGAGATATGTATCTGTACTGAGTTGGGGATGAAAGGATAGCATGCATGATGTATTTTATGAGTATTTGATTATTTTAATTTCCCCACCCTTTGTAATTGCTCTGGAAAGGTGGTTCGACAAGCAATTAAGTTACACTGCCTTCTGTCTTGAATCTAAACAGGTCTCGGTGTCTAATAATAAACAGCATTTCTTCAGTCTATAGTCGGAATGTCAGACTGTGGGACAACAAATGCCAGTTATCTGTTTAAGGTGTCAGGTGTCAAAGATGTGACAACTGAACAAATGATGAGAGGTGTCAAATAAGGGATACATTGGATACAAAATAATGTAGGTTTAATGGTCCATTGTGACGACCTTCGGTATCCTGCCAAGAATAACTTTATACAAAAACAAGATTCAAGTAAATTGTCGCAATGGCTCAGTGGTGATCTACCACACACTGAGCCGGACAGAGAAAGACCTTGAAAAGTCCATGTTTAGCTGAAAGTTTCAAAAGCTCTCCTGCGTTAAAAACAAATCCGGAAGAAGCTAAGGGCTCAATTAAATCAAATCAACATTGTGGTATTAAATCAGACAAAGAGAGACAAAGAGAGGGTGCCCATAACGACCAAAGGGTGCTGCTGGGGAGAATGATGGAGTTATTTATTCCAATTAGATCACAGTATTTTGACTGACATCTATGTCTTTAAGCGTCACTCTCTCGTTTTCTCTCTGTCACACACATGACCAAACCACATGCAACCCCTGTGTCATTGAGCCAGAGAGCAAAGACACACATGTGGACATTATATTTACATCCACAGGGACAGTCACAGCCAAAGTCATTGGGTTAGTGATGGAAAGAGAAGATGGATCGGGTGATTTACGCCATTTTAAAAGCCTTTTTGCTAATCTTTATCAAGATGTTGATGACATACGATGGTGTGAAAAAGTGTTTGCCCTGATTTTCCTGATTTCTGATTAAATTGCATGTTTGTCACACTTAAATGTTTCACATCATCAAACAAATGTTAACATTAGTCTAAGATGACACAAGTAAACACAAAATTCTTTTTTTTAAACGGGGAAAACAAAATCCAAACCACAGTGTGAAAAGGTGATTCATCAGGTTATATGCCAAGTAGGCTATGGTTCCCAACCTGTTTCAGCTACTGTACCAACAACAGAATATGGCTCTTCTCAGAGTACCCCTGAAGTCCCCCATCTACTAGTTTATTTCACTAGCAAACGTATCGTGTCATGAGTGTTTTCAAGTACCCCCTGTGGAGAGGCCAATGTACCCCAACAAAAGTGGGCCAAAATGTACCCCTCTGTTGTCCCATGTAACCCTCTGTTGCCCCATGTACCCCTCTGTTGTCCCATGTACCCCTCTGTTGTCCCATGTACCCCTCTGTTGTCCCATGTACCCCTCTGTTGCCCCATGTAACCCTCTGTTGTCCCATGTACCCCTCTGTTGTCCCATGTACCCCTCTGTTGCCCCATGTAACCCTCTGCTGTCCCATGTACCCCTCTGTTGCCCCATGTACCCCTCTGTTGTCCCATGTACCCCTCTGTTGTCCCATGTACCCATCTGTTGTCCCATGTACCCCTCTGTTGCCCCAAGTACCCCTCTGTTGCCCCATGTACCCCTCTGTTGCCCCATGTAACCCTCTGTTGCCCCATGTACCCCTCTGTTGTCCCATGTACCCCTCTGTTGCCCCATGTAACCCTCTGTTGCCCCATGTACCCCTCTGTTGTCCCATGTACCCCTCTGTTGTCCCATGTACCCCTCTGTTGCCCCATGTACCCCTCTGTTGCCCCATGTACCCCTCTGTTGCCCCATGTACCCCTCTGTTGCCCCATGTACCCCTCTGTTGCCCCATGTACCCCTCTGTTGCCCCATGTACCCCTCTGTTGCCCCATGTACCCCTCTGTTCCCCCATGTACCCCTCTGTTGCCCCATGTACCCCTCTGTTAGCCCCATGTATCCCTCTATTGCCCCATGTATCCCTCTATTGCCCCATGTACCCTCTCTATTGACCCATGTACCCCGACTATTTCCCAATGTACCCCTCTGTTGTCCTATGTTCAACTCTACCCTCATCATGTGCAACTAAAACATTTTTGTGATATTAATACACCTGTGGACCCCCAGACATTTCACATGTTGGTTTTAACCCTAAATTAAAGCCTTGCTCGTTTGTGGAATAATTGAGTCAAGTACAGTACAGACAATCCTAAAATGAAGGTCATAAAAGTGCTATTAGTAGACTATAGTGAGAGACTGAGGGGTTATTTGAGGATTCAAATGAGGGCCTACCGATAACAGGCATAATTGAAAATATATAAAGTCTAGGATTGGAGAAGCTTGGAAACCTATAGTAAAGAGTTGGAATATGAGATGATGAGGAGACTAACAGTGGAGAACCAGAGGCAGCTGTTAGGGGCATGTTGAGGAGCAATCTAAGATGTAGGTGGATGCCTGGATATGGAGGGCTTCGTAGGTGAGGAGTATCGTACATTTATTGCAGGACTGCACTAGGAGCCTCAGGCGCTTTCTATTCAAGAAGAGCGAATGGCATGAATAAGGTTTTCACCGGAGACACTGTAGAACTGAAATTATGGACCTGGAAAACATCTACGGTGAGGTTGAGGTTGCTCTATTTGGAAATTCTGAGTTTATGAGCAGAATATCGGTCTGGATGCTTTTTAGTCCATCCAGCTCTGCATGTCCTGAGAGCAGTTAATGATGCAGTGGTGAGACAGGGTTGAGATATGGGTGAGACAGGGTTGAGATATGGGTGAGACAGGGGTGAGAAAAGGGTCTGGTGGGGTTGGTGAAGAGGTTGAGCTGTTGGTCCTCAGGATGACAGTGAATCTGAACTTTGTGATGTTGTATAATGGTGCCCAGGGGTAGGTGGTGTGTAATGAAAAGTAAAGGACATAACACTGACCCATGGGGGATTCCCACGGGTGTGTAACAGCTGAGAACCCCCTGATCTGGGATTTTTCCAGGAATGGTTCATGAGTTGAGGTGATTTTGTAGTAACAGCATTAGAGATTTCACATACAATGGTCGTTGTTTAGATCATTAGGGGTTTTGAGGATAGGTAGGGTTTGTGTGTTTCCTTAAAAAGGGAGCTTTGAAAATATGCTTGAAAAACATGGATGGAAAGATTTCAAACATGAAAACGTGTGATCTGAGATAGGGAGCTCTAAATCACTAGCATTGCAGAGAGAAATACAGATGAGGAAAACTAAATTGATAATGTGACCAATGTTGGGGTTCGGAAAAGTTGATAAATGACGTAAGCAGCAAGAATAGAACTTGCAGTGGCATTACTGATAATATAAAATGTACCTTCACGCAGAACATAGGGAGACATGCCACAGACAAAAGTCATGAATGAGGACAGTTAAGTTAAAAACGATCAGATAGTATATGGGTTTACAGATGGTTGAAATGATAAATAGTTAGTAGCCAAAAAGGTAAACAACTAAAGATTGAATCAGATGTGCTAATCCAATAGAGAAAAGATAGAGAAAAAAAGTTAAAGAGAATTAAAAAACAGAAGTGAGGCATTAGAGTTAAAGGGCGAAAAAGAACTGAAGAACAGAATGAAAAGTATCTTTCAGCCTGGAACCTTTTGAGGCATTGTGGTCCTGACCTTCCATGACAGTTTGGGGCTAGGCAAGAGAGAGACTGGACGGATTGGTGGAGTGAATAAAACAGATAACTGAGATACACGGAAAGAGGAATGTGAGTGATGGAAGCAAGACAAGACGGGATGCAGCTGCTGGATCAGAGCTAGAGACAATTAGAACAGTGAATCATTGATGAGCAGACCTAAATGTACCTTTCGCACAACGGAGAGAAAACAAGGAAGAGAGAGGAAGAGAGGGAGCTCTTTAAATGTCACCTCTGAAGAGTATTTGTTGAAGCTAATGGTGCCTCTTGGGGGGGGGTGAAAGTGACAGCCTGCCTCATCATCTCATTACCCCACTGTAGCCCTACTTCATACCAGCAAAACATGAAGGCTTTGAGCAAACACTGCACTAAATAACACTCCACAGCTTCTTTGTCTGGACCCTCAATACTGGAAGTAAACTCTTATTTTGAAAACTGGAATCATCTTAATACTCAGAGAGGCAGAAGTTGGAATTTGCAATAGAATGATTAAAACAAACAGATCTAAGTCTATATGACGCATAGTATCGCAACGCATTATGACATAGTTATAACCAAACCAAAATGAGCAATAACAGCGAACATAACTTGTCATAATGTTGTCGTTCGACATGTTTAACATGTTAAATGTATTGTGCTAAGAAAATTCTAAATGTACTTCAGAGTTTTAGTGGAAGTGATTACTGGAAGTGCAGTGTTGATAGAAAGGATATGAAGTGTCTGTCTCTGTGACATAGAGACAGAATAAGTGAGAGGGTTTGCTGCACCTTGTGTTTGTGAAATAAACAGAGAGGATTACAGTTTTTTATCCCTGAAAAACATTTGTTCCACCATTGGGATTTTGTATAATGTGATTCAGTTGCAAATTCAGTGCCATATCGAACAGATCCTGATTACAGGTTTTAATAGTCCTTTTGAATTGCTGTATGTTTTGACAGTTCTAAGCCTAATAGCTCTTATCATTTTAATTACTCTTAATATTGACTTCTATAAGTCAAATAAAGATGGGAGAATGAGTCATGTATTAAAGTGTTCATGTATATCTGTTCATATCTGTGTACAGTTACTGTTGGTGTCTGTGTGTCTGTGTGTATGTCTTTGTGTTCATATCTGTGTACAGGTACTGTTGGTGTCTGTGTGTCTGTGTGTATGTCTTTGTGTTCATATCTGTGTACAGGTACTGTTTGTGTCTGTGTGTCTGTGTTGCCGTGTTGAAAGTAAATGAGATGAGCCTGTGTGTCTGTGTGTGTGTGTGTGTCTCTGTGTGTGTCTGTGTCTGTGTGTGCGCATCACCGTTTTCAATTCAAGATCACTGTTCACCATAAAGACATGAAAACAGGACAAATTGTGTTCAAAGTGTTTTGTAGGGTTATTTTGGAGGTTAGGAAAAATATATTTTTTGAAATGAAAAAAAAACTGGGGGCTGAAAAGTCCTAAAAAACATCCAAACATTTCATCTACATGGGTCAGAGATAGAGTCTGTTGACACATACAAATAACTGTATATGGCCTAACTGATCACTCTCATTCAATCCCCATATCACCCGCCTGCAGTCTAAAGTTAAATGCAGAATATTTTTTAACAACAACACATCCTTTAGCCGCACTACCAACCATATCCAAAATGCTCCCTTCTGCCAATTTTTAATAAGGAACTGCATTTAATACAGTAAAAAATCTCCAAATGAAATAAAATGTAATATATCAGATCGCTATGTTTTTTTTCTCAACAGTGACATTCACACCTCATTGTATATTTATGATTTGTTAGTGTGATCTTAATTGGCCCTGTTAACAAACAGCGGCTTCCATAAAATGTATTTGTGTTTAATTATGGGGTATTGTATGTAGATTTAATCTATGACACTGACACAAGATAACATAGACAAAGTGAATGGGTTTGAATAGTTTCCCAAACCACAGAACACAACGAAAGAATGGAACCAACACAGGAAGTCCCTCTAAGACAAAACCCCAGTTTCCTCACCTAACTTCTCATCTGTTATTCCACTTATTTTATTCATTTACCAATGGTAATATTTCAACCCATTTTAAATTTGGCCCAATTGGAGAAGAATAGGAGATTAATTAAAAGGTGGTTAGACTTTGAATTAGTTTATTGGGGTTCGGCTATGGTTAATTTGAGGGAAGATGAATAGTAAAACAAGCATGTGTTTTTGTACTGGATCTGCCTGTGGTGTGTATAGTTGGTGTGTATAGGGCCTTTGTGTGATACAGAATGTGCCGGCTTTTGTATGTGAACGGATATTTGTTCAGTCCAGACCTTTTTCATCCAGAGCTCCACAGGGGGCATCCTGTGACAGATAGAAATAATGACGTAGCAGTCACAACAACCCTTCCTCCCTCCTCATATCGTATTCCTCAAACCTCACCCTCTACTGGTCTGTTCTCCCAAAATGCCACTGACCCATGTCCCATACCGATCTGTCAGCTCACCCTCTCTCCTCTCCAGTCAACCACACCCATACTCTTCTCACCTTCCTCACCCCCTGCTGTCTGTTTATTTCTCACCTTCACATCTCATCGTTGATATATTGCCACCATTCTCCAGCTGTATGACGCCTGAGGTCAGCAATAAGCCTCCAATCTAGAGAGAATCACACACCTTCTCCGTATCTCCAGTGAACACTGAGTCAGGAAAGCTGCCTGCGTTTGTTTGTTTTCAATGAACCTGAAGCAGGCTTGGAGTCAGTAATCCAAACTGCGCTTGATAAAGCTCCCTGAACACCTAGATCAAACTTGATGATAAAGCTCCCTAAACACCTAGATCAAGCTTGATGATAAAGCTCCCTGAACACCTAGATCAACCTTGATAAAGCCCCATGAACACCTAGATCAAGCTTGATAAAGCTCCCTGAACACCTAGATCAACCTTGATAAAGCCCCATGAACACCTCGATCAAGCTTGATAAAGCCCCCTGAACACCTAGATCAACCTTGATAAAGCCCCATGAACACCTAGATCAAGCTTGATAAAGCCCAATGAACACCTAGATCAAGCTTGATAAAGCCCCATGAACACCTAGATCAAGCTTGATAAAGCCCCATGAACACCTAGATCAAGCTTGATAAAGCCCCATGAACACCTAGATCAACCTTGATAAAGCCCCATGAACACCTAGATCAAGCTTGATAAAGCCCAATGAACACCTAGATCAAGCTTGATAAAGCCCAATGAACACCTAGATCAAGCTTGATAAAGCCCCATGAACACCTCACTAAGTTTATATGACTGTGTGCCTGTCCTGTCTGATGCAATTTAACCTGTTGGTTGGATCTTAGGTTACTCCTGTGTCTCCCTCTCTTCGGCTCTCTTCCTCTATCTTCCTCTCTCCCTCTCTTCTGCTCTCTCCCTCTCTTCTGCTCTCTCCCTCTTTTCTGCTCTCTCCCTCTCGTCTGCTCTCTCCCTCTCTTCTGCTGTCTCTATTCAGTGTAACACACTCTGACTTAGTGACGGCTGTTTGAGCAAACTCTGTCTGTCTCTGTTGGAGTGTTTAAACATCTATAACTCTGAGCAACAAGGACAACATGGAGAAATGTAAACCATAAACACTCTCCCAGGTGTCTAGTCAGATGAGTGTTCACCAAGAGAGAGAGAGAGTGCACGTGGAAAGAGTGCACGTGTCGAAGGACTTAATATTTAAGAACACTGTGAAATGGGGAGTTATTTTAAATGTTACAACATTCGGTTTCTGATTATTATGTTTCCAGCTCTTACATCACTTTCTCTATGTCTGTATGTCAATGCCTTGCTGTTAAAAAAGAAAAAAAAGTTCCTTTATGGACAAAGTTTAGCCAATAAACTACCGGGAAATTATGCAATTAATCCTTTGCTCTTACATGTTTTAGTCTAAAGTTGAAAACTGTGTGTGTGTGTTTATGTGTGTGTGTGTGTTTATGTGTGTGTGTGTGTGTGTGTGTGGTTATGTGTATTTATGTGTGTGTTTGTGTTAATGTGTGTGTGTGTGTGTGTGTCTGTGTGTGTGTGTGTGTGTGTGTGTGTGTGTGCGTGTGCGTGTGCGTGTGCGTGTGCGTGTGTGTGTGTGTGTATTTATGTGTGTGTGTGTTTATGTGTGTGTGTGTGTTTATGTGTGTTTATATGTGTGTGCTTTATGAGAATCCTGTAAAGTGGTTTCACTAGGCAACTTGCTCACCTCGCACTGAATCAATAATTGATTACCTAGAGGAGTCATTTGAATGGTCCGTATTGGGTCAACAAGACAGCAAGACAGAGGAGCTCATTCCAGTAATGATCCCACAAGTCTGTGATCAGGACACACTACATGCATGTCAATGGGGAATTGACCGTTGTATTACTGTAATGCAACTGGCTTACGAATGATGTAGCTACAAGATCATTCATCACGTGTTTTGAAAGAATTGTTAGAGGGAAATAACCTCAGGGGTAAATAAGACAGGGTGGCATTGTCCCCGAGTAGGGGTAAATAAGACAGGGTGGCATTGTCCCAGAGTAGGGGTAAATAAACGAGGGTGGCATTGTCCCAGAGTAGGGGTAAATAAAACAGGGTGGCATTGTCCCCGAGTAGGGGTAAATAAGACAGGGTGGCATTGTCCCGAGTAGGGGTAAATAAGACAGGGTGGCATTGTCCCAGAGTAGGGGTAAATAAAACAGGGTTGCATTGTCCCCGAGTAGGGGTAAATAAAACAGGGTGGCATTGTCCCCCTCTCTTTACCTCCCTCCCTCTCTTTTCCTCCCTCCCTCCCCCTCTCTTTACCTCCCACCCTCTCTTTACCTCCCTCCCTCTCTTTTCCTTCCTCCCTCCCCCTCTCTTTACCGCCCTATCTCTTTACCTCCCTCCCCCTCTCTTTTCTTCCCTCCCCCTTTCTTGCTCATCATTTCGTTCCCATTCAGTCTTGCTCTCTCTATAAATTACATCTCATTTCCTATCATTCTCTACTTCCTGTTCAGCTGCACAATTATCCTCTTTTCAGCCAAGAGGAGAAGAGAGGAGGAAGAAAATATTCAGATGGAGGAGAAAGAAGATGCAGATATTTAGATGGACGAGAGAGAGGAGAGGAGGAAGATATTTGATGGACCAGAGAGAAGTGAGGAGGAAGGTATTTAAAGGAAGAAGAGAGAAGAGAGGAGGAAGGTATTTAAACGAAGAAGAGAGAAGAGAGGAGGAAGATATTAAACGGAGGAGACAGAAGAGGAATAAGATATTTAGATGGAGAGAGAAGAGGAATAAGATATTTAGATGAAGGAGAAGAAGTCTTGAGAGCAGTCCAGGCATCCGGCAGCCAGAATTAAAATGTAGGTTGAGATTGAAAGTCTCTGGCTATTATATACTACTGGTCTGTTGTAATAGTTTAAAAGATGACCAATGGAAGAGAAAGACAGAGAAAAACAATGAAAGAGAATTAGAGAGAGAATGTGTTACGCGCACAAGTTGTTGAGAGAGAGAGAGAGAGAATGTGTTACGCGCACAAGTTGATGAGAGAGAGAGAGAGAGAGAGAGCGAGAGAGAGAGAGAGAGAGAATGTGTTACGCGCACAAGTTGATGAGAGAGAGAGAGAGAGAGAGAGAGAGAGAGAGAATGTGTTACGCGCACAAGTTGAGGAGAGGGTCAAGACCAGTGGAACAAAAGTAACCAAACAAAATTGGATCTGTCACTAGTGTTAGCATAAATTGGAATTGAGAATGAAACAGTGAAGGACAGCTGGTCAGGAGGATAAATGC
This sequence comes from Dallia pectoralis, assembly GCA_029465975.1. NCBI lineage: Eukaryota > Metazoa > Chordata > Actinopteri > Esociformes > Umbridae > Dallia > Dallia pectoralis. The sequence continues at coordinate 17,559,227 of CM055744.1, forward strand.
TGTTAATGTGGCTTTATGAGCATTTAGACGGCATCATAGACATCTGCAATAATGCTTGGCACAGGCATTCTGATGGCCCATCATTTGTACTGACATAATGAATAAAGAATACGGCCATGGAAATGCCATCCAGCTACCTGTGTGTGTGTGTGTGTGTGTGTGTGTGTATGAAAGAGAGATGGGGAGGCAAATAGGATGTGAGGTTATTGCCAGTCACACTCTAAGCTGGCACACATTTGGCCTCTTCACAAATTCCAAGCGGTGTCATGAATATTGCTCCCATGATGAGCCCTCAATTTTGTTACGTTGCGCTTCGATTTGTGGTTCTTAACGCTTTTCTTGAGCATAAAATCCCATCCCCAAATATATACCTGCTATTCATTAAAGCCCCCTTCCCTTAATAGTAATTGAGAGAAGCAGATAGGGGAATTATAAAGAGGCAGAGAGTGAGGTGTGTAATGGCAATTTCTGAGTCTAATTAGTTTCCAGTGAAAGTGCTTACTAGTAGCAGAGAACAAGCAGCCAAGAAGCACTGCAGGGTGTTACCAGGGACCGGATCAATAGGCCAAATAAATGCTTACAGTGGCGCTACTCTGAGTTAAAGTTTTACAGGCCAGAGGGAACGAAATGCCCTCACACACACACACAAACACACACCCAACACACACACACACACACCCGCACACACACATACACATACACACATACACACGCACCCACATACACGTGCACCCACACACCCACACATACACATGCACCCACACACACACCCCCACACACACACACAATGCTCTGCAGACACAAGGAGAGGGAGAAGATAGCTAAGACATGAGGTCAACGCCGGAAATCCGCTGACGGGCGAAATCTCAGTCGTACCAAGAACACATAAATGTGTGTGGATTTGTTGAGCGATTGCACGTTAATATTTCAGAGCAAATTGTGAACTGGTATTGCATATTAAACGGCTATTATATTGATTGAGGAGAGATATTCTAATGACCAGTGTAACGACTGCCTGGGGCTGTGGGACCGCTTCCTCTCCGGTTCTCCACCTCGCGGGTTTTTTGAGCACCGGCTGGAGTGTGACGGCAGTAGCCCACACCCCAAGGACACACCAGCCCACGTAACTAATAACAATGTGTATTTCTGTTCTTGTTTTTCACCTGCACTTATTACCAGACTCTTTTTGTTGTCCGGTTGTGTTTCGGTTCTGCCTGTCAGGATTCCATCGAGAGAGACTGGAGTTACTGGTGAGGTCATCATTTATACACCTCATCATCCTGGGACTTCCCAGGCGCCAGCAGCACGGCTGTACCATTGCATGGAGCAAGCGGGAGATGCTAGGATGTTTACAGAAATGTTGGAGGTGATAATTGGTTGGATATGTATTAGGGTTTGGATAGCAGACCACCAACTACTGATATTCCAGAAACATTTAGACACAAGACAGTTTATGGAGCTCAGATGAACTTGACTTGATTCTTAACCAGAGGTAATTTAGAGATAATCCCAAACTACTCTGTGACATTGTGCTGCTAGTAGTTCACAAGACATATAGAGACAGGAAGAACAAAATTTACACATAGTAGACATACAGATATATACAATGTCTGGTGAGCATATAAGATGATGGGATATGAGCTATGAGTAGAAAACAGATATTGAAAGTGTTCTCCTGTGAGCTGAAAAACACTTAAGTTATGTTTTATTGAGTATATACTTTAGATTTACATCGTTAAAAACAGTGACCTTCAGAGTAATTGCCGTTGTTGGTAATCACAGTATAGTTACCTAATTATTCCAGAACAGTATCAAAGTTACACACATCACAGCACTGTGTTGGGAGGCTGAAGAAAGTGCCTGTAAATGTCCACTGCTATGGCAACGACATTTTGAGGTCTTTGATAGGAAATATTGAAGAAGATGGGATGGTGCCGAAGAAAGGAAGAGCAAGGAGGCGAGGGACTGAAAGAGGGAGGGAGGAGGGAATTCTTGGCATACTCAGACCTCCTCTTAGCTTGCTCCTTCTAATCTAGCACTTTGCCAACCCCAGACCCTGACAGCTTCAAACGCGGTCACTCAGGAAGAAAAATCTGCATTTTACGAATGTGCATTGGCATCCTGCAAACTGAAAGGAGTGAGGTGATGCTGTAAGATAAGTTTGAAGATCAAAATGTATTAGGATGAGTGCTCTGATTAAGAGTGCCTGTAAAAACATACATTTAAAATGTTACGATGCAGTGGTGTTCTGACGCATTCAGGAGAGGAGCCTTTGCATGTAAATTCTGTCACAGGGAGGCTCTCAGAAAGGACACGTGTTCAGGGCTCTTGAGGGACTCTTATTAACAACAAAAAATCACATGGGAAAGGCATATATAAAAATGTGAAGACAGAGGAAATGTAAAGACAGAGAAAATGTGAAGACAGAGGAAATGTAAAGACAAAGGAAATATGAAGACAGAGGAAATATGAAGACAAAGGAAATATAAAGACAGAGGAAATGTAAAGACAGAGGAAATATGAAGACAGAGGAAATATGAAGACAGAGGAAATGTGAAGACAGAAGAAATGTAAAGACAGAGGAAATGTGAAGACAGAAGAAAAGTGAAGACAGAGGAAATGTGAAGACAAGGAAATGTGAAAACAGAGGAAATGTGAAGGCATAGAAAATGTAAAGACAGAGAAAATGTGAAGACAGAGGAAATGTGAAGACAGAGTAAATGTAAAGACAGAAGAAATGTAAAGACAGAGGAAATGTAAAGACAGAGGAAATGTAAAGACAAAGGAAATATGAAGACAGAGGAAATATGAAGACAGAGGAAATATGAAGACAGAGGAAATGTGAAGACAGAGGAAATATGAAGAAACTGTAAAGCTTTAATCTGGGGGTGGTGAGGCGAACCTGGTCTGTAACGACCTCACTGTGGCGGTTCAGGAGGTTCTGGTACCAACAGACAAGTCTTCCCTCATCACCGGGGCTGAGCGCTGGAGAGAGCAGCAGTGTCTAGTGTCACCACACATTTCTTCCTCTTTCTTTCTGCTTCACCGTCTCAGCACTAGCTGTCTCCAGAATTTGCTGGGACCTTCTTTGCTGTTCTACTTTTTTAACAAATGACCAAGTTTCCTCAAGAGGTGCTCTATGCTTCCCAAATTGCACTCAGTGGCACTCGCATCCCAATCTCATTCAGCCCATCCAACATTCAGATGGCAACACACACTTCTGCGCGTCTGGCAGATATCTCATCTTGGAGACCTCTCTATCACGGTCGGTCACCAATGCTCCTGCACGCGTTCTACAACATCCATACAGGTGAATGTTTCCTCATGCAGAAATCAGTTAAAACATCACATGGCCTAAACCGATTCTTCCTACACAGTGAAAGTGTAACACCTGCTATGCTGCTTGCTTTGAGGCTGACAGAACTGAGCCAGCCAGGTGGACTCATGTTCTCAGAACTATCACCGGCTCTCGCTTTCCAAAGCTGACGTGGGGGACACTTGATGGGATGAAAACTCAGGAAGCTGCTGGACCAGATGGCATCGTCGGTCATGTCCTCAGAGTGTGTGCCAACCAGCTGGTAGACGCCATCAACCTGACCCTCTACCAGGCGGTATTCTTCCTTCAAGGAGAAAACCATAGTCCCACAGAGAAGTCATTTTCATCGCTGTACACACCGCCACCCACACACCAGAGAAACGCTAATGTGTGGACTCTCTTCAGTGAATACAACTGAACACTACTGTCCTCTCAAACCTGTCACCAAGATTAAAGTTCTGGTTCTGTACACACCATGTGTATTTAGATGCTGGACATGTTATCGGGAAAACGCCATCTTGTAAGGATTCCTAACAAAACAGTTTCCTCAGTGACTCTTAACGTTAGGTTGTGTCCTCAGCCCTTTAACATCTCCATTCAGTAAACCATTGTCACGAGTGGTGAACCTTTGTTTCCCCTCCCGGAGGTTAGTGGGGTGCACTTCCTGTTTTCCGGTGGTTAGTTTTGGAATTGAGCACAGCAGTATTCTGTCAGCGATTAGCAACATGATAATTAGGTCATTTGGGGTGTTTGCTCATTGCTGTGTATTATTTCCAAGTCACATTGATTTAGAGGTAAGTGTGGTTTCAATAGCTGTTTTTTTGTTGTTTGTTGTAAGTTGCCTTTGAATGCACAACTTTTATTTTCATTACATTGGTTTAGGTTTTTCGTTTGGTGTGTAACTTGCCTTGTTTCCTGATAAACACCAATCGAAGGCAATGATTGAGCTCTGCATTTGGTTTTCCTGCACCACACCAACGGTTTCCTAACAACCACTCACACATTTCTGCCTTCAGAGCAGCTCTGCCACTAAAGAAAAATATGTTTCAGTACGAGAAATTAGTACTTAAAGTGCAGCATTTCATTTACCATCAAATTAACATTTCCCCCAACTGTAATTCATTAGAACACCATATTTGTTGTCAATAAGTAGAATACATAATACCTTTATCTCCCTAATGCAGTGCACATATTGGTATTCAGAAGGTAGAGAGTGACTTTTTAAAATGTTTATAGAAAAAAATAAGCTAATAAGCTCAAGTATCCTTTGATCCAGTTTATGCAATACTCTATTTTGTGGTATAAATGTAAATGTCACGTTTCACCATAGACCAAAGATCAACAGGATTGAGTGGTTACACATTTGCATTTATCTGAACAATTTTGCAGATGATTAGAACAGTAATCTTTTAATCAGTATATTTCTCTTGTGTCCAAGCTGAACAAAAGAGAAAATGTGTTGACTTAATAAAAAACGTCTAACCTTTACCAGACTTTAGCTGTGCTTGATACCTGGTCAGTATGATCAGTACCTCATCCTTTCTGATCTACCTGAGGTGATAGCAGTACCTCATCCTCTCTGATCTACCTGAGGTGATATCAGTACCTCATCCTCTCTGATCTACCTGAGGTGATATCAGTACCTCCTCCTCTCTGATCTACCTGAGGTGATATCAGTACCTCCTCCTCTCTGATCTACCTGAGGTGATATCAGTACCTCATCCTCTCTGATCTACTTGAGGTGATATCAGTACATCATCCTCTCTGATCTACCTGAAGTGATATCAGTACCTCATCCTCTCTGATCTACCTGAGGTGATATCAGTACCTCATCCTCTCTGATCTACCTGAGGTGATATCAGTACATCATCCTCTCTGATCTACCTGAAGTGATATCAGTACCTCATCCTCTCTGATCTACCTGAGGTGATATCAGTACCTCATCCTCTCTGATCTACCTGAGGTGATATCAGTACCTCATCCTCTCTGATCTACCTGAGGTGATATCAGTACATCATCCTCTCTGATCTACCTGAAGTGATATCAGTACCTCCTCCTCTCTGATCTACCTGAGGTGATATCAGTACCTCATCCTCTCTGATCTACCTGAGGTGATATCAGTACATCATCCTCTCTGATCTACCTGAAGTGATATCAGTACCTCCTCTGATCTACCTGAGGTGATATCAGTACCTCCTCCTCTCTGATCTACCTGAGGTGATATCAGTACCTCCTCCTCTCTGATCTACCTCAGGTGATATCAGTACCTCATCCTCTCTGATCTACCTGAGGTGATATCAGTACCTCCTCCTCTCTGATCTACCTGAGGTGATATCAGTACCTCATCCTCTCTGATCTACCTGAGGTGATATCAGTACCTCCTCCTCTCTGATCTACCTGAGGTGATATCAGTACCTCCTCCTCTCTGATCTACCTGAGGTGATATCAGTACCTCATCCTCTCTGATCTACCTGAGGTGATATCAGTACCTCCTCCTCTCTGATCTACCTGAGGTGATATCAGTACCTCCTCCTCTCTGATCTACCTGAAGTGATATCAGTACCTCATCCTCTCTGATCTACCTGAGGTGATATCATTAGCCCATCCTCTCCGTTTCTTCTTACCATGTGAACTGACTCAAACAGAACCCAATGCCCCATATCTATCTAGTTATACATAATGATATCCCAGAGTACTGAGTCACACCATATACAACTACCACTATAAAAACAAAATACAAATACATATTCAAATTCTCTGGTTTATTGATATATTTAATACAAAATTATTCATGTTTTCAGCCAGCATGTGTATTTTCGTGTGCAACAATACAATCTTAATTATTTCTTGTAAACAACATATAAAATGTGCAATACAAAAATACCTTTTAAAATAGCACCTTTTCTCTGTCAGTAAAAAGAAACATGCAGAGTTTAACGTGAATTATTAGGACACACAAAACACTTTTCCCAGATAATAAAAATATACATTTATATGTACATCGCATTGGCAAAATATTACAACATGAATTGTGCCTGCCTCTTTATACATACAGGATATCTCTGTAGTTTATTGAAATGGTTTGGACCTCATTACTTTACATCCACAAAAGGCTGATTCTGCATGTAAGGTGAATGTTTGCACACTGTCCTGTTAAAATAATATACTATTGTAATAGCTCAATGTTATGCCAAGGGGGAATTTTAATGTTTGGCTGCTGAGTTAATGTCATTTAAATGCACTTGAAATAAATAAAAACAAATGAACAAATTGACCTGTGACCACGACACAACATCCATCCATAATATATATCCTGTAAATTCAATCCCACGCCAATGTTAGTAACTTTAAATATTGAACAACTATTTGTTGACATTGTTTAGGATGGGCTGGATGTGGTCATCGCAGTTTGGTCATCATCGTCCCTTTTTCAAAGGAATTGCACCTGCAACAAATCAGAAAAGCATTTTAATGTGTATATGTTTAAGTGTGTGTGTGTGTGTTTGAGTGCTTATGTTTAAGTGTGTGTGTGTTTGAGAGTGTGTTTGAGTGTTTATGTTTAACTGTGTGTGCGTGTTTGAGTGCTTAGGTTTAAGTGTGTGTGCGTGTTTGAGAGTGTGTTTGAGCGCTTATGTTTGAGCATGCGTGTTTGAGAGCGTGTTTAAGCGCTTGTGTCTGAGCGTGTGTGGATACCTGTGTCCACTAGGAGGCAGCGTTCCTCACAGCTCTCCTGGTGGAGGAAACGGTTGGCATTCCCTCCACAGCCGCTGTAGATAAAGGGTCTGCAGGCTTGCACCTGACTGTTAAAGTACCAGCGTAAAGTAAACCTCCCACAGTCGCCTTCCTCCAGGGGTAACACACATGGGTCAACTGGATCTACACACACACACACACACACAATTATTATCATATTACTGTGGAGGATTTTTGGAAACATTTATTCCCATTAGAATCTACATTTTCTATAATCCAAAATGTTATTTCTAACCCGAACCTATAATGTTTATTAAAACCATAACCTCAAATGACCAGCATGTACATGACCCAGGGGGAAGGGGTGGGAAACAAGTCCAACAGATACGGTAAGACAGATACAGTAGGACAGATACAGTAGGACAGATACAGATACAGTAGGACAGATACAGTAGGACAGATACAGATATAGTAGAACAGATACAGTAGGACAGATTCAGATACAGTAGGACAGATACAGTAGGACAGATACAGATAGGACAGATACAGATACAGTAGGACAGATACAGTAGGACAGATAGAGTAGGACAGACACAGATACAGTAGGACATATACAGTAGGACAGATACAGTAGGACAGATACAGTAGAACAGATACAGTAGGACAGATACAGTAGGACAGATACAGTAGGACAGATACAGCAGGACAGATACAGATACAGTAGGACAGATACAGTAGGACTGATACAGTAGGACAGATACAGTAGAACAGATACAGTAGGACAGATACAGTAGGACAGATACAGTAGAAGAGATACAGTAGGACAGATACAGTAGGACAGATACAGTAGAACAGATACAGTAGAACAGATACAGTAGGACAGATACAGTAGGACAGATACAGTAGGACAGATACAGTAGGACAGATACAGTAGGACAGATACAGTAGAACAGATACAGTAGGACAGATACAGTAGGACAGATACAGTAGAACAGATACAGCAGGACAGATACAGTAGGACAGATACAGTAGGACAGATACAGTAGGACAGATACAGTAGGACAGATACAGCAGAACAGATACAGTAGGACAGATACAGCAGAACAGATACAGTAGGACAGATACAGTAGGACAGATACAGTAGGACAGATACAGCAGAACAGATACAGTAGGACAGATACAGCAGAACAGATACAGTAGGACAGATACAGTAGGACAGATACAGTAGGACAGATACAGCAGAACAGATACAGTAGGACAGATACAGTAAGGCAGATACAGTAGGACAGATACAGTAGGACACACAATAGGACAGATACAGTAGAACAGATACAGTAGGACAGATACAGTAGGACAGATACAGTAGGACAGATACAGTAGGACAAACACAGATACAGTAGAACAGATACAGTAGGACATATACAGTAGGACAGATACAGTAGGACAGATACAGTAGGACAGATACAGTAGGACAGATACAGTAGAACAGATACAGTAGAACAGATACAGTAGGACAGATACAGTAGGTCAGATACAGATAGAGTAGGACAGATACAGATACAGTAGGACAGATACAGATACAGTAGGACATATACAGTAGGACAGATACAGTAAGACAGATACGGTAAGACGGATACAGTAGGACAGATACAGATACAGTAGAACAGATACAGTAGGACAGATACAGAAGGACAGATACAGTAGGACAGATACAGTAGGACAGACACAGATACAGTAGGACAGATACAGAAACAGTAGGACAGATACAATAGGACAGATACAGTAGGACAGATACGGTAAGACGGATACAGTAGGACAGATATAGATACAGTAGAACAGATACAGTAGGACAGATACAGAAGGACAGATACAGTAGGACAGACACAGATACAGTAGGACAGATACAGATACAGTAGGACAGATACAGTAGGACAGATACGGTAAGACGGATACAGTAGGACAGATAGATACAGTAGAACAGATACAGTAGGACAGATACAGATACAGTAGGACAGATACAAATACAGTAGGACAGATACAGTAGAACAGACACAGATACAGTAGGACAGATACAGATACAGTAGGACAGATACAGTAGGACAGATACAGGTACAGTAGGACAGATACAGATACAGTAGGACAGATACAGATACAGTAGGACAGATACAGGTACAGTAGGACAGATACAGGTACAGTAGGACAGATACAGGTACAGTAGGACAGATACAGATACAGTAGGACAGATACAGCTACAGTAGGACAGATACAATAGGACAGATACAGATACAGTAGGACAGATACAGATACAGTAGGACAGATACAGGTACAGTAGGACAGATACAGGTACAGTAGGACAGATACAGGTACAGTAGGACAGATACAGTAGGACAGATACAGCTACAGTAGGACAGATACAATAGGACAGATACAGATACAGTAGGACAGATTCAGGAAGACAGTAGGACCGTGAGTGTTTGGATGCAGCAGATATAAACAGTATTAACCACCATGCAAAAGAAGCTCATGGGATGCAGAGATGGTAAGACTGAGTTGACCCTTGAATCACCCTAGAAAGTGGTGGAAGAAGGCTATGATTACCTTCCCCTTTGACCTCTCTCTTGGACCTCTGTGCTTTCAGAGGGTCAACAGTGCCTGTCTTACCTGCCGACATGCAATCATATAACAAACATCAACCTCTAAAAACAGACATTGTGATAAGAGCACTGACATTACAAAAGACACAGCATCAAACACACATCCAGATACAGAACAGACATGCATACAAAGTGTATTGGACAGTTTATTCACGGAATATTTAGGCCACTTTCTGGTGAAGCGAATTGATAATTTCCTAACATGGGCACATGTTAAGAATTTGGTAGATTTGATCAGGTAAGCAAACAATTAGTTATTGTAGTCAATGTGTTGGATGCAGGAGAAATGGGCACAGGTGAGGACCTGAGCCCTGGGTCTAGGGTTGGGTTTAGTATGTCAGGGTTATGTAAGTCTAGGGTTGGGTTTAGTATGTCAGGGTTATGTAAGTCTAGGGTTGGGTTTAGTATGTCAGGGTTATGTAAGTCTAGGGTTGGGTTTAGTATGTTAGGGTTATTTAAGTCTAGGGTTGGGTTTAGTATGTCAGGGTTATGTAAGTCTAGGGTTTAGTATGTCAGGGTTATGTAAGTCTAGGGTTTAGTATGTCAGGGTTATGTAAGTCTAGGGTTGGGTTTAGTATGTCAGGGTTATTTAAGTCTAGGGTTGGGTTTAGTATGTCAGGGTTATGTAAGTCTAGGGTTGAGATAAACATAGTGATTTAGGCGTGGTGTGTTTGTGTGAAACATACCATCACTGTGATCCTCACTGGGGTTGAGTTGGATATCCTGTCCCATGACCATGGGGTCATCATAGCTCTCTATTGAGTAGATGTGTTCATAATCCGGGTCGTTAGTGTTCATCACTATATGCAGCTCACGACCTAAAACACAACAAACAACTGACTCACAACAAACACAACAAACAACTGACTCACAACAAACAAAACAAACAACTGACTCACAACCCCTCCCTGACCGCTCAGTTCTAATTCCACAACTCCGGGAATGAGTCGCATGGATCTTAACAAATTAAAATACCACAAGTTTAAACCTTTATTTTAAAATACTGGACAAAAGAGAGTTACAGTTAATATTGCAGATAATCAACGTTCAGAGACATGACAGGAAATCAGGGTCACTGGGTCCATTGTCTAGATTTCCAGACACAACATCACCCTGGATGATTGGTTAAGATAGACAGGCAGACAGACAGACAGATACAGGCAGACAAACAGATACAGGCAGACAGACAGATACAGGCAGACAGGCTGATGCAGACAGACAGATACAGGCAGACAGACAGATACAGGCAGACAGGCTGATGCAGGCAGACAGACAGATACAGGCAGACAGTCAGTTGCAGGCAGACAGACAGGCTGATACAGACATGAGTAGGTATAAGAACAGCTGGACAGAAGGACACACTCACCTTCCGTCCCCTCTTTGCCCTGCCGGCCCAGCTGTTTCTCTGGAGCAGGAAGTGCCCTGGAGTTGGGCAGTGTTTCTTTGACTATCATACCTGAGAACCGGGCCAAGATGGGGACAGGGGTAGGAGGACCAGGAACATCAAAACAACAACAGGACATCCACACTGGTCAGTAACACACAGAAACACCAGACACCACCGAAACCCACAGAAACATAAACCCATGACAACATACAGCAGAATCTGTGTTTGAAGTGGACTGAAATGGGCACCAGTCCAGTCTATATATTCATACATATATATATTTATATTCATATATATAGATATATAGATATAGGTAATGGTGCTCATCATATTTCATTGTCAATTTTCCGTACAGCTCAGTTCTGTACTGGCCCACAACAAGCACCGAGTACAATCAATATTAATCAACATGGACCACGACAGATGACAACATAACCAAGACTACGAACAGAACCAACATGTCAGAACCAAAAGTAGATACTAAGTAAGAATATTCAAATCTTATGGTTTATTTCAGTGCAACACTCACCCCCACAAGCTGCAAGAGAAACACAGAGAAAGAAACACAGGTTATTCTCTCTTAAAGTCAATTGAAACTGAGAGGTTTTTGCATCATCATTTGGACATAACATTCAATACAAATGTTGGCATCACTTGAGGACCACTAAAGTAGAACCTTGAACAGCAACTTGTTCATGTAGTGTAATTGGGATTTCAGCAGGTGATAATGATTAACATTATGTAAATTAACACCATAAATCCACATTGTTATAGTGTTAGCTAAAATTAATTTGACCAATCAAATACATACTTCATGTATAGCAATGTTAAAGTTACCTGACATTTGTACTATGGATTTAAGTTTCCGTTGGACAGGAAATGACATATATTGAGTGAGGAAACTAACAGGAAGTCAGAAATATAGTAAAATAATGAATATCCTCTTTCAGACTTACCACAGTGCTGACTCATTTCTGTGCGGACATATGTACGTATCTCATCCTCCTGTACGGAGAGCCAGGAAGGTAGAAGACAGTAACAGATGGGCAGTGAGACGTGAGAGCATTATAAATGTGTGTGTGTGTGTGTGTCCAGTATACATGTGTGCAGGCAAATTGGCAGTCAGCAGATTTAGATCCCGAGGCTCAGGTGAAGCACTCACCGTCAAGCCTGGCTCTCCTCTGTCTCCTTTGGATCCATCTGGTCCCATCTCTCCCTGAAGCGGAGACAGTTTATCACAACACAGGGATACAGAGACACCTCTGCCGTGCCACGCTATAGATCTATACAGTTAGCTACGGAGTCTACATTGTTAACAGATTATTATGAGACATTCATTTATTGGATATTTATACCGTAGTTTAACAGCTGATAAATGTTGATCGACTACGATACATACAAATTCATTACAGGAAGCAAGTTAAGGCAATTATTTTCAGGGTATTAACTCTAACTGCAAAGTAAAAGCATTTACCTGCGCGCCCCGTTCCCCAGGTATCCCTGGGGTACCACGTGGACCCGTCATGGCAGGACCAGCAGGCCCTCGTTCCCCCTGACAACAACAACAACCGCCATGTCAGAACAGCGTTTCATTAACAACACATTTACAACACATTTACAACACATTTACAACACAATTATGACACATTTACGACACATTTCCGACACATTTACGACACATTTACAACACATTTACAACACATTTACGACACAATTATGACACATTTACGACACATTTACAACACAATTATGACACATTTACGACACATTTACGACACATTTACGACACATTTACGACACATTTACAACACATTTACGACACATTTACGACACAATTATGACACATTTACGACACATTTACGACACATTTACGACACATTTACAACACATTTACGACACATTTACAACACATTTACGACACATTTACAACACATTTACAACACATTTACAAATATATGGCGTCACAAGAGAATACCTTCTGTCCCTGGAGGCCTTCAGGGCCCTTAACCCCAGCAGGACCCTGAGATCCAGTAAGTCCTGAGACGCCATCCACACCTCTGGGTCCTGGGGGCCCGGGCATACCTGAGGGGCCCTTTATAAGACGGATCAACAGTCAGAAGCTATTCACAACCAACTGGTTTTATCGGACTTCTAATCCGGTCCAGCTGCAGACATTGGCAAGCTTGGTGTTTGTCTCAGGTCACAGTGTTTGTCTGTGGTCACAGTCACGGTGTTTGTCTGTGGTCACAGTCAGTGTTTGTGTTGGTCTAGACCTTTTAACACGATTCAGTTGTGGTCAAACACTCACCCTTTCGCCTTTCTCTCCCTGAGTCCCTTTAGGTCCCAGGACTCCATCAATGCCTCGCTCACCCTACAGATATGGTACAGTTGAAATACAGTACTCATGTATTATTAAAAAGTATTGTACCTAATAATGTATGAGGGGGTGCAATATCGTTCCAGTATATCCTGGCTGAGGATATGGCCCCCAGCTGTGACTGTTTGGCAATTTACCACAAACCTATTGGTGACTGTTAGGAACTGGTTAAGACCTGGTTACCAATGCAATATCAACATTAAAACCATTCTGGTTTGCAGCAATTCGAAAGCAAGGATTGAACCAGCACACATGCACACACACACACACACACCCACACAGACACAGACACAGAGACACACAAACACACACAGACACGCACAGACACGCGTGCACACGCACACACACCCTATATGGACAATACCTTGGGTCCAATCAGTCCTTCCCTCCCTGCAGTTCCAGTGGCCCCAGCAGGTCCTACATCTCCCTGAATAAACCCAGAAAAAACAACCCCTGGTATTGTGATCACGTTTGGTTGATATAGACTGCCCAGATATGTCAGACTCCATGGAGTACGTTTCAGAAGAATACATCCTACCTGTTCACCTTTCCTTCCAGGTAAACCTGAGCGTCCATGGATGCCTGCATCTCCCTGAACACAGATAGACATCAGAAAAGACATCCTCCTACTACATCATCAGACAGTTCAACAGCACTACATCCTCTATGTAGCCCAATAATACCCTTTCATTAAAAAAACATCGGCACTTACGGTTCATTTTATAACATATTGTACTAATCAAATGCTTTTATTATAAAACCAACTGTGTAACTCCCATAATTGCCCTCACTGGGATTAATTCAATGTATTATCCGTTTCTCTTTGCCACTATACCTTTTCCCCTTTCAGCCCGTCCGATCCACACAGCCCCTTTGATCCTCGGTCGCCCTGGAAACGGTCAGTTAGTCGGTTAGTTGGACAGATGAGGAGCCGTGCCCTGTCTTAGTGGAATGAAACTGTCAGGCTGAAAACGAACCCGTACATAGAATGACAGGCCGTACAGCTGCCAGTCAAACTCCAGTGCCTGAAGCACATCACCTCTCATTCATAAGGTGACTCGTGAAAAGCTGTCACTCACTCAGACACTTTCCAATACCGGCCAGTTGGTCAGAACAAGTCCGTTTCCAAAAGGGAGATAATGAGCGTGAGGAAGAGGTCGAATTGAAGAGCGTAATTGAGTTTGACCAAGTTTGACCGTATAACAAACCTTATAAGACTTATAGAATTAGTAACTGTTGGCTGATTTGTGGAGCATTATTACTAGTAAAATATAAAGGAAGTTGATGGGTACTGATTACATTACGAAACTGAGTGGGCCAGCTAATTTAATGTGCAGCTTGGATTAGTCATTTATAGACCCAGATTATCTTGCTCTGATTGTATTGCCGTTATTGGGAAAGGTCATGCGAAGAAAACACCTAACACATCTAAACGTTATCCTCATACACACTTAGAGGAGAACAGTGAATGAGACAGGTTATGTCAATATGATAATCATCCTGTCAGAATGCCAAATAAACACACGAGTACAAACCTTAATTCCACGCATTCCAGTTATTCCCACATCTCCCTTCTCCCCTCTAAATCCTGGTAATCCATCTTTTCCGACTTTACCCTGGGAGAAAATCACAACATCACCCAGAGGCTTTGACCAAACAGAAGCATATCAAGAACACAGCAGTTTGTTCTGACCAAGAAGAACTTGGTCAGAATGTATAGGGGTAACAGAATATCAGAATGTATAAAGGTACCAGAATATCAGAATGTATAAAGGTACCAGAATATCAGAATGTATAAAGGTACCAGAATATCAGAATGTATAAAGGTACCAGAATATCAGAATGTATAAAGGTACCAGAATATCAGAATGTATAGGGGTAACAGAATATCAGAATGTATAAAGGTACCAGAATATCAGAATGTATAAAGGTACCAGAATATCAGAATGTATAAAGGTACCAGAATATCAGAATGTATAGGGGTAACAGAATATCAGAATGTATAGGGGTAACAGAATATCAGAATGTATAGGGGTAACAGAATATCAGAATGTATAGGGGTAACAGAATATCAGAATGTATAGGGGTAACAGAATATCAGAATGTATAGGGGTACAGAATATCAGAATGTATAAAGGGGTAACAGAATATCAGAATGTATAGGGGTAACAGAATATCAGAATGTATAAAGGTAACAGAATATCAGAATGTATAGGGGTAACAGAATATCAGAATGTATAGGGGTAACAGAATATCAGAATGTATAGGGGTAACAGAATATCAGAATGTATAGGGGTAACAGAATATCAGAATGTATAGGGGTAACAGAATGTCAGAATGTATAGGGGTAACAGAATGTCAGAATGTATAGGGGTAACAGAATGTCAGAATGTATAGGGGTAACAGAATATCAGAATGTATAGGGGTAACAGAATATCAGAATGTATAGGGGTACAGAATATCAGAATGTATAGGGGTAACAGAATATCAGAATGTATAGGGGTAACAGAATATCAGAATGTATAGGGGTAACAGAATATCAGAATGTATAGGGGTAACAGAATATCAGAATGTATAGGGGTAACAGAATATCAGAATGTATAGGGGTAACAGAATATCAGAATGTATAGGGGTAACAGAATATCAGAATGTATAGGGGTAACAGAATATCAGAATGTATAGGGGTAACAGAATATCAGAATGTATAGGGGTAACAGAATATCAGAATGTATAGGGGTAACAGAATATCAGAATGTATAGGGGTAACAGAATATCAGAATGTATAGGGGTAACAGAATATCAGAATGTATAGGGGTAACAGAATATCAGAATGTATAGGGGTAACAGAATATCAGAATGTATAGGGGTAACAGAATATCAGAATGTATAGGGGTAACAGAATATCAGAATGTATAGGGGTAACAGAATATCAGAATGTATAGGGGTAACAGAATATCAGAATGTATAGGGGTAACAGAATATCAGAATGTATAGGGGTAACAGAATATCAGAATGTATAGGGGTAACAGAATATCAGAATGTATAGGGGTAACAGAATATCAGAATGTATGGGGTAACAGAATATCAGAATGTATAGGAGTAATGTGTAAGACTCACAGCTTCTCCAGGTACACCCGGTAGGCCTGCCTCACCCTATTGATATGACACACAAACACATCAGAGAACTGTACAACATAGAACAATCTGCACACATCTACAGCACTGACAGAGCCAAGCATGCAGTCTCCTGTTTAATGTGAGTTGGTCGATGCTCCATGTTCATTATAAGTGTATGAATATAGCTGCAGGCTGTGCACCAGAAAGTGCTTCTCCACTGCATCACCAGTGGCCTGACACACAGAAGACAGAAGACCAGGGACTGTTTAGAGGAGCGCCGGTCAGAGGAATGGCTGGTGGAATGGGCTTTAGGAAAAGCCCTAGAGCAACTGTGTGGGTTGTTCATCTGAAACGTGTTCTCTGTAGGGATCTGTGATACCATGGAAATGAATGCCTGATCCCTGTGGTAACATCTGTACTGGGTGAACTCTCAACTACCATCTCCAGGGGTTGTCAGCCCATTCTGTTTTCATCTGTACTGGGTGAACTCTCAACTACCATCTCCAGGGGTTGTCAGCCCATTCTGTTTTCATCTGTACTGGGTGAACTCTCAACTACCATCTCCAGGGGTTGTCAGCCCATTCTGTTCCACCCAGCCTACTGCTCAGGGTACCTTTTCACATTCATTCCTTTTGCTTTTCAATATATTTTTTATGACTTTGCATAGTCTAGTACTGGTCTGAAATGAGGCTAACTGTTAGGACATTCTGCAGTATAAGAACATTATTATTTATTATTAACATTATTAATATTAATAAACTCAATTCATTCATATTAATCCTGATGACAAATAATATTCTAGTTCAGAAATATTTTGATACTGATACTGACTACTGATGATACTGATACTGATTATTGATGATACTGACTACTGATGAGACTAATACTGACTACTGATGATACTGATACTGATTATTGATGATACTGACTACTGATGATACTGATACTGATTATTGATGATACTGACTACTGATGAGACTAATACTGACTACTGATGATACTGATACTGATTATTGATGATACTGACTACTGATGAGACTAATACTGACTACTGATGATACTGATACTGACTACTAATGAGTGATACTGATGACACTGACTACTGATGACACTGATACTGACTACTGATACTGATACTGACTAGTACTGATTACACTGATACTGACTACTGATGACACTGATACTGACTACTGATGACACTGACTACTGATGACACTGACTACTGATGACACTGATACTGACTACTGATGACACTGACTACTGATGACACTGACACTGACTACTGATGACACTGATACTGACTACTGATGACACTGACTACTGATGACACTGACACTGACTACTGATGACACTGACTGACTACTGATGACACTGATACTGACTACTGATGACACTGATACTGACTACTGATGACACTGATACTGACTACTGATGACACTGATACTGACTACTGATGACACTGCTACTGACTACTGATGACACTGATACTGACTACTGATGACACTGATACTGACTACTGATGACACTGATACTGACTACTGATGACACTGATACTGACTACTGATGAGACTGCTACTGACTACTGATGACACTGATACTGACTACTGATGACACTGATACTGACTACTGATGATACTGACTACTGATGACACTGATACTGACTACTGATGATACTGACTACTGATGACACTGATACTGACTACTGATGGCACTGATACTGACTACTGATGACACTGATACTGAGTACTGATGAGTGATACTGACTACTGATGATACTGATACTGACTACTGATGATACTGACTACTGATGAGTGATACTGACTACTGATGAGTGACACTGATTCTGATACTGACTACTGATGACACTGATACTGACTACTGATGAGTGACACTGATTATGATACTGACTACTGATGCATTGTCGTTAAAGGCCCTGAAACAGGTCAGGTCATGTGGTCACCTTCTGTCCTCCTGGCCCTCTGGCCCCCTGGAACCCTGTGGAGCCCCTGTCTCCTGGCTCACCTCTCAGCCCCTGTTGAAACACACAGATGTTATTACTAGCCTGTTCCTGTATTTTACACACAGATAGATGTTATTACTAGCCTGTTCCTGTATTTTACACACATATAGCTGTTATTACTAGCCTGTTCCTGTATTTTACACACATATAGATGTTATTACTAGCCTGTTCCTGTATTTTACACACATATAGCTGTTATTACTAGCCTGTTCCTGTATTTTACACACATATAGCTGTTATTACTAGCCTGTTCCTGTATTTTACACACATATAGATGTTATTACTAGCCTGTTCCTGTATTTTACACACATATAGCTGTTATTACTAGCCTGTTCCTGTATTTTACACACATATAGCTGTTATTACTAGCCTGTTCCTGTATTTTACACACATATAGCTGTTATTACTAGCCTGTTCCTGTATTTTACACACATATAGCTGTTATTACTAGCCTGTTCCTGTATTTTACACACATATAGCTGTTATTACTAGCCTGTTCCTGTATTTTACACACATATAGCTGTTATTACTAGCCTGTTCCTGTATTTTACACACATATAGATGTTATTACTAGCCTGTTCCTGTATTTTAGCTGTTATTACACATATAGCTGTTATTACTAGCCTGTTCCTGTATTTTACACACATATAGCTGTTATTACTAGCCTGTTCCTGTATTTTACACACATATAGCTGTATTTTTATTACTAGCCTGTTCCTGTATTTTACACACAGATAGACTTGCCTGTTCCTGTATTTTTATTACACAGATAGATGTTATTACTAGCCTGTTCCTGTATTTTACACACATATAGCTGTTATTACTAGCCTGTTCCTGTATTTTTAGATGTTATTACTTGCCTGTTCCTGTATTTTACACACATATAGATGTTATTACTAGCCTGTTCCTGTATTTTACACACAGATAGATGTTATTACTAGCCTGTTCCTGTATTTTACACACATATAGCTGTTATTACTAGCCTGTTCCTGTATTTTACACACAGATAGATGTTATTACTTGCCTGTTCCTGTATTTTACACACATATAGCTGTTATTACTAGCCTGTTCCTGTATTTTACACACAGATAGATGTTATTACTAGCCTGTTCCTGTATTTTACACACATATAGCTGTTATTACTAGCCTGTTCCTGTATTTTACACACAGATAGATGTTATTACTTGCCTGTTCCTGTATTTTACACACATATAGATGTGTGATATCACAGCACTGTTTGTGCTCTTCCCAACCCCAGTAATTAGAGACATGCTCCAGTCCAACATTACCTGCTCTCCAGCTGGTCCATCATTGCCTTTTAAGCCTTTTTCTCCCTGCACCCCCTTGGGTCCTCTGTCACCCTGATGACGAGAATGGTTGAAACACACACACACACACACACACACACACACACACACACACACACACACACACACACACACACACACACACACACACACACACACGTGTTTTATTTAATACTTGGTGCTATGACGTAGATTATTTTGTGTTTACCGGTTTCATAGATTTCTCGACAAACAGTTTAATTCGATATTTAGTGTTGAGAGGATTACAAACCGTTTCTCCCTTGTTGCCCTTCTCGCCTGTAGGACCTATCACCAGAAGAGTATCGCCCTAGAAAGGGATATCGCTTTATAACACCATTTAAATGGACATTTTCAAAACTGTATTATTTCCAAATTTTTTGCTCTTTTTCTGTGCTTCTATGCTGTACCTCTAACTTGTCACATTAAAATGCATACCTTTTCTCCTTTGTCACCTTGCGGCCCCAATTCACCCTGAAATATATTGAGAGCAGGACTCCCTAGTCAGGCATGGCAATTTGATTCAATATTTTACATGAGGAAAATACAGAGAGAAACTGAGATATATTGTTATATACAGAACAATATTCACCTTGTCTCCTCTGTCTCCTCTGCCACCTGGAGAGCCCTGGTAAACAGATAGACATACATACGTTTAGAAATCAGCTTATAGATCAGCATGACATTACTGGTTTGGTCTAATGCTAAGTTTGGTCCATCCTAGTGGGTCTCTGGATGAGAGGCCAGATTGCGTCTAGAAGACTAAATACCAAATCCCATGACCAGTGTCAGTGACGGGGACATTGCCTTGCAATGGACTCTCTGGTCACTAAAGAGAGATCCCATGGCTGTTAACATATAAGTGGTGGTTAACTTCAATGCCCTTGTTCATACTACCAATCCAGCCTTCATTCAAACATGTCTACCTCCATTCACATCTTCCAGTTGGTTCGTTTATTCCCTCTCCTCCCTCAGGAACAATTCTCCAGGTTGTTGCGGTAAAAATGTCAACTTACCTGCTCAAATAATGGTAACATGCACCTCCTTATCAATTATCCAAAACTACAACTACCAGCTTGATATATCCATCCATCAAAACCAGCACTGGAATTATAAGTGTAGTGAAACAGTGGAATGATCAAGGAACAGCGCTACAGAGCTCAGAGCTTTATTTAACCAGGTAGTCCAGCCTATTTTCAATTCATTTAACCTTTATTTAACCAGGTAGTCCAGCCTATTTTCAATTCATTTAACCTTTACTTAACCAGGTAGTCCAGCCTATTTTCAATTCATTTAACCTTTACTTAACCAGATAGTCCAGCCTATTTTCAATACATTTAACCTTTATTTAACCAGGTAGTCCAGCCAATCAACGGTTTGTAGGAATGGAAATGGAGCCATTTTAAATATGTGGAAGTGGATGACGACAGACAGGATACAGATTGTGTAACTTTTCCTAATTTTTTTTTTGTTCTGAGGTGTAGTGTTGGTTTTACAGTCCCTCAGAACGCTCTGTACGTCATCCACATGGCCTCTCTAGTAAGTTGGATAAATATTGACGGATGGACCAATCAATAGCCTCTAACCAAGACAAACATGCTAGAGAACTCTGAGGGGATTATTGTGTGCAGAGCCGAGGCAGTACAGTCTAAAATGTGGATGATAAATTGTCAACAGTGAGAAGCCCTGAAAAGGTGTCTGTGTTTACACTGGGTCAGACAGATGGGAATAGAGATGTACTGTCGAAGACAAAGATTAACGAGAGAAAAGATAAAGACAGACTCACCGTTAGTCCTCTCTCTCCGTCCAGACCAGCCCGACCCTCCTCACCCTGTAGGTGTCACATAAAACTGTAAAACCACAAACGCATGCAAACCTAGAAAATGTAGAAAACACCTCAAACGGTCATGAGCTCTTACCCTGGTTCCCGGGTCACCTCTTTCACCTCTCAGTCCAGGTACTCCAACTCCGAAGGCTCCCTATTGGTCGACATGTATTCAATTCAATTTAAATAACTATTATCTCCTAAGAGCACTTTATGTGTGGAGGCTGGTTGATACCGGGCAAATGGCAATATACAGAGAAATAATACATAAGTAGCACTCTATGCAATCAGGCTACACACACACAGTACTGTATATCCAAAGCCACATAACAAATGTTGAGGTGATCAATAGATTTAGGCACATCCTCTAATAAGCTGTCTGACATCAGGGAACACATGTCGATCACTCTATTCACTCACCTTGTCCCCTTTAACTCCAGTCACGCCCGGTGAACCCTGGTAGGGAAAGAACAATTCAGAATCATGAATATTAGCAGATCTCTGGTCACTCATCTCTCTTCACTCATCTCTCTTCACTCATCTCTCCCGCCACACCTCATTTCTCCCAGACCTCATCTGTCCCAGACCTAATTTCTCCCTACATCTCTCTCGTAGACCTGTCTTTCTTTCTGTCTCTCACTCGCACTCGCACACACACACACACACACACACACACACACACACACACACACACACACACACACACACACAGATAAACTCATGATGATTCAGTTCAGGTCTACTTACAGCTAGTCCTGGGGGCCCAGGGGGGCCAGGAGGTCCAGGAGTCCCAGCCTGTCCAGGAAATCCTTGGATACCCTGGCGTAGACACGACAAGCGTGAACAAACGTGAACATAGAACATCCGTTACCAATCTGGACCTTATCAGGATACTTTGGAGCACATTTACCCTGGATCCTAAAGAACCAGGAGGTCCTGGGTTTCCATTCTCTCCTCTCAGACCAGCCAGACCAGCGGTTCCGGAAACACCACTGGGTCCTGGGGGGCCTGCTAAGCCAGGAAGTCCTGTGTCGCCCTAGAATACAAGCAATGGGCTCGTTATGGCGATGCTTTGGCAGGAAGGGAGAGAACGTGTTTATGAGAACACTTATAAGTGAATGACAGTGACCTTTAACCCTTGCGGTCCCAGCTGACCAGGCGGCCCGGCCAGTCCGACTCCTCGCTCTCCCTGCAACACAAGCCATGTCAATACTATAACAGGTAGAGCCGAGGAAAACCGAGAGAAACAGCTGATGATGTCTATTACCTTGTCACCCTTTGGCCCCGGCGGTCCTCTGGCTCCCTAGGAAACAGATTGTGGTTGGAGAAGTAATTCAGAGGGCTTTCTGACAGACATTCCATGTGTCTGATATTATAAAATGCCATTTGATGACTCACATCTTCTCCAGGCTCTCCATTCTCACCAGCGACACCCTGTCCAATAGGAGACAGAGACGCACTACCACGTTAGCGGTCACATCGCTATGTTATTAGTCGAGGTCTCTGTGGGTGTTGAGTAGTGTTGTGTGTTACGAGACGTTACTCACCCTGTCCCCTTTGATGCCCGTGGGACCCCGGTCGCCCCTCTCACCCTAAGGGTCGACGTAGAGGAAGGAAAAATGGTCAACGTGGACAGAAAAATATCAATTAACTTTTTTTTCTTTGGCAATAGTGTAATACCCTGATACTATCTGAAAGGAAGAAAATGGGTTAACCAAAGTAACTCACCCGTAGCCCTGGCTGGCCTGTCTCTCCCACAGTCCCTGGTAAGGTCACACCAGGAGGTCCCTGAAGCAATCACAACACACACCCACTTCCATTACTAGACACCAGGAAGTCCATGAACCAATCACAACACACACCCACTTCCATTACTGGACAACAGGAAGTCCATGAACCAATCACAACACACATCCACTTCCATTACTAGACACCAGGAAGTCCCTGAACCAATCCAATGACTAGTCAGACTAGTACACCAAGCACTACGCACCTCTATTCAGTAAATATTAAAGGTATTTTCCCTGTTGGACTTCACCACATTATATTGTGTTACAACATAACATCTAAATGGATAAACAAATTCGATTTTGACACTGATCATAACAAAAGTCCATAATGCCAAAGTAACTTTGAAAATCATTCAAAATTTCCAAAAAACACAAAACCCAATTTAGATTATCTTTGTAATGAAGGCACAATATACACTAATGAGCCATACTTAGCACATGTGAAGCACATAGCATCTAACATGTCAAGGAGTTGATAGATTAGATGGTCTGTTCTTGTAACCATCGTGTTAGATGCAGGACAAATGGCCCGGAGAAACGACTTTGACAAGAGCCAAACTGTTATGACTGCGTTAGATCATCTCTGAAATGAGGCTTGTGGGAAGCTTCCAGTCAGCCATGTTGAGTACCTACCAACAGACCAACCACAAACCGGCGCCAAAGGCTCATTGATGCACAGGGCCAACGAAGGCTACCCCTTCTGGTCCTAACTAACCAAATGTTTACTGTGGCACAGGTCACAGAGAATGTTAATTATGGTTACAGGAGGAATGTGTCACCACCCACAATGCATCACACCCTGCTGCATATGGGGCTGTGAAGCCGCAGACCGGTCAGAGTGAACATAAAGACCCCTGTTTAATGAAGAACGAGCCTAAAACGGAACTGGACCTAGGTGGTGGTGGAATGTTGTCTGTTTTGATGAGGCCTGTTTAATTTGACGTCACACGGACGACCATGTAGGTGATGACAGCAGGATGTACTGTGTAAAGACCAGCCTGTTTAATTTGACGTCACATGGACGACCAGGTAGGTGATGACAGAAGGATGTACTGTGTAAAGACCAGCTGTTGGAGGAAGTGTGATGAGTCCAGGCATTCATGTGGATGTCATTCTGTGCCAGATACATAAAAATATCTACAAACCAAGTACACCCCTTTATGCCAATGGTATTCCCTGATGGCAGTGGCCTCTATCAGCTGGATAATGTGCCCTGTTACACTGCACACAGTGTTCAGGAACGGTTAAAGGGACATGATGAAGAGTTCAAGGTGTTGTCCTGGCCTCCAAATGTCCCAGATCTCAATTTGAATGAGCATCTGTAGGATGTGTGGACCAACAGATCCAGGGCAGGTCCACCTCATCGCTTACAAGACTAGAAATATTTGCTGCTAATGTCTTGGTGCCAGAAACCACACAACACCATCAGGGGTCTATTAGAGTCCATGACTCAGTGGGTCGGAGATGTTTTGGCAGGTGATCATAAAGTTTTCATCAGAGTAATTATTTTTTACTAAAAACACCCATTTTTTAAATATAAGTGCTCTCTTGGCTCCACTTCAATATAGGGACTGCGTAAACACTATTTTCAGGGGACACCAAATGCACACTGTTATACAAGCTGCACACTCACTACTTTACATTCTATCCAAGTGTCATCTCATCAGTGTTGTCACATGAAAAGATATAAAATATTTACAAACATATGACGGGTGTACTCACTTTTGTGAGATACTGTATCTCGAAAGGTTTTTGTTTCTCAGTTAACATTGGCTCAGGGTCTGATATAACGTAATACCACCACAGTGTTAATGACTTCTACTGTGCTCATTAGAAAACAGTTTGACTGTGGCCTAGAGGGCGAAACCCAAATGAGTCAGGCTTTTTTATAGTTTAAAATCAACTAATCACACAAACGCAGGACGTCCTTTGGAATTTTACTGTGGATACAAGCTCAAAAAGTACAATCACAGTTTATAAACTGTATTTTGATTGGTTATGAGCTCAAATTTGTGTTGTTGGTATGGTACAACTCTCCGCTATATTTAGTGAAGCACATCACATACATCATAACGCTGTTACCATCATGACATTGACAACAAAAACCACTCACCAGTTCTCCTTTCACACCAGGGGGTCCTGCTACAGCCTGTAAACATAACAACTCATATATTTGGGTCAGGTTGTTGGCATATATACTAATGATGGAAAGCAAGGATCAAAATGTAGGCTAATCAAATTTCATTTTTTACTTTATCACTAGAGCCACATCAGACCCAAACCAGTAAAAAGTTGACTTCATAAAAATGAGAGAATAACATGATGTCAATATAAAAAAAACATCTTTCTCAATTACTGTGATTCTGATTTTGCTAAATGTTGTGAATGTGTTTTAATGTACTGTATGTACAGTATGCATGTATGTATGTTTAATTTTTTTTAAATGTAACCTTTATTAACCAGGTAGGCCAATTGGGAACAATGGATTCGAATCCAGGACGTCATACACACAAAGCATGTATGTACTGTATGCATGTATGTACTGTATGCATGTATGTACTGTATGCATGTATGTACTGTATGCATGTATGTACTGTATGCATGTATGTGCTGTATGCATGCATGTACTGTATGCATGTATGTACTGTATGCATGCATGTACTGTATGCATGTATGTACTGTATGCATGCATGTACTGTAAGCATGTATGTACTGTATGCATGTATGTGCTGTATGCATGCATGTACTGTATGCATGTATGTACTGTATGCATGCATGTACTGTATGCATGTATGTACTGTAAGCATGTATGTACTGTATGCATGTATGTACTGTATGCATGTATGTACTGTATGCATGCATGTACTGTATGCATGTATGTACTGTATGCATGTATGTACTGTATGCATGTATGTACTGTATGCATGTATGTACTGTATGCACGTATGTACTGTATGCACGTATGTACTGTATGCACGTATGTACTGTATGCATGTATTTACTGTATGCATGTATGTACTGTATGCATGTATGTACTGTATTCATGTATGTACTGTATGCACGTATGTACTGTATGCATGTATGTACTGTATGCACGTATGTACTGTATGCATGTATGTACTGTATGCATGTATGTACTGTATGCACGTATGTACTGTATGCATGTATGTGCTGTATGAATGTATGTACTGTATGCACGTATGTACTGTATTCATGTATGTACTGTATGCACGTATGTGTACTGGCTTGTGTGTGTATGGGTCTGTGTGTGTGGGAGTGTGTGTGCTTGACCAAGTGCTTCTGCCTTCCTATTCATTCCATTGATTACCTCGTCTTTAAGTTGAAGAGAGGATGAACCATTTATAGAAAACATTTGATGGAGTCTTGTGCAGCTGTGGTGTTAAAATAAGCCCACCTCACCTGCCTTACTCAACCACATCCCACACCCTCTCACCTTCCCTGGGGGGCCAGTGTCTCCCTGCTCTCCCTTGAACCCAGCGGAGCCCATTGGCCCAGCGATGCCCTGTACCACGGAAGAGGAGAGGACGTTTGTTAAACAGCACAGAAAGTTTCTATGAAAGAACAGCTATTTTTATGCTGCTGCCCACACTGCAAACACACCAGGAACCATACACACCTGTTTCCCTGGCAACCCTGGCGTCCCCTCTTTTCCGGGTATCCCATCTCTCCCTGGAACACCTGGCTTACCCCCCTCCCCCTGGGAACACAGACAAACTGCATGTCACCTCCACAACTGGTGTGTGTTAATCATGATGAAGTGTGTGTGTGTGTGTGTGTGTGTGTTGGGAATCTCTGCTCTACTTACTGTCTGTCCTGGTAGCCCTGGAGGCCCTGAAGGACCCTGGGAAAAGAGAGCGTATCATTGACATTATGTGACGGATAAACATGGGTGCTCTGTACACTACCCCAGAACGACTAGACAAAGCACAATAAATACACATCACTCTGTTGAATTAGATTACAACTAAAGGTCAATCCGTGAACACACTCAGAATGTACTCAAACAGCAGTAGAGTTGCTAGTGGAAAATCTCCAGTACGAGAGTTGGTTTATAGATGACTGATGACTTTACTTACCACAGCCCCAGGAGGCCCTAGAGGTCCCGTCAGTCCTGTGCTTCCCTGGGGACCAGGAGGCCCCTGTGGAACAGAAGAGCTCATTTAGAAACATTATTATGAAGCACTGGGCTATGACCGAGGAGAGTTGGGCTCAAATAATGAGGGAATAAATAATAAGCATTATGTAGAACTATTCATATAAAACATGGAAAAGTACAAAACAAGAAACCATAATACAACTACATCTACCTGAACGCCAATTCCAGCCAGTCCTTGATTACCCTGTCAGAAACACACAACAGCAAATGAAGAACAAATGGTGAAAGTGTTTCTGGGATGCCAGTGCATCATCAGTACATGAATACGGTAATGAAAACTAAGGAATACTCACCTTCACCCCTGGTGGTCCTGGAGGCCCGTTGGTACCAATCGGACCCTACAATTACCAACCATTAGCATCAATATACTAACAGAACTCTATCTGTGTGTGTGTGTGTCTCAGAAAGGACTGTATCATACTCACTGTTGGTCCTCTAATTCCAGGTTCTCCAGGGTTTCCCTGCAAACAAGAGACAAGAGCATGACCAACACACACACACACACACACACACACACACACACACACACACACACACACATATATAAACACACCCACATATATAAACACACATACACACACACACACATATATAAACACACACAGTATATATTCCTACAGTAGGACACATATATAAACACACAGAGATACATTCCCAGTAAAGACACAAACATTGTAAACACAAATATACAGAAAACAGAAATGCACACACACACACAGACACACAATACACAGACACCCAGGATTACAATATATGCAAACGGTGCTTTTGTAGGGCTGTGAAGCGGACAAACTGAGCAGATGAAGCCACATGCAGAGACGGAGACAGGAAACTCAAGCCTCTCTAACACACAGAATACATCATCCAAAGATCTGTTCAGTATTCACTACCCTGACTGGTCCATTTGCTCTCGGCTAGTTCATGCTACAGTGTGTGCTACTAAACGAGTTTGTGGTGTTGAATAAAAGATAAACAGTGTGTTGTGGAGGTGACAGGACGCTGCGGAAACCAGTTGGTTGACAGTGATGTGTCATAGGTTTCTCAGAGTCCTGGGAGAGATGGGCACTACTGCTAATGAACCGTAATGAACGTGTAGAAATGAATGGGGACGATGACAGTGTTTATTTTTGCTGATGGTTGGCCCTGAGTGTCCTGACAATATCCTCAGACCCATCTGATGCCGTGTGCTGCTACTACACCCCCGTGACAAGCATGGCAGCCCGACAGAACAGAGAACCTACCGGTCTGCCCAGCACGCCAGGGAACCCAGGCAGGCCCTACAGGAAGAGCGAGACAGGGGGGACAGCAGGTGGATAAGTGTTGAAACGAGAGAGGGGAGGGACAGAAAGGGAGTAAAACACACGAAAACAGATTGAAGGGGTGGACAGAAGAATGGGAGAGGGGGTGGTGTTAGAAGCAGAGCTGCATACGGTTACTGTTTAGAGCTTCTACAGAGCCTCAGCCCAAGGAAACAGATATAGAGGCTTCAGCCAACCCCCAAGGGACTCCTCCTCAGGTCCTAAACTAGGCTGCCCGGTTGGGTTACTGATACTCACTGACGGGCCTGGAAGACCAACTGGCCCCTGGGGACCCTGCTCCAACACATTATGAAACAAGAAGCTAGTTAGTAATGATCTTCTATCACATTAACTCTGGACTCTAGTTAGTCCTGATCTTCTCCACCAGCTCACCTTCTATCTCATTAACTCTGGACTCTAGTTAGTCCTGATCTTCTCCACCAGCTCGCCTTCTATCACATTAACTCTGGACTCTAGTTAGTCCTGATCTTCTCCACCAGCTCGCCTTCTATCACATTAACTCTGGACTCTAGTTAGTCCTGATCTTCTCCACCAGCTCACCTTCTATCACATTAACTCTGGACTCTAGTTAGTCCTGATCTTCTCCACCAGCTCACCTTCTATCTCATTAACTCTGGACTCTAGTTAGTCCTGATCTTCTCCACCAGCTCACCTTCTATCACATTAACTCTGGACTCTAGTTAGTCCTGATCTTCTCCACCAGCTCACCTTCTATCTCATTAACTCTGGACTCTAGTTAGTCCTGATCTTCTCCACCAGCTCACCTTCTATCTCATTAACTCTGGACTCTAGTTAGTCCTGATCTTCTCCACCAGCTCACCTTCTATCTCATTAACTCTGGACTCTAGTTAGTCCTGATCTTCTCCACCAGCTCACCTTCTATCACATTAACTCTGGACTCTAGTTAGTCCTGATCTTCTCCACCAGCTCACCTTCTATCACATTAACTCTGGACTCTAGTTAGTCCTGATCTTCTCCACCAGCTCACCTTCTATCTCATTAACTCTGGACTCTAGTTAGTCCTGATCTTCTCCACCAGCTCACCTTCTATCACATTAACTCTGGACTCTAGTTAGTCCTGATCTTCTCCACCAGCTCACCTTCTATCTCATTAACTCTGGACTCTAGTTAGTCCTGATCTTCTCCACCAGCTCACCTTCTATCTCATTAACTCTGGACTCTAGTTAGTCCTCCACCAGCTCACCTTCTATCTCATTCTCTGGACTCCACCAGCTCACCTTCTATCTCATTAACTCTGGACTCTAGTTATTCCTGATCTTCTCCACCAGCTCACCTTCTATCACATTAACTCTGGACTCTAGTTAGTCCTGATCTTCTCCACCAGCTCACCTTCTATCTCATTAACTCTGGACTCTAGTTAGTCCTGATCTTCTCCACCAGCTCACCTTCTATCACATTAACTCTAGACTCTAGTAAATCATGGCTGATTACACAACATCACACTCTTACTCACCAAGGCTACTGTTTGGTTGGTCAGTTTATGACCACTGTAGGGAAAACACAAACTAGTTCACAGTTCAAGTTATTTTGGAAATGAAAAGCTAGCATCTTTGATGTCTGGGATCCATATTGTACGTAGAAGCTGTCTGTTTAAAACAGATCAGTGGGCACCATACACCTGCATGAAGCACCTACCTGCATGAAGCACCTGCAGTTCTATTTAAGTCCACATGAATCAACACAAGTACCACAGTATACACAGTATATACAGGTGCTGTTTTCAAAACTATAAATAAAATAAGGCCACGTTTATCTCAGCATTATTTCAGACATCTTCATGGCATGATCGTTTAGGCTAGCTTGCGGTACAGTAATCTTCATCATGCTTTAACGATGTCATCCTAATCGTCATCATCAACATTATTTCTCCCATGTTCCACATCCCCTGCTCCTCTCACCGGCTTCCCATCCTGTCCAGGTTTGCCTGGTTCTCCTGCTGTACCCTGAAATGAACCAAACACAACCAGGTTACACTGGCCACAGTACCAAAACACAACCAGGTTACACTGGCCACAGAACCAAAACACAACCAGGTTACACAGGCCACAGGACCCAACCAAATACAGAACCAAACACAACCAGGTTACACTGGCCACAGTACCAAAACACAACCAGGTTACACTGGCTACAGAACCAAAACACAACCAGGTTACACTGGCCACAGAACCAAAACACAACCAGGTTACACTGGCCACAGTACCAAAACACACCAGTACAGAACCAAAACACAACCAGGTTACACTGGCCACAGTACCAAAACACAACCAGGTTACACTGGCTACAGAACCAAAAAAACACAACCAGGTTACACAGGGCCACAGGCCACAGGACCAAAACACAACCAGGTTACACTGGCTACAGAACCAAAACACAACCAGGTTACACTGGCCACAGAACCAAAACACAACCAGGTTACACTGGCTACAGAACCAAAACACAACCAGGTTACACTGGCCACAGAACCAAAACACAACCAGGTTACACAGGCCACCAGAACCAAAACAAAAACCAGGTTACACAGGCCACAGGACCAAAACACAACCAGGTTACACTGGCCAGGTTACACAGGCCACAGGACCAAAACACAACCAGGTTACACTGGCCACAGTACCAAAACACAACCAGGTTACACTGGCCACAGAACCAAAACACAACCAGGTTACACTGGCTACAGAACCAAAACACAACCAGGTTACACACTGAACCAAAACACAACCAGGTTACCAAAACACAACCATGTTACACTGGCTACAGAACCAAAACACAACCAGGTTACACAGGCCACAGGACCAAAACACAACCAGGTTACACAGGCCACAGGACCAAAACACAACCAGGTTACACTGGCCACAGTACCAAAACACAACCAGGTTACACTGGCCACAGTACCAAAACACAACCAGGTTACACTGGCCACAGTACCAAAACACAACCAGGTTACACTGGCTACAGAACCAAAACACAACCAGGTTACACTGGCTACAGAACCAAAACACAACCAGGTTACACTGGCTACAGAACCAAAACACAACCAGGTTACACTGGCCACAGAATCAAAACACAACCAGGTTACACTGGCAACAGTACCAAAACACAACCAGGTTACACTGGCCACAGAACCAAAACACCAAGGTGCCACTTTAGCAGTATGACCAGACAGTGATGAGGGCAGAGCACCAATGCAAAACCCCAAACACACTCACCTGAAAACCGTCTCGTCCCTGCTCTCCGGATGACCCCCGGTCACCTTTGTCCCCACGCGGCCCAACAATACCCTGTAACACACACACACACACACACACACACACACACACACACACACACACACACACACACACACACACACACACACACACACACACACACACACACACAGTCAAATGTTTGGACCCACTTACAAATACAATCAACGGTTCTCTTAGATGAGGTATTAAATCAAGGTGTTCTCACTCTGTCTCCTTTAGATCCCTGTGGTCCTGAAGGACCGGGCTCTCCCTTCGCTCCTGCCACACCAGGAAGCCCCCGTGCTCCAGGAAGTCCATCCTGACCCCCTTCTGCAGCCGCGCCCTACAACACACACACTGCTAGCTGTGGATAAACTATGGCATAATGAAGTAATAAAGATGAAATGGTGTGTCCAGGTGTGTTCATGTGTGTCCAGGTGTGTTCAGGTGTGTTCAGGTGTGTCCAGGTGTGTCCAGGGGTGTTCATGTGTAACCAGGTGTGTACAGGTGTGTTCAGGTGTGTTCAGGTGTGTTCAGGTGTGTCCAGGTGTGTCCAGGGGTGTTCATGTGTAACCAGGTGTGTACAGGTGTGTTCATGTGTGTCCAGGTGTGTCCAGGTGTGTCCAGGTGTGTTCATGTGTGTCCAGGTGTGTCCAGGCGTGTTCATGTGTGTCCAGGCGTGTTCATGTGTGTGTCCAGGTGTCTCCAGGCGTGTCCAGGTGTGTTCATGTGTGTCCAGGTGTGTCCAGGTGTGTTCATGTGTGTCCAGGTGTGTTCAGGTGTGTTCAGGTGTGTCCAGGTGTGTCCAGGGGTGTTCATGTGTAACCAGGTGTGTACAGGTGTGTTCATGTGTGTCCAGGTGTGTCCAGGTGTGTTCATGTGTGTCCAGGTGTGTCCAGGCGTGTTCATGTGTGTCCAGGCGTGTTCATGTGTGTGTCCAGGTGTGTCCAGGCGTGTCCAGGTGTGTTCATGTGTGTCCAGGTGTGTCCAGGTGTGTTCATGTGTGTTCAGGTGTGTCCAGGTGTGTCCAGTTGTGGTCATGTGTGTTCTGGTGTGTCCAGGTGTGTCCAGGTGTGTTCAGGTGTGTTCATGTGTGTCCAGGTGTGTTCATGTGTGTTCATTTGTGTTCATGTGTGTTCAGGTTAGGGTCTTACCTTTGGTCCAGCAGGCCCTATTAATCCAGCAAGACCATTTTTCCCCTGGAGAAGAAAACGGCCACGCTCAGGTCAATCTCTGTATGGTACTGCGAATGACAGGTAATATGGTGACTAAAATACTTACAGGTTCTCCTTTGTCTCCCTTCTCTCCTCTCTCCCCCTGAAAGGTAAAGTGATATCACTTTGTGTCCTCTTATCCACATGATATTCACATTTTCTTTCTGCTACGTCTCCTTGAACACCTTCTGACTCCAAACCTTCTGCTTCTAACCTTATCTCCAGGTCGTCCAGCCTCTCCAAGTTCCCCGGCTCTCCCTGGGAAGCCAGGTATACCAGGTTTCCCTGGCTCTCCAGCCAGTCCAGAGGGCCCCGCTGGGCCCTTCTCTCCAATGGCCCTTCCGGTGGGTCCTGTGGCCCCTACAGGCCCCTGTTCTCCCTGTTCTCCCTTTGAACCTCTCTCCCCAGACAGCCCGCGGGCTCCCTGAAACGCAAATGAGGAAAGACATGATTTATATGCTCAAAATGAATGCAGTCACCCGGATAATGATGTATAACACAGGGTGGGTCACATCGTTCTACAACAGCATCTGTGTGATAGAATCACTCACGTCTAGCCCGGCTGGTCCTCGCTGTCCTGCCTCTCCCTTGTCTCCCTTTTCACCTTTGTCCCCCTTTTCCCGATTGATTGACACATCCTTGTTATTCACGATCACTTTCAGGTCTTGCAACTACAGACAGAAGTACAAGCAAAGATGAGGTCTTATTTCTTCAGGCACCAAAATAGCCAAAACAGACTGGAACCTTCCAGGACTAGTGAAATGTATTGAACCATAATGATAATGGCCTAATCAAGGTGAGATAATGACTCAATGACAGCTATAAATACAATCATAAATCCACTTACATCAATGCCAAGGTTTGAAAAGGCCTTCTGCACATCCTGTTAGAGGAAAGGCACACATAGGACACACTTCAGTCCAATCAGACAGTGTTAAGGACACATTATGTCCAATCAGACAGAGTTAAGGACACATTACGTCCAATCAGACAGTGTTAAGGACACATTATGTCCAATCAGACAGAGTTAAGGACACATTACGTCCAATCAGACAGTGTTAAGGACACATTATGTCCAATCAGACAGTGTTAAGGAAACATTACGTCCAATCAGACAGTGTTAAGGACACATTTTGTCCAATCAGAGAGTGTTAAGGACACATTTTGTCCAATCAGAGAGTGTTAAGGACACATTATGTCCAATCAGACAGTGTTAAGGACACATTATGTCCAATCAGACAGAGTTAAGGACACATTATGTCCAATCAGACAGTGTTAAGGACACATTATGTCCAATCAGAGAGTGTTAAGGACACATTATGTCCAATCAGAGAGAGTTAAGGACACATTACGTCCAATCAGACAGAGTTAAGGACACATTACGTCCAATCAGACAGTGTTAAGGACACATTATGTCCAATCAGACAGAGTTAAGGACACATTACGTCCAATCAGACAGTGTTAAGGACACATTATGTCCAATCAGACAGAGTTAAGGACACATTACGTCCAATCAGACAGTGTTAAGGACACATTATGTCCAATCAGACAGTGTTAAGGACACATTTTGTCTAATCAGACAATGTTAAGGACACATTATGTCCAATCAGAGTGTTAAGGAAACATTACGTCCAATCAGACAGAGTTAAGGACACATTACGTCCAATCAGACAGAGTTAAGGACACATTATGTCCAATCAGAGTGTTAAGGACACATTATGACAGACAGAGTTATGTCCAATCAGACAGTGTTAAGGACACATTTTCCAATCAGACAGAGTTAAGGACACATTACGTCCAATCAGACAGTGTTAAGGACACATTATGTCCAATCAGACAGGACACATTTTGTCTAATCAGACAATGTTAAGGACACATTATGTCCAATCAGAGTGTTAAGGAAACATTACGTCCAATCAGACAGAGTTAAGGACACATTACGTCCAATCAGACAGTGTTAAGGACACATTATGTCCAATCAGAGTGTTAAGGACACATTTTGTCCAATCAGAGAGTGTTAAGGACATAACTTCAGTCTTTCAGATTAAACGAGGAGTGATTCTCCATCTTACCATTGCTGTTCCTGGTTTGCCCTGGTGGCCATCCTCCCCTGGGTCACCCTGTCAATTAAATACATATTTAATATTATAATGTTTATAATAATTATTATAATGCCTGTCAATTAAATACACATTCAATATTATAATGTTTATAATACTATAATCATTAGAATGCCTGTCTATTATTAATACACCATCAGCAATGTTTCACACACATTCAAGGTCCAACCAAACCTTTATTTAAAATTCACACACACATACCAACGGTGTACGCTAAGAGATGCTTCATATTCAGAAAATAGCATCTATGCACGTATATGTGTAAAAACAAAATATGCACACACACGTACACACACACACACACACACACACACACACACACACACACACACACACACACACACGAACATACCCTTTCACCTTTACCCCCCACGGCTCCTTTCTCCCCCTGATATTCAAGAAAGAGAAGGTCAGGGAGAGGTCAAAGATCACACCGAAGAATGGATTTAGAAAATGGAGAGATTCATACTAATAAACATGGAGCCTATGACATGGACTTACTCTGGCTCCTACAGTCCCTGGTATTCCAGGAACACCCTAAGAAACAGACAGATATGGATCATCATCAGAGGAAAGCACTGACACAATGTCCACAGCACTGACACAATGTCCACAGCACTGACACAATGTCCACAGCACTGACACAATGCCCACAGCACTGACACAATGCCCACAGCACTGACACAATGTCCACAGCACTGACACAATGTCCACAGCACTGACACAATGTCCACAGCACTGACACAATGTCCACAGCACTGACACAATGCCCACATCACTGAGACAATGTCCACAGCACTGACACAGTGTCCACAGCACTGACACAATGTCCACAGCACTGACACAATGTCCACAGCACTGACACAATGTCCACAGCACTGACACAGTGTCCACAGCACTGACACAATGTCCACAGCACTGACACAATGCCCACATCACTGAGACAATGTCCACAGCACTGACACAGTGTCCACAGCACTGACACAATGTCCACAGCACTGACACAATGTCCACAGCACTGACACAATGTCCACAGCACTGACACAATGTCCACAGCACTGAGACAATGTCCACAGCACTGACACAATGTCCACAGCACTGACACATTGCCCACAGTGACACAATGCCCACAGCACTGAGACAATGTCCACAGCACTGACACAATGCCCACAGCACTGACACATTGCCCACAGCACTGACACAATGCCCACAGCACTGACACAATGTCCACAGCACTGACACAATGCCCACAGCACTGACACAATGCCCACAGCACTGACACAATGCCCACAGCACTGACACAATGTCCACAGCACTGACACAATGCCCACAGCACTGACACAATGCCCACAGCACTGACACAATGCCCACAGCACTGAGACAATGTCCACAGCACTGACACAATGCCCACAGCACTGACACATTGCCCACAGCACTGACACAATGCCCACAGCACTGACACAATGTCCACAGCACTGACACAATGCCCACAGCACTGACACAATGCCCACAGCACTGACACAATGCCCACAGCACTGACACAATGCCCACAGCACTGACACAATGCCCACAGCACTGACACAATGTCCACAGCACTGACACAATGCCCACAGCACTGACACAATGCCCACAGCACTGACACAATGCCCACAGCACTGACACAATGCCCACAGCACTGACACAATGCCCACAGCACTGACACAATGCCCACAGCACTGACACAATGTCCACAGCACTGACACAATGCCCACAGCACTGACACAATGCCCACAGCACTGACACAATGTCCACAGCACTGACACAATGCCCACAGCACTGACACAATGCCCACAGCACTGACACAATGCCCACAGCACTGACACAATGTCCACAGCACTGACACAATGTCCACAGCACTGACACAATGTCCACAGCACTGACACAATGCCCACAGCACTGACACAATGCCCACAGCACTGACACAATGTCCACAGCACTGACACAATGTCCACAGCACTGACACAATGCCCACAGCTCAGAACGAACACTGTCACTCACTGGGGTTCCTGGAGGTCCCTGAGGACCAGGGACAGATGCAACAGGAGCTCCTTTCACATAAACCACCTGAGATAGACGAGAGAGAAATAAAGTGATTGCTATATAGCCTGAGAAGCATTGTGGAAAAAGCAGCAGAAGTGACATATTTAGTGCTGGAAACAGAATCACATGACTACAGACCTGTCCTGGAGGGCCAATGGTGCCCGGGATCCCAGCTGGTCCAGATGGACCTGGAGGCCCTGCAGACCCAGCAAGGCCAACGTCCCCTTTCAGCCCGTCACGGCCCTAAACACACACACACACACACACACACACACACACACACACAGAGACACACTCAATGTCATGATTGGCTCAATGTCATGATTGGCCCAATGTCTTGATTGGCCCAATGTCTTGATTGGCCCAATGTCTTGATTAACGTTATTAGGTGCATGTGACATTAAAACACTTTGACATATGTGTTACCTCATATTTATTCCCCCGGCGAAACAGAAAGTCATGAATGACTACTTAAGAGATCCTAATGACCCAAATATCAATGTATCAGCGAGATGACACTTCTAAAGATGACATTTCTATTACATTTGGGTGAATAAGAATTGCCTGGGGTGCCAATAATCATGACACATATTTGAGAGGCACGCATATTCATATATATATTGAATTCTTGATTAAGAGGTGGCTTATCTTTGAACAATTTCACCTCATTTATATGTTGAGGGTAAGATCAAGCTTACAAAATCAAAGTGATTTATTTGATCGTTATCAAGAAGTCCAGTGAATCTGGAGAACGCTATAATAGAAGAAGGATGATATGAAATACTGGGAAGCGAAAGGAAATTAGAGAGAGAGAGGCAAGGAAGACAGGAGTAGAAAAGAAGAGACAGGGAAAGATAAAGAGGAAACCCAAGCCAGACTAGTTTTCTTTAGCACCTTTGAAACACAAAAACATACCGGTTTTATCCTAGATTTAAAAGTAGTAAATGTTGGAGCAAATTAACAATATTATGTCAGTGTGTTCCTACTCTGCACAGCAGAATAAAGAAACGCTGCCTCACAATCTTCGTTCTGACTCTCGGAAAGACCAGACCCTGATGACCCTCGGGTTCTGGAGGGTTCATACTGAGAGAGAAGGTCTGAGATGCAACGTAGCCCTGAAAGGTTCAGTGATTTAGAGACGCTAGCAGTATCTTAAAATCAATTCCACGAGATACAGGGAGCCAGTGCAGAGACCTACATATTGGTGTAATCTGTTTAGCTCTCTTAGTTTTACAGAGGAAGAGAAAGAGGATCAAGGAGGAAAGAAAGACTATTGTAAAGACGGAGTGGGACATAGATACGCAGGCAGAGATTATTTGAACTTCTGTTTTTGCATGTTATTTATTGTACATTTTCTAAGTTCACCTTGCTTTGGCAATATAAACAAAATGTTTCCTAATCCAATCAAGCCAATTTATTCCCACACAAATGTAATTAAGAGGAGATACAAGCGGAAGGTAACCAGTTACTAACGTCTCTCCCAGCAGCCCCCGCGTCTCCTTTTTCACCCTGTGAGGTAGAAAAACATTAATATCACACCACTAAGGAAACAGTCACACACTCCCACTGACAACCGATGGTTATTACTACAATATGAGCACACAGGTTTACTGCTTAGTGGGATACAGTCCAAGTTGAAGAAGCTCATGGTCATTTGAAAAAGCTCACGGTCATTTGAGTGCCAAAGACAAACCTTTTTGCCGTCTTCACCTGGTAGGCCGTCCTCTCCCTGTAAAACAACAGGCAAACACAATAGGTTGTTTATTACGACCAACACACAGGGCTGGGATGTGACACATGTGATGTGAAGGCTGTGATGTGAGGGATGTGATGTGAGGGATGTGATGTGAGGGCTGTGATGTGAGGGCTGAGATGTGAGGGCTGTAATGTGAGGGCTGTGATGTGAGGGCTGTGATGTGAGGGCTGTGATGTGAGGGATGTGATGTGAGGGCTGTGATGTGAGGGCTGTGATGTGAGGGCTGTGATGTGAGGGGGATGTGATGTGAGGGCTGTGATGTGAGGGCTGTGATGTGAGGGCTGTGATGTGAGGGATGTGATGTGAGGGCTGTGATGTGAGGGCTGTGATGTGAGGGATGTGATGTGAGGGATGTGATGTGAGGGCTGTGATGTGAGGGCTGTGATGTGAGGGCTGTAATGTGAGGGCTGTGATGTGAGGGCTGTGATGTGAGGGCTGTGATGTGAGGGATGTGATGTGAGGGCTGTGATGTGAGGGCTGTGATGTGAGGGCTGTGATGTGAGGGATGTGATGTGAGGGCTGTGATGTGAGGGCTGTGATGTGAGGGCTGTGATGTGAGGGATGTGATGTGAGGGCTGTGATGTGAGGGCTGTGATGTGAGGGCTGTGATGTGAGGGATGTGATGTGAGGGCTGTGATGTGAGGGCTGTGATGTGAGGGCTGTGATGTGAGGGCTGTGATGTGAGGGATGTGATGTGAGGGCTGTGATGTGAGGGCTGTGATGTGAGGGCTGTGATGTGAGGGCTGTGGTGTGAGGGATGTGATGTGAGGGCTGTGATGTGAGGGCTGTGATGTGAGGGCTGTGATGTGAGGGCTGTAATGTGAGGGCTGTGATGTAAGGGCTGTGATGTGAGGGCTGTGATGTGAGGGATGTGATGTGAGGGCTGTGATGTGAGGGCTGTGATGTGAGGGCTGTGATGTGAGGGCTGTGATGTGAGGGCTGTGACAAAGCCTATCTACTCAGTCCCATCATGTGTTGTCTAATGCTTGCCTCCTAACACTAAAACCAGAGTTTCAACCAGCTGTTATCTACATAGTGCCCTATTTCACAGCAGTATGGGCCATTACTGCACTACATAGGGAATAGGGTGTGATTCAGAACAACCACTGTAATTATCTAGCTTTGCCACTCAGGTGAAACAGCCTGGAAGCCCTATCTGATGGCTGTCATTTAGCCACAGGATGTGACATGTCTAACGGTAATTACACTTTGAGAGACACTCACATGACTGCTGATACAACTTAATGAAGAGGACGCAATAACTAACATCCAATTCATAAGTTTTTTTAACATGGTAATTAATGAGACGGTATGATTGCTCGTAGTGACTGTGTAGTGTCGTCAGACCCTGGCAAGATGTTTCATAGCGATCTGATTACTCACCGTTTTCCCAGGTGCCCCTGGTTTTCCATCTTCTCCAGCTTTGCCCTGAAAGACATCAATATGGTGATGTGACATCAATGAGGCACATGTTTAGGAGGATGATGGATGTGTGTGTGTGTGTGTGTGTGACTGAGTGTGTGTGTGTGTGTGTTATTGTGTGGACTCACAGAAGGACCTGGATTTCCTGCTGGTCCAATGGGCCCCGGGGGACCCTGTGCACCTCTTAGTCCTGGTTGCCCCTGGTGAGAGGGACAGACAGAAAGACAGACAGACAGAGATGCAGACAGACAGGCAGACAGACAGAGATGCAGACAGAGATACAGACAGAGATACAGACAGAGATACAGACAGAGATACAGACAGAGATACAGACAGAAAGAGAGACAGTCAGACAGACAGACAGACACACAGACAGACAGACAGACAGACAGAGATGCAAACAGACAGGCAGTAAGGGAGTGAAAACACACAAGCGCCACAGAGCCCTCTAGTGTTCAAACAAATGAAGTGCAAATAGATAGTGACCCAATAATCCGTCACTAGCCTGAAGTCCTTACTTCTAAATTGGACTTCTCCAAGGATCAGATAAGAAAAATGAGCACATCTTCACCTTTCGCCACTAACTGACTTGAACAAATGGATTTAAGTGCCAGAGAGCCACACAAAGCGGCAGAAGTAAAGCCCTCTGGGACTGGAGCTGTTCTGGCCTGGCGAACTGTGTTTCAGTACAATGGTACTCACATCTCTTCCTGGGTCCCCTAATTTCCCTGGATCTCCCTGTAGTATAAAGGAAGAGGTTTGAAAGACACCGTGGTTATTATGTAATGTTCACAATACCACACACATCTATAACTGTCTAACAACACTGACCCTCAGACCGACCACCCCGGGAGCTCCTGGTTTGCCGTCTAAACCGCTGCGTCCATCCAGCCCGGAGGCACCTCTCTCTCCCTGCATGAAGAAACACGCACAGCGCCAGTATTATGAGCGGAAATAGGGACACAGATAGAGTGTGGGTTATATTAAATGGACCACACATGTAACAGCATCTGGTTTGTCATGTCTGGATTGAGATATTGTGTGCTGGTCCCATTTGTCTGGACCCAGACGTTCTGTGCTGGTCCCACTTATGTCTGGACCCAGACGTTCTGTTCTGGTCCCACTTATGTCTGGACACAGATGTTCTGTGCTGGTCACACTTATGTCTGGACCCAGACGTTCTGTTCTGGTCCCACTTATGTCTGGACACAGATGTTCTGTGCTGGTCACACTTATGTCTGGACACAGATGTTGGGTGCTGGTCCCACTTATGTCTGGACACAGATGTTCTGTGCTGGTCACACTTATGTCTGGAGACAGATGTTGGGTGCTGGTCCCACTTATGTCTGGACACAGATGTTCTGTTCTGGTCCCACATGTCTGGACTGAGATGTTCTGTTCCGGTCCCACTTATGTCTGGACACAGATGTTGTGTGCTGGTCCCACTGAGCTTCATCCCACTGGGAATCTGCAGAACGTAAAACAGGATCCGATGGAATGAAGGACAGCGCGACCAAGCCAATCAGCGATGAGCCGCTATCTCAGG
The DNA here is from genome assembly GCA_029465975.1 of Dallia pectoralis. NCBI lineage: Eukaryota > Metazoa > Chordata > Actinopteri > Esociformes > Umbridae > Dallia > Dallia pectoralis. Next base: position 17,601,609 of record CM055744.1, read on the forward strand.
TTGATTAGAGAGTCAGTGTGAGAATGTCGAAGGTTCCTGTAGGGTTATCGAGACCTTTTCTCCGGGGCTTCCTCGCTCTCCTGTGTCGCCCTGGAGACAGTGAAGGAACAGCAGTGAGTGAGATTACGGGCAGGAGGCGGGGACAGAATGAACAGAATTAATTCACATATGCCCACTTATAGTTCACATATGTCCACTTATAGTTCACATATGTCCACTTATAGTTCACATATGTCCACTTATAGTTCACATATGTCCACTTATAGTTCACATATGTCCACTTATAGTGCACATATGTCCACTTATAGTTCACATATGTCCACTTATAGTTCACATATGTCCACCTATAGTTCACATATGCCCACTTATAGTTCACATATGTCCACTTATAGTTCACATATGCCCACTTATAGTTCACATATGTCCACTTATAGTTCCACTTATAGTTCACATATGTCTTATAGTTCACTTATAGTTCACATATGCCCACTTATAGTTCACATATGTCCACTTATAGTTCACATATACTTCACATATGTCCACTTATAGTTCACATATGTCCACCTATAGTTCACATATCCACTTATAGTTCACATATGCCCACTTATAGTATCACATATCACATCCACTTATAGTTCACATACATATGTCCACTTATAGTTCATACATATGTCCACTTATAGTTCACATATGTCCACTTATAGTTCACATATGTCCACCACATATGCCCATATAGTTCACATATGTCCACTTATAGTTCACATATGTCCACTTATAGTTCACATATGTCCACTTATAGTTCACATATGTCCACTTATAGTTCACATATGTCCACTTATAGTTCACATATGTCCACTTATAGTTCACATATGCCCACTTATAGTTCACATATGTCCACCTATAGTTCACATATGTCCACTTATAGTTCACATATGTCCACTTATAGTTCACATATGTCCACTTATAGTTCACATATGTCCACTTATAGTTCACATATGTCCACTTATAGTTCACATATGTCCACTTATAGTTCACATATGTCCACTTATAGTTCACATATGTCCACTTATAGTTCACATATGTCCACTTATAGTTCACATGTCCACTGAGGTATTTATTGTATCATTGTCGATAGATTAGACGGACAGGCAGGGTGTGACTTACTCTGGCCCCTGGAGGTCCACGCTGTCCGTCGAGACCCTACAAACACAGATAGAGCAAATCAGACATAGAGAAGACACAGGGTAGTAAGGCACACTAGGAGACACACAAGCTGAGCTTTCTCATCAACACCCAGATTATGAAGGCCTATGATGCTTCAGTAGCCAATCAGGAGGCCATAGAGGCAAAGAGCTGTTGTACTCACCCGGATACCTGCGGCCCCTGGGGGCCCTAACTCGCCCTTTTGACCTTTGGCCCCATGCTCTCCAGGGTCACCAGCATCCCCCTAGAAACAGGAAGTGGCGTAATGTCAGACACTGGAAGGGAGATCTTTGCTGCATGAACGCGGTGGTGTTGGATGTAAGGAACATCAGCAGACTGAACCTTTTCTACTTTCTTTATCGTTGTCTCTGTGCCACCCTGTAAAGAGAGACGTAGCCAAGTTAACCACACTGATGATTTCACTTAGATATTTCAGTGTGAAAGCCGACTGTTATTTCCAGTTCCAGTTAATGTACATATTTGGAGACATGGATATTTGAGCTAAATTCGAACCACAATAATTCCTTGTCTGTTAACACATTCATGGCGATTAAACACTTTTCTGATTCTGATTCTGAACAAAATCAAAAACATACAAGCAAAGCTACAACACACAGTCTCAAAAAGAAATGGATGGTTATGGAATAGCCATGGCAAAGCACAGATCTCAATCAAATCAAAATGCTGTAAAATGACTTAAAACTGGCGAGGTATTCAAGAAAGCTTTCAAATATAAAACAGTTAAAGCAGTTCTGTAAACAGGAGTGAGCAGTTTATTTCGGCTACAGAGAACGGTTCTGCTGATTTATTCAGCTGGTGTACGGTGCTTCTAATAACATTCATGTGGAGTATTTAAGGAACTACGTGTAGAATCCAATTTACATTTAGCCTCTACTAATTACCTATATTATTATTGCCATTGAAAACAAACGCTCAATCTTGTCAGACTTACCCCGGTCCCGGGTGGTCCTGGGGGGCCCTGAGCTCCCTATTGATGAGCAAACAAAATACAAATGTGTTAACGTGTGAAGACTGCAAATGTTATCTAAGATTAGATACAGGTTCAACTCAGACCTCCACTCCTTTCTCTCCTCTTGGTCCAATCGGTCCCGTGTTGCCCTGTGTAAACAAAAACCCACACACCCCAACTGTCACTACAGACATCACTGACTGCTACTGGGTCCCAGTACCGAACCGACAAAAATACTGACACTGAGACACATACAAGCAATATCAGATCAAGAAGATAATAAACACACACACTATCAGATATCAAAAATAAGACACACAAACTACTGACATATATTCTGTGCTCTCACACAAAAGTAGCAAAAAACCTGTATCAGATCAGTCTGTCAGAGTTGATTCAGACAGTCTATCAGATCAGTCTGTCAGAGTGGAGTCAGACAGTCTATCAGATCACTTTACCAGATCAGCCTATCAGATAAGTCTACCAGATCAGTCTACCAAACCAGTCTACCAGACAGTCTACCAGACCAGTCTACCAGATCAGGCTACCATACCAGCCTACAAGACCAGTCTACCAGACCAGTCTACCAGACCAGTCTACCAGACAGTCTATCAGATCAGTCTACCAGATCAGTCTACCAGACCAGTCTACCAGATCAGTTTACCAGACCAGTCTACCAGATCAGTTTACCAGACCAGTCTACCAGACCAGTCTACCAGACAGTCTACCAGATCAGTCTACCAAACCAGTCTACCAGACAGTCTACCAGACCAGTCTACCAGATCAGGCTACCATACCAGCCTACAAGACCAGTCTACCAGACCAGTCTACCAGACAAGTCTACCAGACAGTCTATCAGATCAGTCTATCAGACCAGTCTACCAGACCAGTCTACCAGATCAGTCTACCAGACCAGTCTACCAGACCAGTCTACCAGATCAGTCTACCAGACCAGTCTACCAGACCAGTCTACCAGACAGTCTACCAGATCAGTCTACCAGACCAGTCTACCAGACCAGTCTACCAGATCAGTCTACCAGATCAGTCTATCAGATCAGTCTACCAGACCAATCTATCAGATCAGTCTACCAGATCAGTCTATCAGATCAGTCTACCAGACCAATCTATCAGATCAGTATATCAGATCAGTCTACCAGACCAATCTACCAGACCAATCTATCAGATCAGTCTACCAGATCAGTCTATCAGATCAGTCTACCAGACCAATCTATCAGATCAGTCTATCAGATCAGTCTACCAGACCAATCTATCAGATCAGTATATCAGATCAGTCTACCAGACCAATCTATCAGATCAGTCTATCAGATCAGTCTACCAGATCAGTCTTATATAAACAAGTCTTACGTTGCGTCCGTGTTCTCCAGGATCTCCCATGTCTCCCTTCTCTCCTGCTGGTCCAGATTGACCTGGCAGGCCCTGAGGTCAAAGGGCAAACCCACTCAGTTTAGGTGCTTAGTGATAATGGCTGTGATAACACACTCTAATGTTAGATGAATGAGCATTTTGACAGCGTTCTTCAGATCCAGTATCCAGCATGACCACTCTGAGAACAGTTGAGACACTCACCCTCAGACCTCGATCTCCTGACTTCCCAGCGAGGCCGGGCTCTCCCTGATGAGGAGGAAGACAACCAGCAGCACATTACAGACCAGAGGAAGACAACCAGCAGCACATTACAGACCAGAGGAAGACAACCAGCAGCACATGACAGACCAGAGGAAGACAGACACAGTATAATGATATACATGACTGTCACCTCTAGTTTCTGACAATCATTATTTCAAATAAGAAGGGAAGGTCAAAAAGGGTTGAATGAGGAAGGAAATGCTTTAACTGAAACCTGCTCTGGTAAGGAATGTGAGCTAAATGATTTAAATGTAAATGTGTGTGTGTGTGAGAGAGAGAAACAGAGAGAGAGATGATTGAAGAGATGTGACTTACGGGAATGCCTTCGTCGCCTTTGTCTCCTTTGGGTCCCTGTAAAATAAAGTAATCAGTCCCAGAGATTTCTCACAGCAGAAGAATTCAATCCTAAATACTGTGACACAGTCAAAACACATTCACTTCAGGAATAGATATCAATTATAGAAAATGCAGTAGAAAAAGTAGTAGTAGTACAGCAGTAGTACAACAGAAGTAGTAGTAATAGTACTTGCTGAGGTATTACAGAAGTAGTGCTGTTACAAACACCCAGTCTGAACCCAACAGTTGATTCACAGCATCAACAAGTTGATAAACAGGTGATTAGAGAAGTAAGGACCAGTATAAAACAGACCCTAGGGGTTATTACATGGGGTTAAAGGTGATTAGAGTAGTAAGGACCAATATAAAACAGACCCCAGGGGTTATTACATGGGGTTAAAGGTGATTAGAGTAGTAAGGACCAGTATAAAACAGACCCCAGGGGTTATTACATGGGGTTAAAGGTGATTAGAGTAGTAAGGACCAGTATAAAACAGACCCCAGGGGTTATTACATGGGGTGAGTATTAGTATACCATGCAAGGGTTTGGTAAAAGGCTCCAGGGTCAGAGGGGGGTACTGTCTCAGACCTCTTTCCCTGAGAGGCCATTCTTTCCTGCAGGTCCAGTTCGTCCTGTTTCTCCTCTCTCTCCTGGTTCACCTGGGTCTCCCTATAAAACCAGGGGATTACTTTAAGTTGATACAACTTGATACACAGCAGCTCGGAAAACTCCCTGATAAGTCTGTGTCTTACCTTGAACCCTGGTTTTCCAGATAAGCCAGGGATTCCCTAGAAGAAAAACACATGTTCTGTCATCACAGATTGTATTGGTTGCCTTAACATTGTTTGTGTGGTTTGGCTACACTGGGAGGTGTTAATAATACGTGTTAATGATATATATATTTATATTACATTACATATATATATATATATATATATATATATATATATATGACTAACACCACGTTACGCTGCCTTCAACACATTATATTAATGAATTACAGTGTGTCGCTCCATCTGAATGTAAGGGACAGAGCCCTGTCCTCGCACTCCATGGTGGTGATGACACCTCCCCCGCATCCGGAGAGAGGGAAAATTAGGGACTTGTTCGTTCACCTGTGTTATTGTCCGCACCTGGGTTGTGTTTGCTCGTTAGTCCCTGTACTTAGTTCTGTCGGTTCCTGTCTTTCAGTGTCGGTCATTGTTAAGGTATGTTTCTCTTGTTTTGCGTTTGCTGGTCCTGTTATGTATTGCGTGATTATTCTGGTGTTCTGTGTTTAGTATGTTCTGTCTCACTAAGGGGAGGTTTTGTTAATTATGTTGTTCTTCTGTGTTTATGTTAAGTGTTAGGATTGTCTTGGTATGAAGCTACCCGTTCCTGTTTTGGGAGAAAATAAACCCTGATATTGCAAAGCACTCTGCGTTTGTGTCCTCAACCTGCTCGAAAGCCTCAATCCTGACACTGAACTTACCCGATCACCCTGCTCTCCTTTGGGTCCAGCCAGGCCAGGAGTGCCAGCACCAGGGGAACCCTGGATGAGAAAAGGAGAAAAGAGATTAATTAAATAACGACAGATAGTGACGAGCCCACAGAGACAGAAGCTGCACAACACATCTCAGGCACCTGCAAAATGAACAGCATAAATCACCAGCCGTTTTAAACTCTTATTAGTCACTTAAACTTGCAGATGTTGCTGTGGGAGTTTCAGGCGTGGATGTATTTGTGTTTGCGCTTTAAAGCAGTCGGGTAAATAGCAACACAATAAAATGCAATAAAAACAAGAAAATAAGCAGTTATGGAGAAGGTATAAAAGTCCTGTGGGTCAGAAACCCAAATAAGCATTTGGCCAACCTCACCCACAGAAAGTCTCAGAGATATTTGCAGGTGCAATGAAGGATATGTGCTTTAAAGCACTAGAATATGAAGGAAGAGGGAAGAATACGAGGGAAGAATTACTGGGCGCTGATTTAGCTCTGTCACCTCGATCATGTTACAAATTAAAGAAAAAAACACGCCCAAGGGCACAGAGTAGCAGCTTCATTCAGCTCACCATAACATCCCATGTAGGTACCAACTCACTTTATCACCATTCAGCTCACCATAACACACCATGTAGAGTACCAACTCACTTTATCACCATTCAGCTCACCATAACACACCATGTAGGTACCAACTCACTTTATCACCATTCAGCTCACCATAACACACCATGTAGAGTACCAACTCACTTTATCACCATTCAGCTCACCATAACACACCATGTAGAGTACCAACTCACTTTATCACCATTCAGCTCACCATAACACACCATGTAGGTACCAACTCACTTTATCCCCATTCAGCTCACCATAACACACCATGTAGGTACCAACTCACTTTATCACCATTCAGCTCACCATAACACACCATGTAGGTACCAACTCACTTTATCACCTTTCTGGGCCTGTTCTCCCTTCTGGCCTTGGGGCCCATCTGGACCTGGCAAACCCGGCTCACCCTGATGTGGGACGGAGAGTTGGAGATGAGATTGCTGCTGTATGTAACATGTCTTCAGATGTAGGAGGAAGTGAAAAGGGTCAACGTACCTGTTCACCTTTCTTTCCACCTAAACCTGGACCCTGAAGGAAGGATAACATGAGGAGACATCTTTACTCTGACCTCTGTTAATCTCTGACCTCTGTTAATCTCTGACCTCTGTTAATCTCTAACCACTGTGAATCTCTGACCATTGTTAATCTCTGACCTCTGTTAATTTCTGACCTCTGTTAATCTCTGACCTCTGTGAATCTCTAACCACTGTGAGTCTCTGGTCTCTGTTAATCTCTGACCACTGTGAATCTCTAACCACTGTGAATCTCTGACCTCTGTTAATCTCTGACCTCTGTTAATCGCTGACCTCTGTTAATCTCTAACCACTGTGAATCTCTGACCTCTGTTAATCTCTAACCACTGTGAATCTCTGACCACTGTTAATCTCTGACCACTGTGAATCTCTGACCACTGTTAATCTCTGACCTCTGTTAATTTCTGACCTCTGTTAATCTCTGACCTCTGTTAATCTCTGACCTCTGTGAATCTCTAACCACTGTGAATCTCTGGTCTCTGTTAATCTCTGACCACTGTGAATCTCTAACCACTGTGAATCTCTGACCTCTGTTAATCTCTGACCTCTGTTAATCTCTGACCTCTGTGAATCTCTGACCACTGTGAATCTCTGACCTCTGTGAATCTCTGACCTCTGTTAATCTCTGACCTCTGTTAATCTCTGACCTCTGTGAATCTCTGACCACTGTGAATCTCTGACCTCTGTTAATCTCTGACCTCTGTTAATCTCTGACCTCTGTGAATCTCTGACCTCTGTTAATCTCTAACCACCGTGAATCTCTGACCACTGTTAATCTCTGACCTCTGTTAATCTCTGACCTCTGTGAATCTCTGACCACTGTGAATCTCTGACCTCTGTTAATCTCTGACCTCTGTTAATCTCTGACCTCTGAGAATCTCTGACCACTGTGAATCTCTGACCACTGTGAATCTCTGACCTCTGTTAATCTCTGACCACTGTTAATCTCTGACCACCGTTAATCTCTGACCACCGCTAATCTCTGACCACTGTTAATCTCTGCTAATTGACCACTGCAAATCTCTGCTAATTGACCACTGTTAATCTCTGCTAATTGACCACTGTTAATCTCTGCTAATTGACCACAGTTAATCTCTGCTAATTGACCACTGTTAATCTCTGCTAATTGACCACTGTTAATCTCTGCTAATTGACCACTGTTAATCTCTGCTAATTGACCACAGTTAATCTCTGCTAATTGACCACTGTTAATCTCTGCCTTCTCTGTCTGGTCAAGTACTTCAGTAAGTGTAATTCTATTGGTAAATCTAAACAGGAGAAGTGAAATGCCACACTCACACTTCGGCCAGGTTCGCCCCGAACCCCTGGGCTGCCCTGGAGACAAAGGTCAAGATGTTATTTCATGTTTAGTTGGTGGAATTGTGCCACAGTCATGTTCGTTTGATGTGCGTTCATACTCAGAAGATCACAGAGTAATTCAGACTCCTTTTGTCTCACCTTTTCCCCTGGGAGTCCATCAGTGCCAGGCAAACCCTAGAAAAATCAACACAACCTTATTGGCACACAGACTAACTAAAGCAATGTGTTTAAGTAATAGACGTTTCTCAAACGTCAGCAAGTAGCATCAGTCTTCATATAAATTATTTATATGAATTCATAGTGGTGGACCAATGACTGAAGACAACTGTTACCAACAGGAAGAGGTTCTCACCGTCAGACCTGGAGGCCCTGAAGGGCCGGTCAGTCCAGTCTCCCCCTGAAACAGACAGCGCCACACTGTGGTCAGAACTGCACACGGCATGACGGGACCTTAAGCTGACCTATTCATTATCTGGACATCATACATACAGAGCATGTACTCTACCACTGAGATACCAACTCCTCCAATAGGAACCCAGGACATCATACAGAGCATGTACTCTACCACTGAGATACCAACTCCTCCAATAGGAACCCAGGACATCATACAGAGCATGTACTCTACCACTGAGATACCAACTCCTCCAATAGGAACCCAGGACATCATACAGAGCATGCACTCTACCACTGAGATACCAACTCCTCCAATAGGAACCCAGGACATCATACATACAGAGCATGCACTCTACCACTGAGATACCAACTCCTCCAATAGGAACCCAGGACATCATACATACAGAGCATGCACTCTACCACTGAGATACCAACTCCTCCAATAGGAACCCAGGACATCATACATACAGAGCATGCACTCTACCACTGAGATACCAACTCCTCCAATAAGGAAATGTTTCTGTACTTACTCTAATGCCCTGAAGGCCAGCAGGTCCTCTCTCACCCTGAGAAAGACAACACAGTCAGTTCCAACCCAAGGAAGAAATACCTGGTAACCTGGCTAAACCAGGGTAAGTCTGGCTAAACCAGGTAAGTCTGGCTAAACCAGGGTAAGCCTGGGTAAATCAGGGTAACCTGGGTAAAAAGGACTTTATACTCACTCTGTCACCTTGTGATCCAGCCTCACCTGGAAGACCTCGGTCCCCCTGGGATGACAGCGAGAGAAACCGATTAACCATTAATCATCCATCCAAAACGTACAGTTTTACTAGTCATTCAGATCTCAAATAATATTGTGATACTGTCATACCTTAACGCCAATGCTTCCAGCAGGTCCACGAGGCCCCTAGAACACACACATATACATTATATATATATACATAACTTATGAATATTATGTACATGATATGAGTATGTCCTCCATCCCACAATCAATATATTTGACTATATGTATTTATGGGAGCTAAAACATTATGACCACATGTGCAGAATAACATTGATCATCTCATAACATGTCACCATCTGGGTAATTAGATGCTAAGAAAACAATCCGTTCTCATTGTAAATACGTTAGACGCAGGAGAAAAATACATTGTTCTGGTTAATGTCATGGTCATAATGTTTTGGCTCATATCGTACCCGATCACCAGGCTCTCCTGCCTTCCCAGGCGGTCCTGGCAAACCCTCTGCACTCTCCCCCTGAAAACATAAAGAGCACTGAGTACCCACACACTCTATATGCCACTCTCACTCTCACTATCTCTGTCTCTCTCTCTCTCTGCTTCTCTCTCTCTCTGCCTCTTTGTCTCTCAGTCTCTCTGTCTCTGCCTCTCTCACTCTCTGCCTCTCTCTCTCTCTGCCTCTGTCCCCCTCTCTCTCTCTCTCTCTCTCACTCTCTGCCTCTCTCTCTCTAATCATACCTCTCTCTCTCTCTCCCTCTCTCTCTCTCTGCCTCTGTCTCTCTCTCTGTCTCTCAGTTCAGTTCAGTTCATTTCACATTATTTGCCTGACACACATGGGCACATATTGCTAATGACAATGTTTTAACGGCATTGTTAACAATGATTTCAGATTTGATGAGAACGATCATTAATAATAATGCTAATAATAATCATAATAATAATAATGCTAATAATAATCATAATAATAATGCGAATAATAATAATCATAATAATAATGCTAATAATAATCATAATAATAATAATCATCATAATCATCATAATAATAATAATGCTAATAATAATCATAATAATAATAATGCGAATAATAATCATAATAATAATAATGCGAATAATAATCATAATAATAATAATGCTAATAATAATCATAATAATAATAATGCTAATAATAATCATAATAATAATAATGCTAATAATAATCATAATAATAATAATGCGAATAATAATCATAATAATAATAATGCTAATAATACTCATAATAATAATGCTAATAATAATCATAATAATGCGAATAATAATCATAATAATAATAATGACCAAACATATGGATAGGCAGACAAGCCTTTAATGTTCAACATTGGGAAAATAATTGTCTCGGATCTCTCTCTCTCTGCCTTTATCTCTATGTGTGTCTCTCTCTGCTTCTATCTCTCCGCCTTTCTCAACTTCTGTCTCTTTCTCTGACTTTTTAGGCCTCTTTACCTCTATCTTTCTGGCTCTATTTCTTTGGCTCTATTACTCTGTATATCTCTCTCTCTGTCTCTTTCTGTCTCTCTCTCTCTTTCTGTATGTCTTTCTTTCTTTCTGTCTCATTGCCTCAATCTCTCTGTGTGTCTCTCTCTCCCACAAAGATAAAAACATACACACACACACATACACATACAAAGAAGCCAACTAACCTCTTCTCCTTTGGGTCCTTGTGGTCCTGTTAGTCCTCTGGGACCCTGAGCTCCTAGTTTACCATCAGACCCCTGCAAGAAATAAATTAAACAAACACAAATCCAACAATCAACATTCTCCCATCATGCACCTGCAGGTTCAGCCAGATGACATGTCCAGTCACGGATAAAGCCAGATCTTACCGGAGCTCCCTTCTCCCCCTTTACAGCCACGCCACTGCCCACTCCAGGAGTCCCCTGTCAGCAGAACACATAGACAGACACATAGACAGACAGAGAGACATGCAGATAAGAGACCATAATTATGCTCCAAGCCTTACCTTCATACCGACATATCTGAAATGAATCTACTAGACATGCATCCAGGATGGACAATTTCACTCACCGGCTCTCCAGAGCTGCCCTTGTCTCCCTGCAAGAAGACCAGATAAAGAGAGAGACAGATGGAGAGAGAGAGAGACAGACAGATGGAGAGAAAGAGAGAGACAGACAGATGGAGAGAAAGAGAGAGACAGACAGATGGAGAGAAAGAAAGAGAGAAAAAAGGGACATAGCTCTTAGTTACATTCACATTTGAATATTAGCAGACACTTTTATCCAGAGTGACTTGCAGTTATAGTTCTGTCATCCTCAGACAGGTTGGTGAGTCAACAACTTCACCAGGAAGAGTAAAAACACGTGTCAATGAATTAGCCATCAGCCAAAACAGTGCTGGAATGACGGAAAACAGAGTATGCATGGCAGAATATGGTGAACGGGAAGTGTTGTTGGGGAAACCAATGAAACGGCAAGATCAAGGACCAAGATGAACAATAAACAGATTAAAAAACAGATCAAATATGTTTACTAATGATAAATTATCCTACTGAAATGATACACTTTAAGTAGCAGAGGACTGATGGTTGCTGATGATAAGACTCTGTACACCTGTGTAGTAATTCCATGGTAAAATCTGAGTGACGTTTGAAGCACCACAAAACACTTGTGAAAAGCGAGCTCTTGAATGTGTTTGTGAAATGACTAACAGCTCTCTTCCACCCCCATGTGGTCACTCTTGATATTACTACTTGATCTTGTAAAAGCATTCTACGATCCAACCAGCTTGTATTACCACTCTGTTCCCCGATTGAGTCTGTTCACTAATCACTGTCAGAGGTCAGAGGTCAAGGTGACTGACCTTTATGGAGAGGCCAGGGGTGCCTGGTATCCCTGGGTTACCATCCCGTCCAGGTGGTCCTACAGATCCCATCGAACCCTTGACGCCGTCAATCCCAGAACGCCCTGGTGAACCCTGGGTAACAGAAGAGAATCAATCACAAATAATTAATAAACTAAAAAGAACATGACAATCCATCAAACGTGTGTGTGTGTCTAAATCTGTGTGTGGGTCATACTGGTATTCCTGGTATCCCCGGTTCTCCCTTTCTCCCAGGAAGACCTCCTCCTGAAACAGCTGATCCAGGGTCACCCTAAAACATTACCAGATAACCAGCTTTATGTGGATCCAACCACAAACACAGCAGGTGATATATAACATACAGGTGACTGAACTCACACAGCAGGTGGGGTGATATATAACATACAGATGACTGAACACCTAACAGCAGGTGGGGTGATATATAACAGACAGGTGTGTAGCACTCACCCTGTCACCCTTGTCACCCTTTTTCCCAGTTGCTCCTGTAACCCCAGTCTCACCCTGTCAGAAAAAACATCACCCATCAAACAACAACAACACACACTATAGCTGGTAGTTAATGAAATCAGGTAATATAGTAACTTACAGGAACTCCTCTAACACCAGACACCCCCTGTAAACCCTGAAAAACACAACAAGGCCAAGCATCAGCTTCATATCTAGCAGCAGGTTGGATCAACTCAGCGGCTTACTGGTTGTTTTGACTGTCCAGACAAATAGATGCTAGTGTCCAGTTCATGCTGTCTGCCTCACTTCAGAAACAGGACTTACCGGAAGTCCTCCAGGGCCCGGTGCACCTGGTCGTCCGGGCAACCCTGGAGTCCCGTCCAGTCCGGGAAACCCCTTGGAGAGAGAAGACCAGTAAACACAGGAGATCAGGCGTTACTGACGTAGACCAGTGAAACAAGCAGACATCACCACACTACTCACCCTCTCCCCTTTCTCCCCACTGGCCCCCGCAGAGGTGCCCTCACTTCGACCAGGTGGTCCCTGTCGGCCCTCTGGCCCCCTGGGGCCCTCGCTGCCAGGCAAACCATCACGGCCCTAAAACAGAAACACACAAACACAGTATAACTATGTTGCTTGCTGATAACCAGATGTTGCCAGTTTTGGATAAGTGATGGGATTGTGAACGACTCACAGGCTCTCCTTTCCGTCCATCAGCACCGTCTCTTCCTCGTTCTCCCTGTCGAAAAGGGACAGGAACCAATCAGAACAACTCGCACAGGAACCAATCAGAACAACTCGCACAGGAACCAATCAGAACAACTCGCACAGGAACCAATCAGAACAACTCGCACAGGAACCAATCAGAACAACTCGCACAGGAACCAATCAGAACAACTCGCACAGGAACCAAACAGAACCACTCGCACAGAAACCAATCAGAAGAACTCGCACAGGAACCAATCAGAACAACACGCACAGGAACCAATCAGAACAACTCGCACAGGAACCAATCAGAACAACTCGCAAATGAACCAATCAGAACAACTCGCACAGGAACCAATCAGAACAACTCACACAGGAACCAATCAGAACAACTCGCACAGGAACCAATCAGAACAACTCGCACAGGAACCAATCAGAACAACTCGCACAAACACCGATCATATACATCCAGGACAATAAAACAAGATGCAAATACTGTTACCTTTTCACCTCTCACTCCCTGGTCTCCCTGGAGAGAGCAAAACAAACAGATAAGAGATGGAAACAGACAGAGAGAGGTGTACTAATGGTAGGATAAAGAGGGATGACAGAGAGAGAGAGAGAGAGGTGTACTAATGGTAGGATAAAGAGGGATGACAGAGAGAGGTGTACTAATGGTAGGATAAAGAGGGAAGTAGAGCAACTCACCCGAGGACATTGTATAGTACAGGGCTCTGTCCCAGGACCCTGATAGAAAACACACACACACACACACACACACATATTGTTATACTGTCTTCTCTATCACCTGTCCACCTCCTTTACCCTTTCTGATCCCACCTCCTCTCTCCATCTGATCCCACCTCCTCTCTCCATCTGATCCCACCTCCTCTCCTCATCTGATCCCACCTCCTCTCTCCATCTGATCCCACCTCCTCTCCTCATCTGATCCCACCTCCTCTCCTCATCTGATCCCACCTCCTCTCCCCATCTGATCCCACCTCCTCTCCTCATCTGATCCCACCTCCTCTCCTCATCTGATCCCACCTCCTCTCCTCATCTGATCCCACCTCCTCTCCATCTGATCCCACCTCCTCTCTCCATCTGATCCCACCTCCTCTCCTCATCTGATCCCACCTCCTCTCTCCATCTGATCCCACCTCCTCTCCTCATCTGATCCCACCTCCTCTCCTCATCTGATCCCACCTCCTCTCCTCATCTGATCCCACCTCCTCTCCTCATCTGATCCCACCTCCTCTCTCCATCTGATCCCACCTCCTCTCTCCATCTGATCCCACCTCCTCTCTCCATCTGATCCCACCTCCTCTCCTCATCTGATCCCACCTCCTCTCCTCATCTGATCCCACCTCCTCTCTCCATCTGATCCCACCTCCTCTCCTCCATCTGATCCCACCTCCTCTCCTCATCTGATCCCACCTCCTCACTCCATCTGATCCCACCTCCTCTCCCATCTGATCCCACCTCCTCTCCTCATCTGATCCCACCTCCTCTCCTCATCTGATCCCACCTCCTCACTCCATCTGATCCCACCTCCTCTCTCCAGCTGATCCCACCTCCTCGCTCCATCTGATCCCACCTCCTCTCTCCATCTGATCCCACCTCCTCTCCTCATCTGATCCCACCTCCTCTCCTCATCTGATCCCACCTCCTCTCTCCATCTGATCCCACCTCCTCTCCTCATCTGATCCCACCTCCTCTCTCCAGCTGATCCCACCTCCTCACTCCAGCTGATCCCACCTCCTCTCCTCATCTGATCCCACCTCCTCACTCCAGCTGATCCCACCTCCTCTCCTCATCTGATCCCACCTCCTCACTCCATCTGATCCCACCTCCTCTCTCCATCTGATCCCACCTCCTCTCCTCATCTGATCCCACCTCCTCACTCCATCTGATCCCACCTCCTCGCTCCATCTGATCCCACCTCCTCTCCCCATCTGATCCCACCTCCTCTCTCCATCTGATCCCACCTCCTCTCCTCATCTGATCCCACCTCCTCACTCCATCTGATCCCACCTCCTCTCTCCATCTGATCCCACCTCCTCTCCCCATCTGATCCCACCTCCTCTCCTCATCTGATCCCACCTCCTCTCCTCATCTGATCCCACCTCCTCTCTCCATCTGATCCCACCTCCTCTCTCCATCTGATCCCACCTCCTCACTCCATCTGATCCCACCTCCTCTCTCCATCTGATCCCACCTCCTCTCTCCATCTGATCCCACCTCCTCACTCCATCTGATCCCACCTCCTCTCCTCATCTGATCCCACCTCCTCTCTCCATCTGATCCCACCTCCTCTCTCCATCTGATCCCACCTCCTCTCTCCATCTGATCCCACCTCCTCTCCTCATCTGATCCCACCTCCTCTCCCCATCTGATCCCACCTCCTCTCTCCATCTGATCCCACCTCCTCTCTCCATCTGATCCCACCTCCTCTCCCCATCTGATCCCACCTCCTCTCCTCATCTGATCCCACCTCCTCTCCCCATCTGATCCCACCTCCTCTCTCCATCTGATCCCACCTCCTCTCTCCATCTGATCCCACCTCCTCTCCCCATCTGATCCCACCTCCTCTCTCCATCTGATCCCACCTCCTCTCTCCATCTGATCCCACCTCCTCACTCCATCTGATCCCACCTCCTCTCCCCATCTGATCCCACCTCCTCTCTCCATCTGATCCCACCTCCTCTCCTCATCTGATCCCACCTCCTCTCTCCATCTGATCTCACCCCCTCTGGTATCCTGGCAACGCCACACAGCAGGTCAGCCAGGTCAGCATGGAGTGTGTTCAGCTGGGTAGCATCACCAACATAGAGGAGGTTCTGAGTGCTCCCGTCTGTCACTGCCTGGCGGAGCTCCTCAGAGTCAGCCCGACCGATACCCAGAGCCAGAACCGTCACACCTGAAAGACACACACAGTGTCACAAGCATGTGTGGGGTTAAAGGTCCCATAATAAAACCAGAAGTGATGTGGAGGCGCTGGTTATGTTTGTGTATGTGTGTGTGTGTGTGTGTGTGTGTGTGTGTGTGTGTGTGTGTGAAGGCACTGGTTATGTGTGTGTATGTGTGTGTGTGAGGGTGCTGGTTATGTGTGTGTGAGGGTGCTGGTTTTGTGTGTGTGTATGTATGTGCTGGTTATGTGTGTGTGTGTGTGTGGGTGATAGTGTTCTGTATAAACTGTTTCTATGGATACCTGACGCTTTGACAGCCCTGGCTGAGGACGTGATGTTATCCAGGGATTTCTCATCTGCAATGATCACCACAACCCCAGGAACTCCAGGTCTCCGACCAGACGTCGCGCTGAGAAGAAACTGTCTGGTGAAAGTCAGAGCCTGGCCTGCAGGGGGAGACACAGTGTTACATATCATATCATCACACAGACACACAGCCACACACGCACACACACACACACACACACAGCCACACAGCCACACACACACACACACAGCACACACACACACACACACACACACACACACACACACACACACACACACAGCCACACACACACAGCCACACACACAGCCACACACACACACACAAAGCCACACACACTGGCGTTTACAATACACACACCTAAAGCATTTCCTGGGCCGTCTTCAAATGGCAACGACAGGATTTCTTGTAGTAGCGTCTCGCTGTTGCTATGACGATTGAGCAGGAACCACACTTTGGGTTGGGCACTGTAAACTACAATTCCCATCTGGAGGGGACAGGAACAACATATTATAAGAGGAACAACATCCCAAAACAATACAAGGAGCCAACAGGCAGAGTGTTCTGCTAAGATCAGGTCCAACTGATCCTAGATCAGCTTTTTGAGACGTTGTGATTGGCCCGTGTACCTGTGAGTCACGGGGTCCGATAGCGGTGAGGGAGCCCGCTGCACTGGTCAGAAGGGAGAGCAGAGGCTCAGCTTGTCTACTACGCCCCCTAGAGGCTGGGACCAGGAACACCACGTCCAGACGACCACCCACACACACTGAGGGCCAACACACACACGGGAAGAACAATGTAATGTAATACATCACCACACAGGGAAGAACAATGTAATGTAATACATCACCACACAGGGAAGAACAGTGTAATCTAATACATCACCACACAGGGGAGAACAGTGTAATGTAATACATCACCACACAGGGGAGAACAGTGTAATGTAATACATCATATGGGTTTGGAAGCAGTTAACATTATTTAGAACACAGTTAGGGTTAGGGTTAAGGTTGGGGTTAGGTTTAGGGTTAAGGTCAGGGTTAGGGATGTCTGGCGTACCGGTGCGTTCTTCCACTGATGTCTCCGGACCCACCTCCCTCTGGAAGGAGGGCTGCAGGCTGAAGCGATATCTCAGGCCCAGACGCAGTCCTGTTACCCTGTAGGAGCTGGACGAACCAGGAAGAGGGATGGACTGACCAGGATCAGTGGCTAATTAGAAAAAACACAAAGACACAGACAGACACAGACAGACACAGACAGAGATACACATACAGACACAGACAGACACAGACAGACAGACAAACACAGACAGACACAGACAGACACAGACAGAGATACACATACAGACACAGACAGACAAACACAGACAGACACACACACACACACACACACACACACACACACACACACACACACACACACACACACACAGACACAGACACAGACAGACACAGACAGACACACACAAACAGACACACACAGACAGACAGACCCAGACAGACACACACAGACAGACACAGACAAACACAAACAGACACACACAGACAGACAGACAAAGACAGGCACACACACACAGACACACACAGACACATATAGACACAGGCACATACAGACACACACAGACAGACAGACAGACAGATGCAGACAGACAGACACACACAGACAGACAGACAGACACAGACAGATGCAGACAGATGCAAACAGACACAGACACAGACAGACACACACAGACAGACAGACACAGACAGATGCAGACACACACAGACAGACAGACACACACAGACACAGACAAACACACACACACAGACACAGACAGACAGACAGACAGACACACACAAACAGACACAGACAGACACACACAGACAGACAGACACAGACAGACACACACAGACAGACACAGACAAACACAAACAGACACACACAGACAGACAGACAAAGACAGACACACACACACAGACACATATAGACACAGGCACATACAGACACACACAGACAGACAGACAGACAGATGCAGACAGACAGACACACACAGACACACACAGACAGACAGACAGACAGACAGACAGACAGACACAGACAGATGCAGACAGACACAGACACAGACAGACACACATAGACAGACAGACACAGACAGATGCAGACACACACAGACAGACAGACACACACAGACACAGACAAACACACACAGACACACACAGACAGACAGACACAGACAGATGCAGACAGACACACACAGACAGACACACACAGACAGACAGACACAGACAGACACACACAGACACATACAGACACAGACAGAGATACACATACAGACACAGACACACACAGACAGACACAGACAGACACAGACAGACACACACAGACAGACACAGACATACAGACACACACATACAGACACAGACACATACAGACACAGACACAGACAGACACACAGACACACACAGACACAGACAGACACACACAGACACAGACACACACAGACACACACAGACAGACACAGACAGACAGACACAGACACAGACACAGACAGACACACACACACACAGACACAGACACAGACAGACACAGACAGACACACACACACAGACAGACAGACAGACACACACAGACAGACAGACACAGACAGACAGACACAGACAGATAGACACACATAGACACACATACACAGACACATACAGACACACACACACACACACACACACACACACACACACACACACACACACACACACACACACACACACACACACACACACACACACAGATGCAGACAGATTAAGTTTCCACATCACCCTTTTCATTGTGTCTTATAGTCAGTAAGTCCAGAATGTGAGCCCATGTGTCACCTGTCTCCTCTCTCCAGCGGAGGATGTATCCCGTGGCCGCAGTCAGTGGTACCCAGCGCAGCAGAACGGAATTCTGAGTAACCTCCTCTGTTCTCAGACCTGTCACAGGCTGTAAGGAACCTAACAGGAGAGCCGCAGGGGAAGAGATGAGGAGAAACACAGTATGAGACTACATACAGGGATGAGATATAGACGATTACAAGGACCAGGAGAAAACTCCTGGACGTTTTATTGGTGAATAAGGTAAGCTGTGGGTCAGGAAGTGTGCCTGTAGAGGCTATGAGGTGCTGTGGGTAAGGAAGTGAACCTGTGGAGGCTATGAGGTGCTGTGGGTCAGGAAGTGAACCTGTGGAGGCTATGAGGTGCTGTGGGTCAGGAAGTGAACCTGTGGAGGCTATGAGGTGCTGTGGGTCAGGAAGTGAACCTGTGGAGGCTATGAGGTGCTGTTAGGACGTGAACCTGTGGAGGCTATGAAGTGCTGTGAGTCAGGAAGTGAACCTGTGGAGGCTATGAGGTGCTGTTAGGACGTGAACCTGTGGAGGCTATGAGGTGCTGTTAGGACGTGAACCTGTGGAGGCTATGAGGTGCTGTTAGGAAGTGTACCTGTGGAGGCTATGAGATGCTGTTAGGAAGTGTACCTGTGGAGGCTATGATACTGACAGCTTGACTCTCTCTGTCCCTGTAGATGGCACTTAACCTCACGGTGTAGCTCAACCCGGGCCGCAGACCGTCTAGGTCATATGAGGTCTGATCTCCACCTATCAGGCGACTCGATTCGACCTCGCCTGCATAGAACCCGTCGACGATAGAAAACAATTAGAAATAAAATACATAATAAGTTAACACTACAGTAAGAAAATCATGCAAAAAAAATATGTTGTGTGTTGTGTGTGTGTGTTGTGTGTGTTGTGTGTGTATTGTGTGTTACCCAGGGATGATCTCCAGCTGAGGCGATACCCTGTGACCCCAGCCGTTCGTCTCCAGCCAAGACGCAGCAATCCTGAGGTAGCTTCCAGAACCCGGAGTCCCTCCACACGGTCTGCACGAACCGGTTCTCCTGCTACACACGCAGAGGAAAGCACACGCACATTCACGTGGACATAGTTAACTCATTTCTGTATGAGTATCCATAACAGCTCTTTATAATAACGCAGTGTTGAGGGACAATAGAGGGATCAAGTCAATCAATATAAAGTGGGCCTTTTCCTCTCGTGTGTGAGCTTGTGGTGTCTCGATGAGTGCAGAAAACTACCCCCTGTAGCCAGTTTAATAGACACACCCGTCTGTTCACATAAAAGAATCGCACCTCCAGACTGTGAGTCATGGGAGATGTTGGAGGTGTGATGGTGTGGGTCTTCCTGTATGACACATGTCTCTGACCAGCTCCTCTCCTCCCCCACCGCGTTACACTAGATGATGTTACATTCATAGAGGACGCAGCTCAGATGTGGTGACTAGTGTCTCCTGGTGGTCAGGCGGGATTCCTCTGAGGTAATTAAGTGTTTTCTTTATGACAGCAGTGTAAGACCCCCACTCACATGTGGTAACTCTGACAGATACTGGGGTTCCCTGTTTCTTCTGGACCAGAGCGATAACCTGCACCTCGTACTCAGCTCCCGGGTCCAGCTGCTTCAGGTCAAATGATGTCCGATCACCACCCACCAGCTGGCTCCCCCCACCTACACCAACAGAAAAAGGGGCATTGGTGAGCGGTCTGACACAAAATGGCTGCCCTGTTACACCAATACACGGCATGTTAAGGGTGAATAGAAAGAGAAAATAGCCATGACTAGAGCACTGTATCAACATAAGCATTAACACAGAGAAAATGTGTTGATATTTTAAACATTATTAACCGTCAGTTCGTTTCCAAGATACACGATAGGACGTCGCTCCTTGCACGCCCACCCACGTTACCGTGACAACCTCACCGGCGGACTCCTGGACTTTGAGTGAGGTCACGGTTCCCACCTCTCTCTGGTCGGACTCCGCTGAGAGCGAGGGGGCAAATGGTGACGTTAACATGAAATCAAACCATTTCTACATCTAGAAGAGAAGTGCTAGAGCTTAGGAGTATACGTAGTTATGGAGCCCTTTGGGCTGGTTCATTATGGAGGGCCACGGTCCAGTGAGGAGGTTTCTATGGGACCATTTGGGCTGGTTCATTATGGAGGGCCAGGGTCCAATGAGGAGGTTTCTATGGGACCATTTGGGCTGGTTCATTATGGAGGGCCACGGTCCAGTGAGGAGATTTCTGTTAAGGATTCCCGTGGCCCCAGGCCATGAGCAACAAACTCACTCATTCACTACCTGTTTTGGTGGTCAAGAAGGCGGGGCGTCCTTCTCTAGAGCCAATCAGAGTAGTGACGGACACCTGGTAGGTGGAGTCTTCCACAAGATCTTCAATGACGTAAGCGGTGCGATCTGAGGCCACCGTGCTGGAGAACTCTTCCCCTGGGGAGATATGATTCGGGAGAATGACTACAACAAACACTACACATCTCCTCCACAACGTATGATTGAGCCTTTAAAGACCTGAGGTAGGAATCCATGAGTTTGAAACGTCAGACATCATCCATTTAACCCATAAGTGTGATACGTCAGACATCATCCATTTAACCCATAAGTGTGATACGTCAGACATCATCCATTTCACCCATAAGTGTGATACGTCAGACATCATCCATTTAACCCATAAGCTTGATACGTCAGACATCATACGTCAGACATCATCCATTTAACCCATAAATACGTCAGACATCATCCATTTAACCCATAAGTGTGATACGTCAGACATCATCCATTTGTGACATCATCCATTTAAATAACGTCAGACATCATCCATTTAACCCATAAGTGTGATACGTCAGACATCATCCATTTAACCCATAAGTGTGATACGTCAGACATCATCCATTTAACCCATCATCCATTTCACCCATAAGTGTGATACGTCAGACATCATCCATTTAACCCATAAGCTTGATACGTCAGACATCATCCATTTCACCCATAAGTGTGATACGTCAGACATCATCCATTTAACCCATAAGTGTGATACGTCAGACATCATCCATTTAACCCATAAGTGTGATACGTCAGACATCATCCATTTAACCCATAAGTGTGATACGTCAGACATCATCCATTTAACCCATAAGTGTGATACGTCAGACATCATCCATTTCACCCATAAGTGTGATACGTCAGACATCATCCATTTCACCCCTAGTGACCCGGCTTACCGTCTGCATCGCGCCAGGTGATTTTATAGCCTGTCGCCCTGGAGAACGGAGACCATGTGATGTGTATCTTCTGAGATCTGACCTCGACGACACGCAAGTTGCTAATCGAGCTTGAGCCGCTAATCCCATTGGTCCTGGCCAAGAGGGTGACCACCTCCCCGATACGCTGACCAATGATAGGGGCCACACCCAGGACCACGGCCTCGCCTGGCTCCAGCCCCTCTACCATGTGGGAGGCGGTATTTGTCCCCAGAACAACGGACTGCTGAGCACCTATGGTAGAAGAGATAACCACTGTTATGGGACACATAAGGACCAGGCAATAGAGAGGACGACCAAACAAATATAATGACTGTATCGTATCCAAACACAGACACAGATAGACTAGATTATACGCAGATGTTACTTACTGTTGCCTTGTTGCCATGTTAACCTGTACCCGGTTGCCCCGGAAACCCCGGTCCAGGCGATACGGAGACGACGACCATTGGTGTTTGTCACACGCAGGTTAGTCACTTTCGCCAATGCTCGTTCTAAAAATAAATAAAAAAGCACCTCAACTGGCAAACACAGCAGAGCCATGGCTGTACTTCACCTCAACTGGCAAATACAGCAGAGCCATGGCTGTACCTCACCTCAACTAGCAAACACAGCAGAACCATGGCTGTACCTCACCTCAACTGGCAAACACAGCAGAGCCATGGCTGTGCACCCGTTCAATCTATTTCACACAGGCCGGAGTACGTGCC
The DNA here is from genome assembly GCA_029465975.1 of Dallia pectoralis. Lineage (NCBI taxonomy): Eukaryota > Metazoa > Chordata > Actinopteri > Esociformes > Umbridae > Dallia > Dallia pectoralis. The sequence continues at coordinate 17,624,945 of CM055744.1, forward strand.
AATATGAAAGGTTGTGTGTGTGTGTGTGTTTACCTGCTTTAATATTGACAGTGACTGCTTCTCCTTCATTGTCTCCCACTAGAGCTGTCACGGTGACCCCATAAGACACGCCCTCCTTCAGATCCTTAAGGTCAAGGGTCGTCTGGCTGCCAGGTATACTGCGAGTCTCTTCTGTTTGTGCTGACAGTGGATATTACAAACACTCTGTTAAAACCATCCCTCCATTAAGCCTAAGCTCCATTCTGCCAGCACCCCATTATTAGTTCCAGTTTAAATCCGTACAGGACCCTGTTCAGAAGGGTTCTGAATAAAAAATATATTCTGGAATCTAGACTCTGACACACTACCAAAATATTAATCCTGATGTTAGAATTCTGGACAGAATATTGTAACTGAACCCGCCAAATAACACACATTATTCACTTAGAGTTAGTAGGCCACTCTTATATTCCCATTTTGGGGACACGTTTCCTGACCTCCAGGACATTTACTCTGGTGACACATGGATCTTCAGATACATCACCCAGCTAAGCACTATCCACGCTGGTACCATCTGGCAGACAGGACATTTACTCTGGTGACACATGGATCTTCAGATACCTCACCCAGCTAAGAACTATCCACGCTGGTACCATCTGGCAGACAGAGGGCCAGCAGAAGGTTAGATGGATAGCTCTGGCAATTACACCCATTATCTATTTCCCTTTAGTCCAGTGAGCACATGGATGTCATTATGAGTTCAGTTTGACACAGAAAATGAAGCTCCTCAATATCAAAATTCTGAACTGTTGTTTCAAAGACGATCCCCAGTTAAAATAAACCACTTAAGGTCTATGGGTATGTGTCTGTTTATTATTTAATATCAACTGTGTTCAAATGTAATACCGTCTCTTCTTACACTCCATCTCAGAAGAGGCAAATAGTAGCACAGAATATATGGGAGTAAGAGAAGTAGATATACCATATAAATGTTGTTCATTAATAAACAATTAAGTGGCAGTAGAACAAATAACAAGTAATTAAGGGGAAATGGTTCAGTTCTGTCTGTAGTTACACACGGTACATTACACTGTGTGTGTGTGTGTGTGTGTGTCTGTAGTTACACACGGTACATTACACTGTGTGTGTGTGTGTGTGTGTGTCTGTAGTTACACACGGTACATTACACTGTGTGTGTGTGTGTGTCTGTAGTTACACATGGTACATTACACTGTGTGTGTGTGTGTCTGTAGTTACACACGGTACATTACACTGTGTGTGTGTGTGTCTGTAGTTACACACGGTACATTACACTGTGTGTGTGTTTGTGTGTGTGTGTGTGTCTGTAGTTACACACGGTACATTACACTGTGGATCACATAACATCCAATAACATTCTGTGGGACTTGTGCTTCAGCAGATGTAGGACCAGACAGTATAGTCTTTATTACCATTGATAGGCTTTGGTACGCCCCGCATCCAGCAGGTTGTCTACGAGAACTGATCAATCACTTAGCATCTAATCTATCGATCACTGTCATCCCAGCACAGCCAAGAAAGGACTGGCCAGCATGGCTCCTCTGTAGGTTTCTTCCTAACTCCACTCAGCAGTTTGAATGTTTTTCCTAGCAGCTGTGTATCAACTTGTTGATGTGTGCTCTGTCGGGATTCAGACTGGGTGTTTGTAAAAGCGCATTGTGAAAACTGTTGTTAGTAAAAAGGGCTTTATGAAATACAATTGATTAGCTTCACCTGCATGGTCATTCTGTTTTTAATCATCAGTGTATCTTGTGTGAGTATTTGGGGATAACTAATAGATCAAAACGCGGGTGTAATTCCAGACTTACATTCAGTATTGACTAAGATGATACGGTACTCTGTTGCTCCGGCAACTCCTGTCCATCCCAGTCGCACTGTGTTTCCCAGGTACTCTACCACACGCAGGTTGGATACCGTTCCAACAGGCTGATCTACTGTCCCCATAGTAACGCACACATAGTAACGCACACATATAGTAACACACACATAGTAACACAATAATAATACCAGTAATAACATATGAATTAATTAATAATGTGTTAACCATATAAGTACTGAATAAGTGACTCTGACCTTTAAAGGAAGTGGAGACGGGCGTGGCCTCTTCTCGGCCCTCGTACAGGGTGAATAAGGTGATATCGTACTCCGTGCTGGGCTGCAGTCCAATCAGGTCATAACTAGTAGTGGTCCTGGACAACACCTGACTCTGTGGTCTGCCACCTGAGAAGGACCCCAGCAGAGGTGATGATGAGAAACAGGATGTGTGTACATGGATTGGCTCATGTGTGTGTGTGTGTGTGTGGGTCTGACCTTTGACCTGTTTCCACTCCAGACGGTAACCCTTGGAAGACTGGATGAGGTTCCAGGTTAGACGGATGGAGGAGGGTCCAGTGTTGGCTACATTCAGAACCTGCTGCTCCAGATTCTCTGCAATGAGAATGAACAGACGCAACACAACCAAGTCAGAACTTCAAAACGTCACAATATATGAGAGGTTTCAGAGATACAGCCGGTAAACTTTGTATTACCTGTGTGTCCTAGTACAGGGCTTTATGTCTGTTCTGATCTGTGTATGTGTGTGTGTGTGTGTGTATGTGTATGTGTGTGTGTATGTGTGTATGTGTGTGTATGTGTGTATGCGTGCATGTGTCTGTGTGTGAGTATGTGTGTATGTGTGTGTATATGCGTGCATGTGTGTGTGTGTGTGTATGCGTGCATGCATATGGGTCTCTCTATACCTATCTTGAAGGTGGCAGTAGCAACAGGACCCTCTATGTTGTCTTCATAGAGGCTGGTGACAGTCACAATGTAATCAGTCTCTGGCTGCAGGTTCACCAGGGTGTGTGTCGGCTCACTGTCACCAGACACCTCCACAGTATCCACATCACGACCTGGGAAAGAGTCAGGGTGAGAGAGAGAGGTGGAGGAGGAGAGAGGTGGAGGAGGAGAGAGAGGTGGGAGGAGAGAGAGGTGGAAGAGAGAGAGAGGTGGAGGAGAGAGGTGGAAGAGAGAGAGAGGTGGGAGGAGAGAGAGGTGGAGGAGAGAGAGAGGGAGGAGTCTTTATGCAGAGCAACTTACAGTACTTAGTAGACACATTTCCAACCTGGTACCCCATGGGAATTGAACCCACAACCTCTGGCGTTCTAAGCGATATACTCTAGGCAACTGCTCCTCACCTGGAAATGGTCCCCAGACCAGTCTATAGGCCCTGGCTCCACCCACTCTTCTCCACAGGACCCGGGCACTACTGTCTGACAATGTCTCTACTGACAGCTGCTGGACCGCCTCCAGTCGCACTGCAACACACACACACACACACACAGACACACACACACAGACACACACACAGACACACACACACACACACACACACAGACAGACACACACACACACACAGACAGACACACACACACACACACACACACACACACACAGACAGACAGACAGGTTATAGCACAGGGTTGTTAGGGGTATAGCACAGGGTTGTTAGGGGTATAGCACAGGGTTGTTAGGGGTATAGCACAGGGTTGTTAGGGGTATAGCACAGGGTTGTTGTTTACAGTACTTACATGTGCGTGAGGTGAGGGTGGCGGAGGGGGCGGAGTTTCGGGGGAACAGGGGGTAGAGGGTGAGAACATACTCTGTGTCTGGGAGGAGTTTCTTCAGGATGACAGAGGTGGAGTCAGCAGACAGAGACTGCTCCAACAGCTGAGCAGTGGGCTGACCTGTCAATCAATAACAACCAACCAATCACATAACGGCTAGTTCAGCTCACTACCCACATGCGCACATATGATACGATGGAGTGTGAACAAAGTCTGGAGAACAGTATGTGTGTGTGTGTGTGTGTGTGTGCGCGCGTGTGTTTGTGTGTGTGTGTGTGTGTGCGCGTGTGTGTGTATCTGTCTGGTATCATGTGGTAGAGGGTGTCTGTGGGTGTCTGTGTGTGTGTGCGTGTCAGAGGGTGTCTGTATGTGGGTGTGTGTATCATGTGGTACACGTAGGTGTCCTGGGTGTCTGAATTAGGGCAGGCAGTTACTTGCAGTGGAAAACACAGAGACAGGAAGAAAATCTCCCCTTTCATTACAGAATACAGAGGGAGCTCATTTAAAACCCACACCCCCAGATTCTCCAAGTGAGACGGGTACTCCTTCTGCCCTACCCTGACTGACTAATGGTGTCTGTGTGGCATGTGTGTGTGTGTGTGTGGCATGTGTGTGTGTGTGTGTGTGGCATGTGTGTGTGTGTGTGTGTGTGTGTGTGTGTGTGTGTGTGTGTGTGTGTGTGTGTGTGTGTGTGTGTGTGTTTGGCATGTGTGTGTGTGTGTGTGTGTGGCATGTGTGTGTGTGTGTGTGTGTGTGGCATGTGTGTGTGTGTGTGGAATGTATGTATGTGTGTGTGTGTGTGTATGTGTGTGTGTGTATGTGTGTGTGTGTGTGCGTGTGTGTGTGCGCGTGTGTGTGTGTATGTGTGTGTGTGTGTATGTGTGTGTGTGTGTGTGTGTGTGTGTTTGGCATGTGTGTGGCATGTGTATGTGTGTGTGTGTGTGGCATGTGTGTGTGTGTGTGTGTGTGTGTGTGTGTGTGTGTGTGTGTGTGTGTATGTGTGTGTGTGTGTGGCATGTGTGTGTGTTTGGCATGTGTGTGTGTGTCTGTGTGTGTGTCTGTGTGTGTGTGTGTGTGTGTGTGTCTGTGTGTGTGTGTGTGTATGTGTGTGTGTGTGTGGCATGTGTGTGTGTGGCATGTGTGTGTGTGTGTGTGTTTGGCATGTGTGTGTGTGTGTGTGTGTGTGTCTGTGTGTGTGTCTGTGTGTGTGTCTGTGTGTGTGTGTGTGTGTGTAGGTATATCCAGGGGCACTACTGATCTACATGCATTTCTCTCCCCCACTCTCTGTAAACCCCGTGTCTGTGATATTTGGGGTAATTCTTGTCTGACAGACAGAGAATACCGGAGGGCAGGAGAAGTAGAGACATCAATCTCCACATCTCCAAACTATCCCCGACGTCCTGTTTCCCACTAGCTCTCATCCCTTTCTGTAACACGCTTACCTGGCAACACGAGATGTGTGAGAAGTTAAATGTTTTAACATGACAGTTCACGAGGCACCTGGGCGTGCAGACCCACTAAATGATCTGTTGTTCTTCTGTAGACAACGTCAATATTCCTGAGTGAGCGGTCAGATTGTGTGTGTGTGTGTGTGTGTACGCAGGTCTTACCTCTGGGTCCATAGGTTAGTCTGTAGCCCTGGATCTGTGAGGTGGGGGCATCCCAGATCAGAGAGAGAGAGAAGAAACCGGCCTCCACCAGGCGAAAACCAGACACCCCCGCTAGAGACTCTAACAAACAAGAGATGGAGAGGAGGGATAATTATATAGAACAACAGGAAGGGATGATGATGTAGAACAACAGGGATGATGATGTAGAACAACAGGGATGATGATGTAGAACAACAGGGATGATGATGTAGAACAACAGGGATGATGATGTAGAACAACAGGAAGGGATGATGATGTAGAACAACAGGGATGATGATGTAGAACAACAGGAAGGGATGATGATGTAGAACAACAGGGATGATGATGTAGAACAACAGGGATGATGATGTAGAACAACAGGAAGGGATGATGATGTAGAACAACAGGGATGATGATGTAGAACAACAGGGATGATGATGTAGAACAACAGGAAGGGATGATGATGTAGAACAACAGGGATGATGATGTAGAACAACAGGAAGGGATGATGATGTAGAACAACAGGAAGGGATGATGATGTAGAACAACAGGGATGATGATGTAGAACAACAGGGATGATGATGTAGAACAACAGGGATGATGATGTAGAACAACAGGGATGATGATGTAGAACAACAGGGATGATGATGTAGAACAACAGGGATGATGATGTAGAACAACAGGGATGATGATGTAGAACAACAGGGATGATGATTTAGAACAACAGGGATGATGATGTAGAACAACTGGAAGGGATGATGATGTAGAACAACTGGAAGGGATGATGATGTGAGGTGGGCGTGTGTCTGTGTGGCCGTGTATCTCTGTGGGCGTGTGTCTGTGTGAGGTGGGCGTGTGTCTGTGTGGGCGTGTGTCTGTGTGAGGTGGGTGTGTGTCTGTGTGAGGTGGGCGTGTGTCTGTGTGGGCGTGTGTCTGTGTGGGCGTGTGTCTGTGTGAGGTGGGCGTGTATCTGTGTGGGCGTGTGTCTGTGTGAGGTGGGCGTGTGTCTGTGTGGCCGTGTATCTCTGTGGGCGTGTGTCTGTGTGAGGTGGGCGTGTGTCTGTGTGGGCGTGTGTCTGTGTGAGGTGGGTGTGTGTCTGTGTGAGGTGGGCGTGTGTCTGTGTGGGCGTGTGTCTGTGTGGGCGTGTGTCTGTGTGAGGTGGGCGTGTATCTGTGTGGGCGTGTGTCTGTGTGAGGTGGGCGTGTGTCTGTGTGGGCGTGTATCTGTGTGGGCGTGTGTCTGTGTGAGGTGGGCGTGTGTCTGTGTGGGCGTGTATCTGTGTGTCTGTGTGGGCGTGTGTCTGTGTGGGCGTGTGTCTGTGTGAGGTGGGCGTGTGTCTGTGTGGGCGTGTGTCTGTGTGAGGTGGGTGTGTGTCTGTGTGAGGTGGGCGTGTGTCTGTGTGAGGTGGGCGTGTGTCTGTGTGGGCGTGTGTCTGTGTGGGCGTGTGTCTGTGTGAGGTGGGCGTGTATCTGTGTGGGCGTGTGTCTGTGTGAGGTGGGCGTGTGTCTGTGTGGGCGTGTATCTGTGTGGGCGTGTGTCTGTGTGAGGTGGGCGTGTGTCTGTGTGGGCGTGTATCTGTGTGTCTGTGTGGGCGTGTGTCTGTGTGGGCGTGTGTCTGTGTGAGGTGGGCGTGTATCTGTGTGGGCGTGTGTCTGTGTGAGGTGGGCGTGTGTCTGTGTGGGCGTGTGTCTGTGTAAAAAAGAGATCATATAGAACGATAAGAAGGGATGAGGCAGATGTGTCCTTCAAAAGACCCTTGTGGATAAAATGGATGGTATAAAACGAAAGGAAAGAAAGACATGGTTGATATGGAATGCAATATCTAAAATACTGTGATCTAAAATAAAGATAAGCTCCATTTATCCTCTTCACTAATCTCTGTTATTTCCATTTGGTGATTTCCACAATCCTGTCTGTCCAATGTCAGTCCTCTTCCTGCATCCTGTCTGCGTACGACCTGATTGTTTCTTCACTGTGAAGGATCTCACCCCTGTTTATTTGTACTCACTAGTTCTGGACTTGGCAGACACAGCCTCCCCCACACTGTTGGGGTACTGGGGTATGACTGTCACAAGGTAGTCTGTCGCTGACTTCAGATCTGTAGCCACAAAGCTCCTCTGGTCTGCTTCCACAGTCTCCTGTAGGAGAGAGAGAGAGGAGAGGGTTAACGAAGTGCAGAGTATAAATATATACAAACTTCACAAAGGGTCACTAATTGGGTTGCAGTTTAAGAAGAACCAGACTCTGCAGAAAAAACACATAATTCGCCCTGTGTGTGTGTGTGTGTTTGTGTGTGTGTGTGTGTTTGTGACTTTGTGCACTCTAGAACTGGATCTCCAAATAGAATATGGATCACTACGATTTCACTTGTGCCTACAGTGCAGACATACAGTGCAGACATACAGTGCAGACATACAGAGTAGACATACAGAGTAGACATACAGTGCAGACATACAGTGCAGACATACAGTGCAGACATACAGAGTAGACATACAGTGCAGACATACAGAGTAGACATACAGAGTAGACATACAGAGTAGACATACAGTGCAGACATACAGAGTAGACATACAGAGTAGACATACAGAGTAGACATACAGTGCAGACATACAGTGCAGACATACAGAGTAGACATACAGTGCAGACATACAGTGCAGACATACAGAGTAGACATACAGAGTAGACATACAGTGCAGACATACAGTGCAGACATACAGAGTAGACATACAGTGCAGACATACAGTGCAGACATACAGAGTAGACATACAGTGCAGACATACAGAGTAGACATACAGTGCAGACATACAGTGCAGACATACAGAGTAGACATACAGTGCAGACATACAGAGTAGACATACAGTGCAGACATACATTGCTAGAAATGAGTATGCAATGTCATGGCAACCGTTGTCAATGTTAACAGACATATCCAGTCATCTTTATGGGCGTGAGTCATGATTGCACACACATGTAGACACACACACACAGCTACCCACAAACACCCACCCACACACACAGACACACCCACACACACACACAGACAGACACAGAGCGAATTATGTGGTTTTCCTGCCAATGTTTAATCTGCACAGAAACTCCCATCACACTATAGATCTGCCCATTAAAACATGTCCCTACTGAACCCAATTCCGCTCTGTCTCCAGGCAACTGAAACTGAGGAGATCCATTAGAGTCTGGGTCACATGTACGGAATGTGCTGAAGCCTGCTCCTCATCCCCTGAGTCAGGAATGAACACCACACCCAACTGGCAACACGCACCTGACGCAGCTCCGCTGTGATTGGCTGCCCCAGGCCAGTCAGGGGCGTGTACTGCACCATGTAGCCACTCACAGGGCCGCTGGCGCCAGTCCACCGGAACCTGAGCGAATCAGAGGTCTGGCTTGTGAACTGGAGGTTAGAAGGACCGGCGAAGGCCTCTGGAAGAAACGGAGAGAACAAGACAGAAATAGTTGAGGAGTGGAGGACAGGAAAACGGAACAACCCAGGGAGGAAGACACATGTGGCTGTAGATATAGTGGAGTAGGCTACTGTGTTGTACTGAGCACCATGTGTTTAATGTAACATGTGTCTGTGTGTGTGTGTGTGTGTGTGTGTGTGTGTGTGTGTGTGTGTGTGTGTGTGTGTGTGTGTGTGTGTGTGTGTGTGTGTGTGTATTTACCATCGCTAGCAAACACTCCACCAGAGCTGGAACACACACGTGGACCCACCAGGGACAGTAGAGAGCTGAGCAGCTTAAAGTCACCGACAAAAAATATGAAGTTTTTCTGAGGTGGACTGGCTATTAGAGCCAACTCATTCTGGTCAGCACTCTTTATACCTGACAAAGGGAAATGAAACCTTAAAATACTCAACACACAGTAAGAGATGTGCTCACACAGTTAGAGATGTGCTCACACAGTAAGAGATGTGCTCACACAGTTAGAGATGTGCTCACACAGTAAGAGATGTGCTCACACAGTTAGAGATGTGCTCACACAGTTAGAGATGTGCTCACACAGTAAGAGATGTGCTCACACAGTTAGAGATGTGCTCACACAGTTAGAGATGTGCTCACACAGTTAGAGATGTGCTCACACAGTACGATATGTGCTCACACAGTATATAATACTAGCTAATAATAGCAATTAATTAACATAGATCTAGCATAACAGCATTATAATATAGCATTATCCAGGCCTGATCCATCAAATGCATGTGACAAATCCACTTAGATGTGAGTCCCACCAAACCTACCAACGGCAAACATCTCCACGCCCAGAGTCTGAAGTTTCTTTGCAGGCTCATTCACATTGTCCTGAGACTTCCCATCTGTGATCAATATGCAGACCTAAATAAGTGAGAAAGTGACAAGAGAGAGAGAGAGAGATTGGGGACATGTTATCGTCACAGGACTAAATATAGTCTGCCCCCCTTCCCCCCATCCCGTTTGCAGACCTTTGAGGCGTTCCGGGCTGAGTTTGGATTGAAGAAGTTGTCCGAAACAAATTTGAGGCCAGCACCGGTACGAGTGTTCCCTCCCTTGTAGTTGAGGTTCTCCACAGCTCTGACCAGCTCTGTACCATTCAAGTAGGTGGTGAAGGTAAACTCCACCCTGAATAAGACACGAGACAGAGCATTAAACTCTCACCTATGGGAACAACATGAGTAGGGCTGTGAAACAGCAGTAATAAGCAGGGAGAAAACGGAGAGCTTATTCTAATGACATGGTACTGCAGAAACAGACCACAGTAGCAGTGTCAACGTCTGACCTGGAGGTGTCACTGTACTGCACAGCACCGAATCGGACCCCTGATGGGCCCACAGAACTGGCGAAGGGTCTGATGATGCCAGCCATGAATGCCTTGACCTGCAGGAAGTTGGCCCTGCCGATACTGGACGAGCCATCTACCAGAAACACGATGTCCGCTGCGCCAACATTATTACAACTGCCTGAAGACAGACAGATGGTTTGGTTATAAATGTGGGTCGCCATTATGAAGCAGGTAATTAAAATGAGTGGCAGATAGCTGTTTATCTGTATTAACTGCTATTTACTTTGGGCTTTAGCCTGGTAGCCTGAGGACAGCAGGACAGCTAGCGGGAAAACCCAGCTCCACATGTTTACAACCTGCAAGCAGACACACAAAACACATGAATATCGTGAATACACTGTAGTTGATGCACACACACTCTCGTGTTAGCAACCTACAAATACACCGCTGGCGCTGAGTACTGAGTGACTCTGAGCAGGGCCAGGTGGGAGGTGGGAGGAGTCAAGTCATAGTTGGGAGGAGCACATTGATTGGTGTCATCACTGCACAGCATAAACCAGGTCAGTCGGGGGTTAATTAACTAACTCTCACTGAACAAAGAAATGTGTGGGAGACTCAATTACTCCAGTAAAGAGTCGATGTTTTAGCTTTGTATTTCCCACCGTAGTCTTAGAAATTTCAACCATTAGGCCAAAACAACAACTATTAGACCAAAATGACATAAGGCCAAAACGTCAATTAGACTTTGAAACGGCACCATACAAATAAGTCTTTCGCCCATCTCTATATTTGTTCTTACTTCATTATAAAATACCCCAAACCATTGTATTTGTTCTGCTGGTTTCACCCAACAAAGACATTCTGTGGATATAAATATACATATGGAATAACACTTTTGAGATATTCTGAACTTTACAACGGACTTTGTGTCTTTAACACTAGATGAGTAAGCCATGGCTAACCGCTAGGTTGTTGCGCTAACAGCCTCTGTAACAAATCAAAATCCAGGTTCATCTGTAAATGTTTAGTGTGCTGTAGCATATGTCACACAAGAAAGGAAGCAATGCCTATTGGGTAGGCTGTGTCAGATTCTTCTCATGGTTAAAGTTCATCCACAAGAAAGAGGAATCACCACTTGATAGGATCACCACATAAACACACACATAAAATAAAAGGCTCACTGTAACAAATGCATATAAAGTTGGTACTACATTACTTTGTTTAGTCTACACAGATTCACAGATGTATCACCACACATTGTCCTATACACACTAGCACACGCACATACATGTACACACACACGTGCACATACATGTACACACACACACATACAGCCACAAGACAAACAGCCTGTGTATTCAAATTCAAAATTCAATGTCTTATTTATCCAATCAGTTGCTAAACACAGACAAGCACACCTGCCTCCGGCAAGGCTGGAATATATGTAAGAGTTTAGATTTAATTCAGTTTCCTAAAACGTGTTAAGGGAACATGTATTTGTTTTATAAACAAGCCATGACTTGAAATGCCATTGTTTTATATTCTAGAGGATTTGGAACATGGGAAAAAAGAACCACTTTGAGAATTGTCTCAAGACAGAAAACCAAAATGAACCAAAAGAAATCTAAACCACAGAACAAACACTTCCTGAAATGTACAGACTAACAGTATCCCACATGAAATGAATCCCAGATGTACTGCCCTATTTCCCTCTTAAACCCCAGAGTCCCTTTAAGTTCAGAGGGAAAACCCCATGTGATCTTTTTAGCATCATTAGCATTAGCTTATTAGCATCATTAGCATTACATTCATTGTCATCACATGATCCTTTATACCAAACCACCAAGTTTAGCATCACTGTAAGTTTATTAATGTCAAACCCCATTAGAATAAGGTAGTACCACAGAACAAAACAGTTGAATTCAGGGTGGTGGTTGGATGTTTACCTGCATAATAGTACAACAATTAGCATGTCATACTTAGTGAGTAATCGGATGATAAAATAGACAGATAGCCCAATTGTTGAACTGATATTATCCCCCATTAGCTGATGCGTCGCTTGCCATGTTACTTCGGTTTGCAGGGATACCTAGCTATGCTAATGTTCTTAGCAATAAAATGCAAGTTCTCACATTAGTTTAGTAACATAAATAAACATGTTATAGTCTCTGTGGAATTTGTAAAGTTATTTATTAAATCAACCCTGGACCTTGAGGCATTTCCACTCCATGTTTTTATTGCAACCCTCTACTAATGGACTTATTCACACCTGGGACGCCAGGTGGAGGGAATTAATGATGAGGTAGAACACAAAACCAGCAGGCTCAAAGAAAAGCTTTGATATACAAAATGTATTAAAACTTCTCTATTGCTGTTGTGTCACCTGCTGGCCATAAGGGTTATGGCAGCCTTGACAAAAATATACAAATGGTCGTAAATGCATACAAACCCACGGACTGTAATCAACATGATATCAACATGTAAATGATTTACTGTGAAATAATTTAGCCAGTTGATTCCCTTTTTACATAGAGTCCTTGTCAGCACCAGTTACAACTTTGAGTCCATTTGGAGAGATCGGATTTCTACCCAGTTTGCACATTTGGACACAACAATGTTTTAATTTTTTGCTAGATTTGTCCATGTTCTATCATAATGGATGAGGACCGTTGAAGGACAGGGAATTTCAACTCTCCACATATTCAAACTTGGATTACAGGTCAAGGCTTTGACTGGGCTACTCCAGGACATGTTTTAAGCCAATCCAGTGTAGCTTTGGCTGGATGTTTGGGGTCATTGTCCTGCTGGAACATTCAAGACCCAGGTCACAAGAAAACTTCAGCAGGCATTTTCCCAGGATCCAGCTACCCCAAAATGACTAACAACCTTGGCACAGTATTAAGTATGTAGTGTTACCATCCCCTGTATGACACAGTGGATATAGTGTGGAAGAAGAATCGGCATAGTGGATGATGGATGATGTGTGTGGATGATGGATGATGTGTGTGGATGATGGATGATGTGTGTGGATGATGGATGATGTGTGTGGATGATGGATGATGTGTGTGGATGATGGATGATGTGTGTGGATGATGTGGGTGGATGATGGATGATGTGGGTGGATGATGTGTGTGGATGATGTGGGTGGATGATGGATGATGTGGGTGGATGATGTGGGTGGATGATGGATGATGTGGGTGGATGATGTGTGTGGATGATGGATAATGTGGATGATGGATGATGGATGATGATGTGGATGATGGATGTGTGGATGATGGATGATGTGGGTGGATGATGTGTGTGGATGATGGATAATGTGTGTGGATGATGGATGATGTGTGTGGATGATGGATAATGTGTGTGGATGATGGATGATGTGTGTGGATGATGGATGATGTGTGTGGATGATGTGGGTGGATGATGGATGATGTGGGTGGATGATGTGTGTGGATGATGGATAATGTGTGTGGATGATGGATGATGTGTGTGGATGATGGATGATGTGTGTGGATCATGGATGATGTGTGTGGATGATGTGGGTGGATGATGGATGATGTGTGTGGATGATGGATAATGTGTGTGGATGATGGATGATGTGTGTGGATGATGGATGATGTGTGTGGATGATGTGGGTGGATGATGGATGATGTGGGTGGATGATGTGTGGTTGTGGATGATGGATAATGTGTGGTTGTGGATGATGTGTGGTTGTGAATGGGTAGTCTTGAATGTAGTCTTCATGCTTAACACACTAATGGTCAAATGTTAAATGGTGCTGTGGCAACTTATTAATTAATATAAAAAAATTGAAAGATTGCTGTTATATTTAGGTGCAAAGGTCTATTCAAGAAAATGCTTTAGCTCTAAATTTACGGCATAAAATCGAAGACACAAATAACTCTGAATCACCAACTGAAATGCTAAGCTGGCAGATCTCTTCCACAGTGAATGCACAACCAATCGTCTTTGACTTGGCTTTATAAAGTAATTTGAAGAGAAGAAGAAAACAACAACAAACAACAACAAACAACAACATTATCAACCCAGTGAAAGTTCCTTTTCTGACCACCAAACCTGACTCACTGAAACACTTATGACAACATTAAAAAGTAAAGCTGGCAAACATCTAAAAGGTTTTAAGGGTGATCATGCAACAAGGAACTCTGGGTACTAAGAAAGCAAGTCGCACATGACAGTGAAGTGATTGATAAAGTTAAATACCCGCGTTTTAGCATCCACATGCCTTCTTCTACAAGCCTCAGCTCTGGTATTTCACTTAATAAATCACTACATTTGAAAGAGGCTAGGTGAAAAGAGTTGCAAAAAATGTTGACAAAACAAACTGTAGTTAGTGCTCTGAGCATGTGGGAGCGACTGGGCCATTCTGGACCTTCCAGAGCCACATACGCACATTCCAGTAAGAGAAAAGACACTACTACAGCAACGTAAGAAGTCTCACAATGTTGTCAACAATAAAACTGCTGAAGACCCGAACAAGCCTCTCATTCAGCCACCCAACTAGCGGACTAGCAGAGAGGTGTGAAACTGAGACAACAGTGGTGTCCCAGAACAACACTACAGAGATGTCCCAGAACAACACTACAGAGATGTCCCAGAACAACACTACAGTGGTGTCCCACAACACCACTACAGAGATGTCCCAGAACAACACTACAGAGATGTCCCAGAACAACACTACAGTGGTGTCCCAGAACAACACTACAGTGGTGTCCCAGAACAACACTACAAAGATGTCCCAGAACAACACTACAGTGGTGTCCCAGAAAAACACTACAGTGGTGTCCCAGAAAAAACACTACAGTGGTGTCCCAGAACAACACTACATAGATGTCCCAGAACAACACTACAGAGATGTCCCGGAACAACACTACAGTGGTGTCCCGGAACAACACTACAGTGGTGTCCCAGAACAACACTACATAGATTTCCCAGAACAACACTACAGAGATGTCCCAGAACAACACTACATAGATGTCCCAGAACAACACTACAGAGATGTCCCAGAACAACACTACAGTGGTGTCCCACAACAACACTACAGAGATGTCCCAGAACAACACTACAAAGATGTCCCAGAACAACACTACAGTGGTGTCCCAGAAAAACACTACAGTGGTGTCCCAGAACAACACTACATAGATGTCCCAGAACAACACTACAGAGATGTCCCAGAACAACACTACAGAGATGTCCCAGAACAACACTACAGTGGTGTCTCAGAACAACACTACAGAAATGTCCCAGAACAACACTACAGTGGTGTCTCAGAACAACACTACAGAGATGTCCCAGAACAACACTACAGTGGTGTCTCAGAACAACACTACAGAGATGTCCCAGAACAACACTACAGTGGTGTCCCAGAACAACACTACAGAGGTGTCCCAGAACAACACTACAGAGGTGTCCCAGAACAACACTACAGAGATGTCCCAGAACAACACTACAGTTGAAAGACAATCATTGTTGGCCTAAACAGAGGCTGATGCTAGCAAGAATGCAGAGTTTGCACTTCAGAACAGGGGAGCCCTAAAGTGTCAATGGAGCACAAACAGGATCTAAGAAACATGAGACACTGCTTTTATCTGTGTCAAAACGAGTCAATAGCACCAGAGAACAGTGAACTGTTGGAACATTTAAACATAGTTAGACGGACCAACCCTCTTGCCCATGCACCTTGGGGTCTGATTGATGATTTCATGTTGGAACACGATGTTCAGAGCGGGAGTCTCGTATCTATTGTGGGAAAATAACTTTCAGTCACACTCACCTCACTCTGAGCTTCCACAGCAAAAAGACCACGCCTATACTGTGGAGTAAGGAAATAAAGACACCAAAGAAGAAACAAAAAGAACAAATACCAAAGGAAGAAAAAACACACTCAGACAACCAAGAAATTGAAAGAATCCATTGGAGCTCTCGAACACAACTGTACCTGAGGAAAACTAGAGTTTGACAAAAACAAAACTAAGGACTCAAATAGCTTAAAAAGGAAAGAAAGATTGGACCAGATGGCCACGCCAGAAGATGCCAGCATCATTTAACTAGAACAGACTGGTCTGACTGACCCAATGGCCTAATTCCTAGTGAATCATTCTCAAATATAATATTTATTTATAAATACTCAACATATAGTACATGAAGAACACACAACAAATGCATTAAGAACACACAACATATACATGAAGAACCCACAATCTTACATGTAGAACACACAATATTACATGAAGAACACACAGCCACAGAAAGTGTCTAATTTAATCAACGCAAAGGATTTTTTCAGAGAATTAGCTTTGACGCCAGCTAGGACCCAATAATCACTCTCCGTTGCTTAGAGAGAGAAAACATGGAAGTACATTCGGATATGACCATGTGGAACATCCTTCAAGGGCAAAGGGTGAATTATTCCAGTTGCCCCAAGGGAGATATAGACAGACACTCCACAGAGTCCATCACTTCACAGGTGTTTCGTTAGAAGTGCCACGGCCACACCCACGCTAGCACACCTGGGGAAGACTGATGACATGAGGTCATCCCTTTTATAACCCTAACCCTACCCTGGGCTGACCTTACAGATCATTGACTGTCTGAACTGTGGGGCTACACCAGCAAAGATGGAAGCAGAGTGAAAAGCAGCACAGATAAAATAAGACAGACGGAAAGGTGAGAAGAGGGCGAAGGTAAAAGTTAGAAATAAATTAAAAACAAAGGAAAAGGGATGAGGCAGAAATAAAAAGTGAGAAAGATTATGGAGTCTGTGAACTATTTCCTAAGAGAACCGAAACCAAACTGAGACGGTTGAAGTACAGTGAGAGCTGCCATTCTACCAGGGTGTCAGCAGACCGTCTCGTGGTGGTGATCAGTGAAGATTGTAGTGGAACAGCAAGGTTCCCTTAGGGTGACACCAGCACGGGGACAGAGGGACAGAATCCGGTGTGGGAGGGAACCGTTATGATCAATTATCTTACTAGTTCACTGACCGGCAAGTTTTTGTGCAGACCTAAGTGTTCTGTACAGTGAACACTGGGTGACAGCATTTTGCTTCTTTCTGTAATGGGAGCAATGTTAAAAAAAACAGCAGCACTACACTCTGTCTATAAATCAGAGGTCAAGCGAAGAACTGTATGACACAGTGGGTGACCTCTAACCTTTAACCCCGAAGGCAAGTGCATCTCAATCACTTCCACACTCTCTCATCAGCCAAGACAAACAAAAGACAATATTTTTGAAAACACATTTCTTAAAGGAAATTCTTTATTTCGTAACCCCTAACAAACACCATGGTGAACACAAGAGCTGAGGAACAATGTCAGTTACCTTAGCAACATGTCCTCGTCGTTGAAGCATTTTAACAGTAAAGGGCGCTTAATTTCTTAAAGCTCTAACGTTCCCTCTAACTAATACATCTTTACCTGGTTTACTGAGAGGATGTCTGCTGTTATGAGTCACTTTCCCCATACAGACACAAAGGAAACTCAGAGACATTCACAAATAGAAGTATTCCTTCCTAGATTAGAGGCTTTATCTTATTTTCCATGAGCAATATAAAAACCAGGCTTTGACTATCTAACGCTAAACCCACATAAAACATGAGTCAGTTCAGATCAATGACTGTGTGACTAGACAGCCCAACCTCTACTGAGAACTAATAATAGTCTCAGCTGCACATCATTTCCCTTCAAAAGTTCCCTGAAGACAATTGAGATTCGGCTCTCTGGCAAACCCAATATGGTCACACAAATCAAACAGGCACTAACTAATAGCAGCAGACCCTTCTTCCAGAGATGACATACTTGGTAGCAGTCCAGGTCTGTATCACAGTCCATAGCCAGAACCAGCGAACACACGATTGATAATCAGAAAGAGATTGAATGGATGGGAAAGAGAACAAACAGAAAGGAGATCGATGCGAGAGGCAGTACATAAAAAGGGGAGATTGGTTGGTGGAGAATGCAGTGAAACGCAACAAACAACAGCAAAGACAGGACGACCCACAGGAATGGAACACTGGCTTTGACCCACTGAAAAAAGGACCACACAACTACACACAAAGTCCATTCAAAAGGAAAATAGACAAGTTGCCTAACATCTTGTCACAAAACTGGTGCGCACAGAGGATGTTCTGAACAATGCATCAATATCAACAGGATGTGGAGAATCATTGGTTGCTTGTTAATATCCCTTCTTTTGAAAAGTTTTGTCTATTACGTTAAATAGTCTACTACTTGGCTACAACAAGCAGCAAATGTTTAAAGTATTTAAGATTTGCTGATTAATTCTAGTTTACATTTTGTGTAATTAAATGATTCAAATTAATTATTGAATACTTTTTTTCTAAACAAGCACCCCTATTTGCTCCAGAATTGTGGACACTCAACAGTTTCCTGTTTGATCTTGAAGGGACATTATGTCAAATGTTTCAATAGATGAAAATGTCAATACTGCAACTGCGGTAATGGAGGAATAAAAGTGTTAAACATCTTCTCGCCAAAATATGCGTGCATTCATTAGTGCATCCTATAACACAAAAGGCACAATAACCTGTGTTGGGGCAATCTCCCTTTCTTCCATCTGCTTTACTGATATGGAAGCATATCGTGGACTAAATTATAATGACCATGCAATCTCAAATAGCATTAACATTTTCAAAGAATGACCCTTTTTTAGTGTACTTAATTCAAATGAAAAAGCTATTTAAAAATGTGAATTTTTATTTTCAAAGAATTTTTATTTTTCAAAGAATGCATACTCAGAAGGCGGGACCATAACGAGCCAAACCATAACCGTTACAATCGTACGGTAAAATGGCAACTACAGAGCTAGTGCAAGCCAAGGAATGTAAGAATGCGCAGATCATAGCATTCAAAGCCTGTGAAATTGTATTCAGGCCAGCTCTAGCAACTTGTGACGTCAGAAAAATGTGTTTTGGTACTCTTTGGAATATTACATGATTTTGTGCTCACTACATCTTAGCCTTTCTAATGCATCTTTTTAAAATACAAAAATGAAAAATAATCGGTAACGTTAGCGGGTCATCGGCCAGAAGAATCAAGAAATTATCGGTTATCGTATTGGTTGGAAAATGTGATTATCATGCATACATATTATTATACATTGTTACCATCTCTTCAAAACATTGACAGCCCCAGCGGAGGAAGGAAACAACTACTTTCAGGTATATATAAACATATATAAACATATATAAACATATATATAAAACATATATATACATATATATAAAAATATATATAAACATATATATATATATATAAACATATATAAACATATATAAACATATATATACATATATAAACATATATAAACATATATAAACATATATATACATATATAAACATATATAAACATATATAAACATATATAAACATATATATACATATATAAACATATATAAACATATATAAATATATCAGAGTGACATAACTGATTGAAATGCAACCAGGGCTGGGCGCTAACTAGCTAGTCCTTCCATTAGCACTGCCCCTGTTATTATTATTATTATATGGATTTAACATATTCCTATTCTCAACATATTTTATTTCATAGGATAATGAAGTATAATCAACCAGGTTTATAGATAATGTGAAGTGCTAGTCAAGACTGTGAGGCAAATCAGTTTGCCCTGACTCTAAAACGATGCTGATCAATTAGCTAACTCATTGTTAGCCATCTCTAGTTCGAATTCAATGGATGTGAAATGCTTAAACAATTCAAAGCTACCCAAAAAAGTCCATATTTGTTTTGACATTGATAATAGATGATTTGCTCGGCAAAAAAGTTTGTTGAAGAAAATCGTGCTGGTTTAAAGGACGCTAAACCTGGCCCTGTCCTCTCAGTTGGTAAACTATGCGCCAGGTAGCTCTTTAGCTCAGTTTGTAGAGTATGGTACCTTCCACACCAAGGGTTGTGTTGTCATGTGAACCGGTAAATAAAATGTATGCACTATTATTTGATTTTTTATATAACCAGGTAAGCTGTTTGAGAACAAATTGTCATTAACAATGGCGACCTGGGGAGAAGCTGGGGATTGAACCAAGAACATCATACACACAGAGCATGCACTCTACAACTGAGATACCAACTCCTCCAATAGGAACCCAGGACATCATACATACAGAGCATGCACTCTACTACTGAGATACCAACTCCTCCAATAGGAACCCAGGACATCATATATACAGAGCATGCACTCTACCACTGAGATACCAACTCCTCCAATAGGAACCCAGGACATCATACATACAGAGCATGCACTCTACCACTGAGATACCAACTCCTCCAAATATTAATATTAATTAATATGCCAAATTGCCTATGGGGCCATGTGGCTGCTCTTATAGAACTTTATGGGTTAAGAATCAAGTTATGGAATTATGAAATGTACCTGCAACACCACCAGCTTGAGCAGGCACGAATAAACCAAAGAAGCACGCCTGATAAAATGATGAAAGCTACAATAAAAGTGATAAACGCCTAGTGGCCCGAGGACACAGATTAGGAGGAGCTACGCGTGGAACATTGTGATCTGTGACAAGCTTTAATGTGGTGCTCTATGTGGTGCTCTATGTGGTGCTCTATGTGGTACTCTGTGGTGCTCTATGTGGTGCTCTATGTAGTTCTCTATGTGGTGCTCTGTGTGGTGCTCTATGTGGTGCTCTATGTGGTGCTCTATGTGGTGCTCTGTGGTGCTCAATGTGGTGCTCTGTGGTGCTCTGTGGTGCTCAATGTGGTGCTCTGTGTGGCGCTCTATGTGGTGCTCAATGTGGTGCTCTGTGGTGCTCAGTGTGGTGCTCTGTGGTGCTCAATGTGGTGCTCAATGTGGTGCTCTGTGTGGCGCTTTATGTGGTGCTCTGTGGTGCTCAATGTGGTGCTCTATGTGGTGCTCTGTGGTGCTCAATGTGGTGCTCTGTGGTGCTCAATGTAGTGCTCTGTGTGGCGCTCTATGGGGTGCTCTGTGGTGCTCAATGTGGTGCTCTGTGGTGCTCAGTGTGGTGCTCTGTGGTGCTCAATGTGGTGCTCTGTGGTGCTCAATGTGGTGCTCTATGTGGTGCTCCTAGATTCTGTCCGGACGCATAAACGGGAAAGAGCCGCTCTGCAAACGCAAGCAGTTCAGTAACGATCAGTCTGAACCCAACATTATTTAAGCACATTTACACTAGAGAGGGATGAAATTGAATGCGGCCAACTGAACACATTGAAGGGGTTTACACCTGAGATGTCCCGGGTTTAGTTCGGAACCATGCATGTACATGTGTAAATGCCTCCATATCGAGGAATAAACTTTATAACCCGCTATAACCCGTTACAACCAGCTATAACCGGACGCACACATGCATTAACTTAACATTTCTGTTAACCATGCATGCATGCATGCATCCCGTTTCTGAATAATGTGTTCCGTTGCATTTCAGCTCACCTGACTACCTACTCACCTATTCTCTTGTATCATAATAATCCACCCGGTATTAACACATCAATTAGACCAACTGCAGGCTGTATATCAGGCTATTTATCCACTATCACTTCTGTCTTCAGATAATCTTCTCTTCTGCATTAAACTTCATGCATAAACTTCATGCAGGGTCCATGTAGCGCATTTCATTCCCCGCTAGATAATATCCAGAGTTTAAAGTGCAGTAGCCCAATTTAAGTCCAGACTTGTTCGGGTGCCTGAAGGGGAGTCCAATGCATTCTAGTGTTCCTGCAATCTCACTTTCTCTCCTTCACAGTTCACACGCTTTATCCGCCCTCATCAGCCAATGGACCAATGACCTTAGTTCCTCAAATGTTTCTCGCTACCTTTTCAGGTGGAGTTTAAAACACTTATTTTTAAATAATAATACATGGAGCACCTTCCCAACAGACATGTGATTATGTTTGAAGGATGCAATAAAGATAAAAAATGTTTGACATGTTGAGAGAACTGAATATGCACAGAATCAGCCAATGAATTCATCATGCTTCCTCTGGCAACCTGTTTAACATATAATCAATACATATTTGATATCAACAATTCGATTATTAGCTTGCCTTAATTTGCATGCTAACTACACTTACATGGCAAGACTGGGACGTTCAGGCATGAAGATGAGGCACTAATTATCTATTTTTAAGCAGGCCAAAGAAGTGCCCAGTTGACAGACCATATGCATGTAGGAGCACATCAGACGTGGGTGAAATGCCATTACTGCCTCAACATGCTGTATAGAGTGTGTTCTCTTAAAAAAAGCTACAATATTTGAAAACAGTATATTGACGATTCAAAAAAGGTGAACACATGTTTAAGATAACTTCTTTATTCTTGTATGCCCTATGCATCCCAAGCTTTGAGACAGAACATTTGAACACTGTAAGGAGTAGTTTAAAGGGTGTGTGTGTGAGTGTGTGTGTGTGTGTGTGTGTGTGTGTGTGTGTGTGTGTGTGTGTGTGTGTGTGTGTGTGTGTGTGTGTGTGTGTGTGTGTGTGTCACCATATTAGTGAGAACCCAAAATCCCTGCAAGAATTGTCTGGTTAAGGAAAAGCTACAGTTGGGTTTAGAATAAAGGTCAGAACCCCCCAGGTTGTAATACAGAGCCCCATTCACCCGAAGAAAGGGGGTTCATCTCTGTATTCACCGTTCTTACTGCCTATCTCCTGTGTTAGGTATTTAATTATGTGTAATTAATAAATATATATATATCATCAGATCTATAGATCAATACATGACTTAATGATGATGGTGAGCACATACAGCATATTACACTGAGACACATGTCTTCTGTCTTCAATCCAAACATTATATGTGGCCTCTTTCTTTAATTTCCATAGTTTTGGAGATACAAACAGTTGGACTGCAGATGTACTGAGTGCGATGTGTCATGTTGTAAATCAGCCATTCAAAGATATAATCTGGAGGCATGATGTTGTTATCTGAATGGAGCCAGGATGTTTAGGAACCCAATACTAATCCACCATCCAGGGTGAGGGAAGTGACCGGGGCAGGAGGAGGAGGAACTGACTCCATATAGACAAAAATAGGACTATCAGGAAACGATTTCCAGTCATAGGTGAGTAGGTCCCCACTGATTTAGTAATAATATTGTGTTGGGGATTATATTTTATTTTTTTACGGTCCCCACTGATTTAGTAATGAAGCCCTTTTTACACCAAGTTGTCACAAAGTGCTTTTACAAACACCATGCTCGAACCCGAAATTCTTACAAATAATTATTACGGTATCTGAAGAAACATGCGCGAGCAAAATAAAAACCGGTGCCGTTAAGAGTGTGTCTGCTAAATTTTCATTTCCCCAACTTCTGCAAGTTCGAGAAAAGCCTTTAATGGATGCAAATGCGGGACCCTGAGGGAAACATCAGCTTCAGAGACGTGGTTTCATCAAACCAAATACACGCACGTTCAATGCAAATCATCAACTCTGAATACTCAGCCAATTTTGTAACATAATATTAAGGGGATTACAGCTCAGTATGTTAACACTTACTACCTGGCAAACGTTAACTATGTGAAATGCATAGTTTACATAAATAGTATTGTGCACACCATTCACAGCTGAGCCAATTATTTTCCCTCCATGTTTAATGATGGAATCTGTATTGCATGTGTTCTTTCAAATTCTGCCTCTTCCCTGACCCCCCTCTCATTGACAGATGTCTTAATTCTCCCACGTTCTCTTTACAAATTGCACATGGGCTACTATACAAACCTTTCCTCGTGGTCCGCAGGTGTGTTTTTGTACATAGGGGTCAGGTGGGGACTGAGGTGAAAGGATAGGGTGCCAAAACAGACATAACAGTTTTTACAGGCTCGTTGATACAGGCCAGTTATCATAACACCTCCCACTCTGACAGCGACGTGATGTGTGAAAGATTGTGTGTGTTTCACGTCAATGTTTCACGTCAATGTTTCACGTCCATGTCAGGAATAAATGTGTGTTTGCATTCCTGTGACAGGGAGCCAATCCTACCAACACACAGTGTTTGACATGACTCTCCAGCTTAGGGGTTCTCCTGATCCCTGTGTTCAGCTTGTTCTAAATCCTGGATGTCTCGAGAAACACTCCGATTCTGGGAGGTACTGGGTCCTTAAAACGGTTGGAATTCCTGGTCTGTCTTGTCAGGTAGTAAGGGTGGATGGAAGAGCCGAGGTACTCCAGGTAGACCTGAAGTGGAGAACATCCCCCACAACTCATTGTAATCCTGAAACCGTTGCCTGCAGCTCTTTCTCCAAAATACCACCTGTCCAGGTGACTAACGACACAGTGACCCTTCAAGTCTTTCCTCCAGCTCTGACCCTGTCAGGGAGTTTTTCCTAGCCACATTCTTGAGGAAAACCCCCCGATTGGATTTAGGAAGAAACCTATCGAGGAACCAGGCTCTGAGGGGTGGCCAGTCTTCTTCTAGCTGTGCTGGGTGAACATATGATAATAATGAAATATTTTTTTTAAATGCAGAGAGTCTAATAAAATAGTCCAGGTCAAATGCAGACAAAAATGGAGGATTAACATTCACCTGTCGGTTATGTCGAATACAATATCAAATCCAGGCTGAAAGATACAGAGTGAACACATGCTTTAAGAGAACAGCATTTATTGGGGCAAAAACAAGTGTATTCATCCAAAAAGTAAAATGCCTTTGTTTTGAAACGTGTGTGATGTTTAGAATTTAAGATATTTTCAAATTTGTAATTTATTACATCTTTACTTTACAGTTGCAGTTTACAGTGTAGATGAATGTTTGCAAAGCAAAAAAATACTCATAAAAACTGTGTAATATGTGTTTAATCTCTATCTGTGTGAATATTCACTTTGATTTTTTGGAATTTGACTGCGAGAGAGCTAAAGAGAGAGAAAGGGGCAAGAGAGGAAGAAAGAGGAAGATGAAGGAAGAGAGAGGAAGAGAGAGGGAGGAGGAGGGAGGAAGAGAGAGGAGGTTAAATGGAGGTTGAGAGGAGAGGGTTTACAACCGTTTATGAATGGGGATACATAGGTGTGGCGGGTACAAGCGGCCGAAATGGGTTTTCTCAGAAAGGTGGCTGGCCTCTCCCTTAGGGATAGGGTGAGAAGCTCAGTCATCCGAGAGGAACTCGGAGTAGAGACGCTGCTCCTTTGCATAGAAAGGAGCCAGTTGAGGTGGTTCGGGCATCTTGTACGAATGCCACCTGGGCGCCACCCTAGAGAGGTGTTCCAGGCACGTCCAGCTGGGAGGAGACCTCGGGGAAGACCCAGGACTAGGTGGAGAGATTATATCTCCACACTGGCCTGGGACCGCCTCGGGATTCCCCAGTCAGAGCTGGCTAATGTTGCCCGGGAAAGGGAAGTTTGGGGTCCCCTGCTAGAGCTGCTACCCCCGCGACCCGACCCCGGATAAGCGGTTGAAGATGAGATGATGAGATGAGATGAGGTGTGGCGTGTGTTTCTCTAGAGACGCTGCACCCAGATGTCTTCAGTTTAGTTTTAAAACATCTAATTGATTTCTTATGTTCAAAAAGCACAACGCCAACATGGTAGAATTGAACATTCACCCAACACTGTCTTTACATCAACTGGTTTGCTCGCAAAAGAACATTTAATCCAAAACATGTCAAAATGTTCTCCTAGTAAGCGAATATAACAGGCATAAAAGCATATTATTTCAACACAAGCAAGTCACAACGAGCAGACAGGGTTTAGGGCACACATTTTTCTCTCATGGTTCTCATTCATATGAGAACATGTCTTTACACAAATGGTATATCCTTGATTGATATAACAACTTGAGTTCATTTCCCTGTAAATATTACAATATTACAGTAAAAGTTGTTTAGTAACCGTTAATATGTTGTTACAATGTTCTGCAACACGGCTAGAAAACTATACTAGCTACATAATCTGCAGAGCAGGTCAATATCTGCATGTGAAGAAATGAT
The DNA here is from genome assembly GCA_029465975.1 of Dallia pectoralis. Classification (NCBI taxonomy): domain Eukaryota; kingdom Metazoa; phylum Chordata; class Actinopteri; order Esociformes; family Umbridae; genus Dallia; species Dallia pectoralis. Next base: position 17,650,912 of record CM055744.1, read on the forward strand.
TGGCTGTGGAATTCAGTTGAGCTGTTAGAGCATTTGTCCTGAGAGAAGAATGACATTTCCAACTGTTTAACCTTTATTTAACCAGGTAGGCTGATTGAGAAAAAAATTCTCATTTGCAATGGCGACCTGGCCTTACAGGTTGCACTGTACTGTGTTGTGAGCTTCTGTGCTATATTGTACTAGATTATAATGGACTGTACACAACTGTGTTCAACTATAGTCTAATGTACTGTACACTCTATTTAAATGGGACTGACCTTTTGGCCTTCTTTAGGCAAAAAAAGATATTCCTTGTCTCTTGCTTCTACATCAACACAACATGGTAGTCTCCTAACAGAAGTAGTTGGGAAAAGGCACGTTCCACATAGTCAATGCTGATTGGTCTAAAAATGATCTTAATTAAGAACAACTCATTATTACTTGAGGATTAGCTGTCACTCAGTATTTTCATGATACTCTACGTGCTCTACATGGGTGCTCTACATATAGTGTGCTCTACATTTATAGTGTGCTCTACATATATAGTGTGCTCTACATACATACATGTGTGCTCTACATATAGTGTGCTCTACATATATAGTGTGCTCTACATATATAGTGTGCTCTACATATATAGTGTTCTCTACATACATATGTGCTCTACATATATAGTGTGCTCTACATATAGTGTGCTCTACATACATATGTGCTCTACATATAGTGTGCTCTACATATATGTGTGCTCTACATATATAGTGTGCTCTACATATATAGTGTGCTCTACATACATATGTGCTCTACATACGTGTGTGCTCTACATACGTGTGTGCTCTACATATATAGTGTGCTCTACATACATATGTGCTCTACATACATGTGTGATCTACATACGTGTGTGCTCTACATATATAGTGTGCTCTACATACATATGTGCTCTACATACATGTGTGATCTACATATATAGTGTGCTCTACATACATATGTGCTCTACATACATGTATGCTCTACATATATAGTGTGCTCTACATATAGTGTGCTCTATATAGTGTGCTCTACATACATGTTTGCTCTACATATATAGTGTGCTCTACATACATATGTGCTCTACATACATGCATGCTCTACATATATAGTGTGCTCTACATATAGTGTGCTCTACATACATGTGTGCTCTACATATATAGTGTGCTCTACATATAGTGTGCTCTACATACATATGTGCTCTACATACATGCATGCTCTACATATATAGTGTGCTCTACATATAGTGTGCTCTACATACATGTGTGCTCTACATATAGTGTGCTCTACATACATGTGTGCTCTACATATATAGTGTGCTATACATACATATGTGCTCTACATACATGCATGCTCTACATATATAGTGTGCTCTACATATAGTGTGCTCTATATAGTGTGCTCTACATACATGTTTGCTCTACATATATAGTGTGCTCTACATACATATGTGCTCTACATACATGCATGCTCTACATATATAGTGTGCTCTACATATAGTGTGCTCTACATACATGTGTGCTCTACATATATAGTGTGCTCTACATATAGTGTGCTCTACATACATATGTGCTCTACATACATGCATGCTCTACATATATAGTGTGCTCTACATATAGTGTGCTCTACATACATGTGTGCTCTACATATATAGTGTGCTCTACATATAGTGTGCTCTACATACATGTGTGCTCTACATATATAGTGTGCTCTACATATATAGTGTGCTCTACATATAGTGTGCTCTACATATAGTGTGCTCTACATACATGTGTGCTCTACATATAGTGTGCTCTACATACATGTGTGCTCTACATATATAGTGTGCTCTACATACATATGTGCTCTACATACATGTGTGCTCTACATATATAGTGTGCTCTACATACATATGTGCTCTACATACATATGTGCTCTACATACATGTGTGCTCTACATATATAGTGTGCTCTACATACATATGTGCTCTACATACATGTGTGCTCTACATATATAGTGTGCTCTATATATAGTGTGCTCTACATATAGTGTGCTCTACATACATGTGTGCTCTACATATATGTGGTCTACAACCACTATGAATTTGTTTTATTTTCGTTAACAGATTTTCTGTTCCGTCCCAGATAATTACAAACCGCTGATCTAGAAACAGAGTGAATCTGACAGCGACAAGTCAACAATTAGTGAAAATCTGTATTTATGCATAATATATGTTTACTGGTACTGATGCAGTAACGTATAACCAGGTTGGCTGTGTGCGCTTTTCATTTCCTCAGTAATAATTAGGTTGTGGTGAACAGCATGATTATCAGCTTAACGTTGCTTTCTTCAAAGCCATTCTTGGATCTGTTGTTCCCAAGTCTCACGGCCAAATAAACACTCTCAGCTCCATCCTGTATTTATTTCTTTAAACCTTATTTTCATACGTTTGACAGTATAGTTATTAAGCAGATTCTCTGTAAGTTACAGTGTCTTACGCTGATGCATCCAGTGTTTGACTTGTTTATCTCTCCTCAAATCTCCCTCTCTTACCAAGCCCCTCTAACAACCTGGCTTGTGGGAACACAGTGCTCACATCTCACTGCCTACATGACTTAGAAAAGCATTGTAAGATCTGTCTCCCCCTTGTGGCTATGAGGTCACAATACTACTAGCTGCTTGTTTGGACTCCATGCTTGTTAACTCATTATCATATCAGAGATAATAGACGAACAACTCAGACCCACAGACACACAGAGCCACGGAGATAAGATGTTAGAGTCACCTCAGGGCAAAGGTGTCAAACCGGTCGCATAGAGGGCATAGTGTCTACAGGTTATCCTCTCACCCTGTAGGCTACTTGATTGATTAATTAGGTATTGGTTAGGGTTCTACCCTCACCTGGTTGTTAAGGTCTGAACTATAAACCAATTTTAAAGGAAAAAACCTGAAACCTGCATACACTAGGCCCTCTGTGGAACCGGTTTGACACCTCCGCCTTTGGTTGTCCTGTGGTATCTGGCACTAAAAGACGAGCAGCCGATCTTTCAAATCCTGTAAGTTTCAAGTGAAGCTGCCGTGGCTCGGACATCCCAGAGATGCTCAGTCAGATCTGGGGAATTTGGAGTCCTGGGCATCTCTGAACGAACAATACTTCAGATGGACTAGATCAGGAGAAACAGATCAGGAGAAGCTGATCAGGAGAAGCTGATGGTGTGTTATCAAGCTTCCCTTAAACCTCACTGGCACTACTAGGGTGTGTCTACACCTCAGTGCCTCCAGGTGGCAGTACAGCCACATTCAGCAAGAAGCACAACTGACCACCCAGTATGAATGATAGATAAAATAGTACCACAAAATTAGATAGAAAACCTTTTATCACTACAGTCAAACACAACTCCAAGACAACTTTTTTTTACCTTTACTATATATAAATTAGACCAGAGGCATCTGATGTTACATTGATTGATGATCAATGGCACCCAAATAAATCCACTAACATCTTGCTTCAAGCATATATCAAGAATCACATCAATTTATATGGCAACAAACTAGTGACAATTCTCGCTCACATCAAAGTGGCTCCTTGTGCATTCTGATACAGCTTCTAGTTGTGGAAGATCTTTAAATTTCATACATTTTTGGACCAGTTCAACCTTCAAACCAGTGTTCTCACACTCCTTCTCCTATATAGTCAGATGTTATCTGAGAGGCCAGTAGAAAGAGGTCAGTTGTCCACATCCTGTCTCTAGTGATTTTAAAATCTGTGTTCTAGAAGTTTTACAGCAGGTTATATAGATGCATCCTCTACCAGCTCTGTTTAACCCTTAGAACAGTACTATAGTACCAGCTCTGTTTAACCCTTAGAACAGTACTATAGTACCAGCTCTGTTTAACCCTTAGAACAGTACTATAGTACCAGCTCTGGTTAACCCTTAGAACAGTACTATAGTACCAGCTCTGTTTAACCCTTAGAACAGTACTATAGTACCAGCTCTGTTTAACCCTGTCACGAGTGGTGAGTTAGGGTACTGCACTGTCTGGTTTCGGGTGCCCACTTCCTGGTTTATGTTGGTTACAGCTGTTGGGGTTTTGCAATCACTGGGCTATAAAGGGGATTGCTAGATGTCACTCTTTGCTCTTCATTGTTTCCATGTCACATTGTTAGTTTAGAGGTGAGTGTTTGTTTCACGATTAGTTGTTGTTTGGAGGTGTTCGTTTAAGTCGCTATATGCGCATTTTACTTTCATCAACCAAGTTCGTGTTTTTCGCCGTTGTCGGTTTGTTTTGTGTTTTTATCACTAATAAACCTTATTTAACGGATTTACGGCTTTGCACATGGCTTACCACACTACACCTTGGACAAGTCGTGACAGAATGAACAGCCACCTAAGCCAGCGGAGCCAGACGGTGAGTGGATTCCACGGGGGGCAAGCAATAGCGCCCCGTCGGATGAAACTCACCGTCGCCCCACGGAGCGGTGGGAATGGAATCGGCCGGAGACACCACAGGAGCGGTGGCTACGTCTCCGGCCGTATGCTGAGTACGAACCATCAATGCAGCATTCAGGGTCTGTGAAAATGGGTCCGCGGGCCTTCTATGAAGGCAAGAGGACATCCGGAGGCGCCCCAAAGTGATTTTTGGGGGAGCTAACGGGGTGTTCAAGGAGGTCCGCGGAGAGAACACCCACGACCCTGGTGCTGCCACAGCAACCACCCACTGCTCCGGGGCTGCAGCCAGAGCCAGCAAGAGCTCTGGAGCTGAAGCCAAAACCCCAGCTCCAACAGGGCTATGACCCTTTCCGGCCACCAACCTCCAGGGCCCAGAGACCACCTAAGGGCCTGGAGAGCCAGCCGTCCGAGGTGATTAGGAGATGGTGGGGGGTGTGGTTCACCCTACAGGACCAGCCTCTCCCACTCCAGCAAGAGTGCCCTGAGCGGTCCCTTCCACCACAGCAGGAGTTCCAAGATGAGCCCCTCCCACCTTTGCTTGAGTGTACTGAGCGGCTCCTCCCTCCTCTGCGTGAGTGTCTAGATGAGCCCCTCCCACCTTTGCTTGAGTGTACTGAGCGGCTCCTCCCCCCTCTACGTGAGTGCCCGGACCAGCCCCTCCCACTGAAGCGTGAGTGTCCTGAGCGGCTCCTACCCCCTCTACGTGAGTGCCCGGACCAGCTCCTCCCACTCCAGTGTGAGTGCCCTGAGGGGCTCCTCCTTCCTCCGCCAGAGCTCCCAGAGCGTCCCTGCCTGCCAGAGCTCCCGGAGTGTCATCTCCTTCCTCCGCCAGAGCTCCCAGAGCGTCCCTGCCTGCCAGAGCTCCCGGAGTGTCATCTGCTTCCTCCGCCAGAGCTCCCAGAGCGTCCCTGCCTGCCAGAGCTCCCGGAGTGTCATCTCCTTCCTCCGCCAGAGCTCCCAGAGCGTCCCCGCCTGCCAGAGCTCCCGGAGTGTCATCTGCTTCCTCCGCCAGAGCTCCCAGAGCGTCCCTGCCTGCCAGAGCTCCCGGAGTGTCATCTCCTTCCTCCGCCAGAGCTCCCAGAGCGTCCCTGCCTGCCAGAGCTTCCGGAGTGTCATCTGCTTCCTCTGCCAGAGCTCCCGGAGCGTCCTTGCCTGCCAGAGCTCCCAGAGCGTCCTTGCCTGCCAGAGCTCCCAGAGCGTCCTTGCCTGCCAGAGCTCCCAGAGCGTCCTTGCCTGCCAGAGCTCCCAGAGCGTCCTTGCCTGCCAGAGCTCCCAGAGCGTCCTTGCCTGCCAGAGCTCCCAGAGCGTCCTTGCCTGCCAGAGCTCCCAGAGCGTCCTTGCCTGCCAGAGCTCCCAGAGCGTCCTTGCCTGCCAGAGCTCCCAGAGCGTCCTTGCCTGCCAGAGCTCCCAGAGCGTCACCGCCCGACAGAGCTCCCAGAGCGTCACCGCCCGACAGAGCTCCCAGAGCGTCACCGCCCGACAGAGCTCCCAGAGCGTCACCGCCCGACAGAGCTCCCAGAGCGTCACCGCCCGACAGAGCTCCCAGAGCGTCACCGCCCGCCAGAGCTCCCAGAGCGTCACCGCCCGCCAGAGCTCCCAGAGCGTCACCGCCCGCCAGAGCTCCCAGAGCGTCACCGCCCGCCAGAGCTCCCAGACCGTCACCGCCCGCCAGAGCTCCCAGAGCGTCACCGCCCGCCAGAGCTCCCAGAGCGTCACCGCCCGCCAGAGCTCCCAGAGCGTCACCGCCCGCCAGAGCTCCCAGAGCGTCACCGCCCACGTCGATGGCCGCCGCCACGCCCACGTCGATGGCCGCCGCCACGCCCACGTCGATGGCCGCCGCCACGCCCACGTCGATGGCCGCCGCCACGCCCACGTCGATGGCCGCCGCCACGCCACGTCGATGGCCGCCGCCACGCCACGTCGATGGCCGCCGCCACGCCCACCACGATGGCCGCCGCCCGCCCCACAAGATGGCGGAAGCCTTGCCGCACAAGACGGCGATCGGGCCACCAAGGCCCTTTAAGGGCTGGACCTGCTGTCTTGGACTAACCCTTTGGGTATGACAGTGGGTCCTTGCCTGTTGCTCCCTTTTTTTTTTTGTATGTTGTTGATGTTGGTTGTTGTTGGCTATCTGGGAGCTAGCCTTAAGTGGGGGGGTACTGTCACGAGTGGTGAGTTAGGGTACTGCACTGTCTGGTTTCGGGTGCCCACTTCCTGGTTTATGTTGGTTACAGCTGTTGGGGTTTTGCAATCACTGGGCTATAAAGGGGATTGCTAGATGTCACTCTTTGCTCTTCATTGTTTCCATGTCACATTGTTAGTTTAGAGGTGAGTGTTTGTTTCACGATTAGTTGTTGTTTGGAGGTGTTCGTTTAAGTCGCTATATGCGCATTTTACTTTCATCAACCAAGTTCGTGTTTTTCGCCGTTGTCGGTTTGTTTTGTGTTTTTATCACTAATAAACCTTATTTAACGGATTTACGGCTTTGCACATGGCTTACCACACTACACCTTGGACAAGTCGTGACAAACCCTTAGAACAGTACTATAGTACCAGCTCTGTTCAACCCTTAGAACAGTACTATAGTACCAGCTCTGTTTAACCCTTAGAACAGTACTATAGTACTATCGCTGGTGAACTAACGCAATTAGTATTGACAGGTCATCAGAGGGTCATCTGTTGTATGAGACAGCTATCACAACCTTCTGAGCAGTTCATATTGGTCTCACCTGCATACTGTCATCTCCATGTCTGGACTTGTCAACTCCGTGACCACACAAAATGTGGGACAATATAGAGGCGGGGCTTGGATCAATGAGATCAATGTGACTGGTCACATGGTTTATTATTCAGGCTGGCTCACCCTTGCACTGAACGATTGTTTTCTATTCTGTCTTGCCTATCATCTGGATTATGTGAATCTTTATGCTTTGGGTTATATAGAGAATGGGGGGATTATCTTCTCTTGATTAGATAGAACCGTTTTTTTTCTTCCTCTTTAATTTCAGTGAATAGATTACAATGCAATAATAGAATGCCCCGGAACAAGCATGAGGGCAGATTTCTTCTCTCAAGAGTCCACTTCTCACATCCTCACTTCTCTTTGTCACTCTGAAAACACACACACACAGCCTCCAGGGGCAGGTTAGTTAGCATGAATATATTTTGTCCAATGTCCAAATACAAAACAGGCTCAAATCATTGCTCATCTCATAAGTAAGGACTTTTTCCTCATTCTGGGTCTTTGTAGTTGGTCACCTATGCTTCAGTTTGGTTTGAGTTGAGCATGCACACCTGGTTTCAGTTGTTAATTAGCAGGGCTACTTAAGTCACTGGGTGTGCCTGCACTTTACAGAGATTTATTTGGAAGTAACACAGTTATGGTGAGTGTTACTTCCAAATGTTCACTGGTTTCTCGATGTTAGTTTTCTGTTCGATGTCGTGTTTGTTAGAATTAAAGATCTGCCCATGGCTTTCTACTGCACTACACGCTTGGTTTGTGACAATCTGCTTTGCAAACGACAAATTCCTCCAAGCGTTATGAACGTTTGTATTTCTGAAATCCTAGCTGATGTGTGATGCAGAAAAGACATCTGTGACACATCATGTTACACAGGTACACAGAGAACACACCATTTGGTGAAGACAGAAGCAGAAGTGGGGGAGGACTTGTGTATAGGGGTAGAAGGTTGTTCTCCATCAGGTCTACTATGAGGACTGTGGACTCCTGACTACCTATGACCTGTTATCTGAGTGATGGACAGAGACGTGTCATATTTGTTAGGGACAGGAAGTAGCCCTGAATTGAGGTGGCAGTGATCAACGCTTTAGTGTTTACATACAGACTGTGGTTAAAATGTGTCTCATAATTCAAGATCTTAAATACACAAACAAATGTAATCATTTTGCTACAATTCTAGTAAAAATAATAGTGCCTGGGGTAAAAAATGACAATTAGATACGGTGTCAATTAGATATTTAGATACTGTGAAATGTTATCAGCTCAGTGACCCAGAAATATATGTCACATGTCTATGCGTCGTACGCATGCGCATATATATTAGGAACAATCTGAACTATAAAATTATTTACAAACTATAAAATCAAATAATAGTTTATTTAGTATGCATATGATTGGTGTGGTACACAAAAAACACAGCGTTTAGGAGATACATTCCTGTAGGCCTCAGGCCAAGCAAACCTTGCCCTCATCTTGGGTTATGAACACAGTAAATACCTCAGCCTCCTCTGGAGGGTTTATTTATGTACTCATCCAATGACAGTTGTTGACAGAGGATTGGTGTTTACCCTGCCTGGCTGTCTTTCTGCCTGGCTGTCTGCCTATCTTTCTGCCTGTCTGTAAACTCACTCCGCTGTTAAGTTTGAAGTTTATCAGATGGAACATTCATATAGTTAGCTTTCATGGGACTTAATATGTTAGGACAGTGTCCAGAATGGCAGTCAGCAGGGCAGAGGAAGTTCCTTTGCACCAGACATGGCTAATGTTAAGGTTAGCGTTTATCAACGTCATAACCACTGTCCTTTAATGTCCAGCTCTTACTCAGATAGCATTGTAAATCATAGATACACAAACATTTGACATTTTCAGTCTGACCACTGCCAATGTTCTTTATTTATGGGCTGTCCTTAAGTGGTGAGAGAATGTATCCAGAGGAAAACGCTGGCTATAGTTTCCCAAGCGGAGTGCTAGTGATTTGTTAGGTACATAAATAGCCAACCTTGTGTTCACTGTTCACAGGGTAGTATTGGTCTAGCCAAAATGTTTACATTTGACAGGAATTTCCAAGGAGATCAGGATCAAGGAGCTCAGATCAAGAAAATGTTTATTTGTAGTCATTTCATGAGATGAACATGGTTGGTTATGTAGTTAGCTACTGCTGTAGCTAGCTGAGACATAGCTAACTAGCTGCACCGCAGCATCGATGGCTGTTTATCTGGCTACCAACATTATTTAATCGTATTTTAATGAAGTTAATTATTCAAATTGTTGATGTGAACTGTCGGTCATAAAAAAAGCTTTATAATTAAAAAACAAAAGGCTCATATTTTACAAAGCAACATACAATCTCAGAACTCACTGTGCGTGTGTGTGTGTGTGCGCGTGTGTGTGTGTGTGTGCGTGTGTGTGTGCGTGTGTGTGTGTGTGTGTGTGTGTGTGCACCTTGCGTGCTGACTCAAATCACCTGGAGAATCCTTTTGTGTGTCACAGTTTCAGTTAGTGTGTCTGAGCTTGTCTGCTTCTAAACATCACCTCCATCCACCTAGCTTCTCTCCTCCCACTGTCATTCTCCTCAGAGACACTCTGTTCAGAGAACCTCCCTGTGTTTCAACACTCTCTGTTTGCTTCAGTACTTGTTTACACCAGAACCTCAGCCCTGCCGTTTATACACTCAGTCAAACTGTAGGAAAGGTTTGCCTGACCCTGTGGGTGAGCCCTTCTGCCAGATGTCTGAAGGCTGTGTAAAACCTCTCTGACATCGACGAACTGGGACGCAGAATCATTTGAATATTGTGTGTTTGCAACAAATGTTCAAAATCCGCCTTTTCCAACTGCTAATGTCAAACTGTCACATACTACACATAAAAAACGGAATTCACTTCCTCAGTGATGTAATGTTGCTGGCCAAAAACGCAGTGTTTCATTGGATAGGAATGTGTCCGTGTGTTTGCAGCCAAATGTACTGAAGCAACCAGTGCAAACAAGCCGGTCTTAGTTGGGTCAGAGAAGTGGTCAAAAAAACAAAATGGAGAGAGACAAATCATGACTTCCTTCTGACCTGGATGTCTGTACTCCCAGATGTAAACTCTGTGACTGTGTGTGTGCTTGGGCAAGTATGTGTTTATGCTGTGTGTTTGTGTCCAACATGAAGTATGTGTGCTGTGTATGGGATGGGCCCCAGGGCCTGTTTCCTGTGTGTCTGACCCCTGGGCCTGGCACCCATCACACACAGGAAACAGGCCCTGGGCCCTAGAGTTGAGCTGCATATTAAAACACACAGGAAACACACACAGGAAACTGTGGATGAACCGTCTGCTCGATCGCTTTACTCCCCTGTTTGTTCTGACAGCCTGGGAGCCTGATGGTCAGAGAGCCTGAGAGACAGAGAGACAGAGAGCCAGGGCCAGAGCCAGGGAGCCAGAGGGCCAGAACCAGAGCCAGGGAGCCAGAGGGCCAGAACCAGAGCCAGGGAGCCAGAGCCAGGGCCAGGGAGCCAGAGCCAGGGAGCCAGAGGGCCAGGGCCAGGGCCAGGGAGCCAGAGGGCCAGAGCCAGGGAGCCAGAGGGCCAGAGCCAGGGAGCCAGAGGGCCAGAACCAGAGCCAGGGAGCCAGAGGGCCAGAGCCAGGGCCAGGGAGCCAGAGGGCCAGAGCCAGGGAGCCAGAGGGCCAGAGCCAGGGAGCCAGAGGGCCAGAACCAGAGCCAGGGAGCCAGAGCCAGGGAGCCAGAGGGCCAGAGCCAGGGCCAGGGAGCCAGAGGGCCAGGGCCAGAGGGCCAGAGCCAGAGCCAGGGAGCCAGAGGGCCAGAGCCAGGCCAACACAGCTGACAGTCTGTCTAACCTCTTTGCAGAGCTGCATGTTTGACCAGGCAAGTCTTCTGTGTTGTCCCACCCATCCCCTCTGGTCCGACCACCGCCCCAGAACACCGTCCCAGAACATCGTCCCAGAACATCGTCTCAGAACACAACGCCCAAGTTACAATCAAAACCTCTCCTGGCGGCAGGTTTTCATCTCCTCTCATCTCATCTTCAACCGCTTATCCGGGGTCGGGTCGCGTGGGTAGCAGCTCTAGCAGGGGACCCCAAACTTCCCTTTCCCGGGCAACATTAGCCAGCTCTGACTGGGGAATCCCGAGGCGTTCCCAGGTCAGTGTGGAGATATAATCTCTCCACCTAGTCCTGGGTCTTCCCCGAGGTCTCCTCCCAGCTGGACGTGCCTGGAACACCTCTTTAGGGAGGCGCCCAGGTGGCATTCGTACAAGATGCCCGAACCACCTCAACTGGCTCCTTTCTATGCAAAGGAGCAGCGTCTCTACTCCGAGTTCCTCTCGGATGACTGAGCTTCTCACCCTATCCCTAAGGGAGAGGACAGCCACCTTTCTGAGAAAACCCATTTCGGCGATCTCGTTCTTTCGGTCATGACCCAGCTTTCATGACCATAGGTGAGGGTAGGAGCAAAGATTGACCGGTAGATCGAGAGCTTTGCCTTTTGGCTCAGCTCTCTTTTCGTCACAACGGTGCGGTGAAGCGAATGCAACACCGCCCCCGCTGCTCCGATCCTCCGACCAATCTCCCGCTCCATTGTTCCCTCACTCGCGAACAAGACCCCGAGGTACTTGAACTCCTTCACTTGGAGTAAGGACTCATTCCCTACCCGGAGTAGGCACTCCACCGGTTTCCTGCTGAGAGTCATGGCCTCAGATTTAGAGGTGCTAACCCTCATCCCAGCCGCTTCACACTCGGCTGCGAACCGATCCAGTGAGTGCTGAAGGTCACCGACCGATGAGGCCATCAGGACCACATCATCCGCAAAAAGCAGGGATGTGACCATCAGCCCACCGAACGGGAACCCCTCCCCCCCATGACTACGCCTTGATATCCTGTCCATGAATATTACAAACAGGATTGGTGACAAAGCGCAGCCCTGGCGGAGGCCAACCCCCACCGGGAACGAATCCGACTTACTGCCGAGGACACGGACACAGCTCATGCTTTGAGCGTACAGAGAGTGGATGGCCCTGAGAAGAGACCCCCTACTCCCGCAGCACCTCCCAGAAAAGATCCCGGGGTACCCGGTCATACGCCTTCTCCAGATCCACAAAACACATGTAGACTGGATGGGCATACTCCCAGGCCCCCTCCAGGATCCTTGCGAGAGTAAAGAGCTGGTCCGTGGTTCCCCGGCCAGGACGAAAACCGCATTGTTCCTCTTCAATCTGAGGTTCGACTATTGGCCGAACCCTCCTTTCCAGCACTTTGGAGTACACTTTACCAGGGAGGCTGAGGAGTGTGGCTTGTAGGTAAATAGTAGGATCTTATTGTAGGTCATTTACAGTAGGAGGCCAGACTATCTTGTCTCGGTGTCTAAGGATTATGATTTTGTCTTAAAACTTCTTAAGGCTGTTTCTGTCGGATTATTTACTGTATTTTTTTAGCAGATTGTTTTGATGCTGAAGTCAGAGGGCTTTCTCTTATACTTAAGTTCAGAAAATGAAACTGTATCTAAGTTATAAGAACTTAATTTCAGTGTTTAGTATCACTGTGCCTGCAATGAACACTGCCCAACTTAATACATGAGAGTTTTAATGGATTACATTCTGTTCTTGATTATGGGATGGGGCTCAAACTCTCACATGAAAACAGTTAAGGCAGGAAGCTATAAAGCACAACATACACACAGCTCTGTTTAGTGTCAGTCGATCAGATCATCTGCTGTTTTCTACATGTGAACACACACACAGCTCTGTTTAGTGTCAGTCGATCAGATCATCTGCTGTTTTCTACATGTGAACATACACACAGCTCTGTTTAGTGTCAGTCGATCAGATCATCTGCTGTTTTCTACATGTGAACACACACACAGCTCTGTTTTTGTCAGTCGATCAGATCATCTGCTGTTTTCTACATGTGAACACACACACAGCTCTGTTTAGTGTCAGTCGATCAGATCATCTGCTGTTTTCTACATGTGAACACACACACAGCTCTGTTTTTGTCAGTCGATCAGATCATCTGCTGTTTTCTACATGTGAACACACACACAGCTCTGTTTATTGTCAGTCGATCAGATCATCTGCTGTTTTCTACATGTGAACATACACACAGCTCTGTTTAGTGTCAGTCGATCAGATCATCTGCTGTTTTCTACATGTGAACACACACACAGCTCTGTTTAGTGTCAGTCGATCAGATCATCTGCTGTTTTCTACATGTGAACACACACACAGCTCTGTTTAGTGTCAGTCGATCAGATCTGCTGTTTTCTACATTGCTCCTTTGCCCTATTCAGATACATATTACACATGCTATCATTACACGCCAACTGGGCAGGTCTCTAGTCGAGCTGTTTCTGCTCTGTTTGCTCTGTTCGTGTGCGTCTCCAATAGTGTGTTCTAACACTGCAGCTGGTGGTCAGAAAACAACTGTGTGTGTAAACAGACTTGGCGAATTAACCGGATTGTGAATTGAGTCCTAGAAATGGAGTGGATTGAAGCCTGCTTGTGAGGAACAAGATGATGACAGAGCTGAGTTCGGTGACACCTTGACCAGCATGGTGATGAAGGGCAAGGCTTTGACACCGTGTCCATACATCATCATCATCATCACTGTCCTCTTCACAAGACAAGATGCCTCCATGCAGCATCTGGTTCCCATATATTACCTGGCCCAGAGCTCATCCATCAGTCTACATGGTTCTGAGTTCCAGCTCCTAGATCCTCCCCCGTAAAGACGCACACAAGCGCACACACACACACACACACACGTCGTAGCAAAAACAGTTTAAGTCCATTAGCCAGATGAAAGATGTGTTCAATTTGGTAAAGTTTAATGGTATTTATCAAAATGATAGAACTGAAACTCCAAAAGAGTTGCTTGATGTGAGGTACAACAGAATGGGATGTGAGGTACAACAGAATGGGATGTGGGGTACAACAGAATGGGATGTGAGGTACAACAGAATGGGATGTGAGGCGTCACAGAATGGGATGTGAGGTACAACAGAATGGGATGTGAGGTACAACAGAATGGGATGTGAGGTACAACAGAATGGGATGTGAGGCGTCACAGAATGGGATGTGAGGTACAACAGAATGGGATGTGGGGTACAACAGAATGGGATGTGAGGTACAACAGAATGGGATGTGAGGCGTCACAGAATGGGATGTGAGGTACAACAGAATGGGATGTGAGGTACAACAGAATGTGAGGCGTAACAGAATGGGATGTGAGGTACAACAGAATGGGATGTGAGGCAGACAGATGAAAGCAGAACAATTCATTGAGTCTTTATAAATCATCTGTAAGAAGTTGCGAGTTCACATTGATCAGACTTGTTGGCATATTGGCATATGGGGCTACGGGCATACTGGTAGATGGGGCATATCCATGTCTAATAACTATATGAGGCTCTTTGATGTGACGACAGAATCAAATTGACAGACTGATTGGACTTCTGGTCACATGACACGTCAGTGCGTTCAGTGACACGTAGAGCTGTGATCCAATCGTAACGTGACCCTCAGTGTTTCAGACCCACTCTGACCTCTATTGACTCCCGAGAGACTGACCCCTAGTGACCCCTAGTGACCCCGCAAATGGGGGCTAGAGATCCTGGCTAACATTCACCTGGTATTCATTACATATAAATCATAAAGCAGACAGAGTCCGTTGGTTTTAACTGTGTGTGTTGTTGAACTTAGCTACTGTGGACAGACTGTCTCTAAGATCAGGCGGACAGTACATGCATTTAGCCAATAGAAAAAACATATTTCAGAGACTTGCTGGTGATTTGGAAAATCAGAAAGTGGAGCTCTTCCTTACGTTTGCGATATCTCATCTCTTACACGTATGGATCAATCTAATATGTCTATTTTGACAAACTTACTCCTTACACTCTTGATGAATTGTACTTTTAGTCCCCTACAAGATTAGCCAGAATATGGCCCACGATGATTTGTGGATGTTAGCGATTGACAAAATTACATTTTCTCACATCTCATTATGCAAAATACAATTATTTTCACAGCAAAAAAAAATGTTTTAAAGGAATTTCAACGGTGATTGGAAAGGATACTTCTATCTTTGAGATTCTCTAGACAGCTAATGGGCCAGGTTATTACTAAGAAGGATGATGGAGTGTGATTGAGATTTATGGGGAGAAACTGTTCCTGAGCCTGCTGGTGCGGGTGAGTAGAGATCTGTACTGCTTGCCTGATGGCAGGGGGGGCAAACAGATTATAGCTCACATGTACTTTTTCCATGTGAGAGGTTCTTCAATTAAATGTCCGGGTGGTTCTACAGAGTCATAGAACCAGTAGACCCACCATGTGACTGATTTTTTTAAGGCCATTTTTCCTGCCTCCAAGGCACGTACATGGATGTCTAGATGCTGTGTCCATTACTCTGACCTGCTGGGAGTCAGGTTGGTGTCAGGTTAGGCCAATCTGGGCTTGTATTCAGTTTTAGCTTGGCATCCTATGTCTGTATCTGTCACATGCTCATAGGATTGTCTCCAGATGGACCACTTACCAGTGATGGTCCTCCTCAGATGCCAAAGAAAGTCTGCTCCTGTATCGTATCAGACAATCTGCACAGAGGAAGACCATCTGAGGAAGACCATCTGAGGAAGACCATCTGCACAGAGGAAGACCATCTGCAAGTGCAAGACCTTCAAAATCAAACCAAAATGTACGGAATAGCTCTTTTTGAAATGGTGAAATTACCTCACTTTTCGTAATTGTAGGTGTCTGGCCCAGTATGACTGTGAATAATGACAGTGGATGAACACTATTATAACAGTAAAAGTGTCCAGGTCTATCAGGTGACTGAGACAGGAGCACGATAAACACCAGTAGTCTTAATGATCTGTAAAGGGAAACAGAACCAGCACCCATAACACCTTAATTGGGCTCTCAGTTTACCTCCTGGCAACATTACCTGGCTGACAGCCTTCAGGTCTCTCGTACGACCGCTGATGCCAGAACATCACGTCTTCCTTTCTCCGTCACCCCACACAGGAGGAGGTTTATTGTCCTCCTCCAGGAGAAAGGGGACATGGGTCAATGGCTCGTCCTCTATGTTCTTTAATGATGCACTAAAACGAGACAATACACTGAGACGTGTACAGAAGGAACATGTTCTTGTTAGGTGTGTGTCTTTGTCCGTGGCTCGACCCAGAATGAAGGGGTCATTTAATGTTCACTGGTGCTTCTCCTCCAGAGATGGAGGAGTAAAGAGGTGAGTGTCAGCAGACATTATCTGCCTCCATGCCCAGGGAGAGACCAGTGACCATGGACATATCTCTTACGGGGTTTGGTGGTATCTCCCATCTCTGAGAACTGATACTCCGACTGTCGCCTTGAGACATATTGAATTAACTGTCTAGGGGTTACTCTAGATTTACAACATGCTTCCCTAGCAGGAAAATAGGTTTAAAAAGTGTGTGTGTTTATATGTGTGCATGTGTGTGTGTGTTCTTCTACTGAGTCAGCAGCTGTCAAGCAGGTGATAGATAGACAGCCAGTCAGCCACCAGCCAGCCAGCAGCCAGTCAGCCAGTGTGGACGCAGCACATCGTGGCTAAGTGTTTTAGTGATGGGCTGGCCCAGGCCTTTGTGTTCGCCCACCGGGCTTGACCCCGAGTCAACCGCTCAGGAGAGTGCTACAAGCCATAAACCGGTGGGAGAAGAATCATGAGCAAGCCATGGCTGTTAGTAATGAAGGAACAGACTGTCACCCAACACCCTCTGTCTAAATGAGAGTAGCCCTTCTCTCTGTTGTATTGTATTATGCTATGGTCTGTATAAATGAGAGTAGCCCTTCTCTCTGTTGTATTGTATTATGCTATGGTCTGTATAAATGAGAGTAGCCCTTCTCTCTGTTGTATTGTATTATGCTATGTTCTGTATAAATGAGAGTAGCCCTTCTCTCTCTGTTGTATTGTATTATGCTATGGTCTGTATAAATGAGAGTAGCCCTTCTCTCCCTGTTGTATTGTATTATGCTATGGTCTGTCTAAATGAGAGTAGCCCTTCTCACTGTTGTATTGTATTGTATTATGCTATGGTCTGTATAAATGAGAGTAGCCCTTCTCTCTGTTGTATTGTATTATGCTATGGTCTGTATAAATGAGAGTAGCCCTTCTCTCTGTTGTATTGTATTATGCTATGGTCTGTATAAATGAGAGTAGCCCTTCTCTCTGTTGTATTGTATTATGCTATGGTCTGTATAAATGAGAGTAGCCCTTCTCTCTGTTGTATTGTATTATGCTATGGTCTGTATAAATGAGAGTAGCCCTTCTCTCTGTTGTATTGTATTATGCTATGTTCTGTATAAATGAGTAGCCCTTCTCTCTCTGTTGTATTGTATTATGCTATGGTCTGTTGTATTGTATTATGCTATGGTCTGTATAAATGAGAGTAGCCCTTTCTCTCTGTTGTATTGTATTATGCTATGGTCTGTATAAATGAGAGTAGCCCTTCTCTCTGTTGTATTGTATTATGCTATGGTCTGTATAAATGAGAGTAGCCCTTCTGTTGTGTTGTATTATCTCTGTTGTATTGTATTATGCTATGGTCTGTATAAATGAGAGTAGCCCTTCTCCCTGTTGTATTGTATTGTATTATGCTATGGTCTGTATAAATGAGAGTAGCCCTTCTCTCTGTTGTATTGTATTATGCTATGGTCTGTATAAATGAGAGTAGCCCTTCTCTCCCTGTTGTATTGTATTATGCTATGTTCTGTATAAATGAGAGTAGCCCTTCTCTCTGTTGTATTGTATTATGCTATGGTCTGTATAAATGAGAGTAGCCCTTCTCTCCCTGTTGTATTGTATTATGCTATGGTCTGTATAAATGAGAGTAGCCCTTCTCCCTGTTGTATTGTATTGTATTATGCTATGGTCTGTCTAAATGAGAGTAGCCCTTCTCTCTGTTGTATTATATTATGCTATGGTTTGTATAAATGAGAGTAGCCCTTCTCTCCCTGTTGTATTGTATTATGCTATGGTCTGTATAAATGAGAGTAGCCCTTCTCCCTGTTGTATTGTATTGTATTATGCTATGGTCTGTCTAAATGAGAGTAGCCCTTCTCTCTGTTGTATTGTATTATGCTATGGTCTGTATAAATGAGAGTAGCCCTTCTCTCTCTGTTGTATTGTATTATGCTATGGTCTGTATAAATGAGAGTAGCCCTTCTCTCTGTTGTATTGTATTATGCTATGGTCTGTATAAATGAGAGTAGCCCTTCTCTCTGTTGTATTGTATTATGCTATGGTCTGTATAAATGAGAGTAGCCCTTCTCCCTGTTGTATTGTATTGTATTATGCTATGGTCTGTCTAAATGAGAGTAGCCCTTCTCTCTGTTGTATTGTATTATGCTATGGTCTGTATAAATGAGAGTAGCCCTTCTCTCTGTTGTATTGTATTATGCTATGGTCTGTATAAATGAGAGTAGCCCTTCTCTCTGTTGTATTGTATTATGCTATGGTCTGTATAAATGAGAGTAGCCCTTCTCTCTGTTGTATTGTATTATGCTATGTTCTGTATAAATGAGAGTAGCCCTTCTCTCTGTTGTATTGTATTATGCTATGGTCTGTCTAAATGAGAGTAGCCCTTCTCTCTGTTGTATTGTATTATGCTATGGTCTGTATAAATGAGAGTAGCCCTTCTCTCTGTTGTATTGTATTATGCTATGTTCTGTATAAATGAGAGTAGCCCTTCTCTCTGTTGTATTGTATTATGCTATGGTCTGTATAAATGAGAGTAGCCCTTCTCTCTCTGTTGTATTGTATTATGCTATGGTCTGTATAAATGAGAGTAGCCCTTCTCTCTGTTGTATTGTATTATGCTATGGTCTGTATAAATGAGAGTAGCCCTTCTCTCTGTTGTATTGTATTATGCTATGGTCTGTATAAATGAGAGTAGCCCTTCTCCCTGTTGTATTGTATTGTATTATGCTATGGTCTGTATAAATGAGAGTAGCCCTTCTCTCTGTTGTATTGTATTATGCTATGGTCTGTATAAATGAGAGTAGCCCTTTCTCCCTGTTGTATTGTATTATGCTATGTTCTGTATAAATGAGAGTAGCCCTTCTCTCTGTTGTATTGTATTATGCTATGGTCTGTATAAATGAGAGTAGCCCTTCTCTCCCTGTTGTATTGTATTATGCTATGGTCTGTATAAATGAGAGTAGCCCTTCTCCCTGTTGTATTGTATTGTATTATGCTATGGTCTGTCTAAATGAGAGTAGCCCTTCTCTCTGTTGTATTATATTATGCTATGGTTTGTATAAATGAGAGTAGCCCTTCTCTCCCTGTTGTATTGTATTATGCTATGCCCTGTCTGTATAAATGAGAGTAGCCCTTCTCCCTGTTGTATTGTATTGTATTATGCTATGGTCTGTCTAAATGAGAGTAGCCCTTCTCTCTGTTGTATTGTATTATGCTATGGTCTGTATAAATGAGAGTAGCCCTTCTCTCTGTTGTATTGTAGTATGCTATGGTCTGTATAAATGAGAGTAGCCCTTCTCTGTTGTATTGTATTATCTATGGTCTGTTGTATTGTATTATGCTATGGTCTGTATAAATGAGAGTAGCCCTTCTCTCTGTTGTATTGTATTATGCTATGGTCTGTATAAATGAGAGTAGCCCTTCTCTCTGTTGTATTGTATTATGCTATGGTCTGTATAAATGAGAGTAGCCCTTCTCTCTGTTGTATTGTATTATGTCATTGACAGAAATTAGACCCAGCCAGCTGTTCTGCTGCAAATAACTGTTGTGTGCCAAATGTCCAGGTGGGCTCTGGTTGTGTGCCAAATTGGGTTTGTGTTAAGGCGTGTGCGCTGTCACACTCTGTACTGCCTTCCCATTTGACTTCCCATTTGACTGATTGGACTCTTATTCATTCACTTTTTGTGCCGTAACTTCTGTGTTGATACTACGTTTAAGCGGTTTGATGAAGTAATACACTGTGAAAACACTGAGCTCACTTTTGTGTATTTATCGGCTAACATACCTGATGAATCGGCACGATTTATAGTCTTAAATCTTTTTTCGTTTCTAGTGAAGTTGGCACTCGGTGACTCTTTGGTGACATAAATTAGAGCTGAGCGATCTAAGTAGCAGAAACATCCTCCAGTCACATCCACTCCTCTCAGCCACTCACAGCCCTCCGCCTCCAAGCCAGTTTATGTCTGTGGTGGGTACCAGATTATAAGTGGTTTATAAATCAGGTGGAGGAATCTGACTGTTTCAGGGGCCTGTGTGTGGAGAAGGCTGTTAGATGTGTCATTTATTTACCTGTCTGCATTGTTTAGGAGCTGACACACAAACAGTTCACCCCACACAACAACATCCACATGTGTTGGGACTAATGCATACGTTGCCATTGTGTGTTAGAGGGTTTCAGTTGGCTAACATGTTTCTTAAATCCTAACGTCCTATTTAGCCACAGTTCATGTGTGTGTGTTCTTCAGAGGGTCTCCACGCCACGAGGCAATATTACGCAGTCCAATCATAGCAGATCTTATTACATATCTTATATATCTGATACTTCACTTAACCTCAGATGCCCCTGGTGTGTTTTAGAGGATTCCTGTCGAGGCGATGCTTGATAACAGTCATCGTATTCATACCAAGGGCCTCTCTACCTGAATGTAACGTCTCCAGTGTGGCCCCAGAGGAATGTCCTGTGGTGCTGTGGTCTCCAGTCTGAGGGGAGGAATGGTCTGTGTGGTGCCTTGCTGCACAGAGGACCACGTCCTTTCCTCACAGGAAACACTATTATTGAAACCAGGTTTTCACTGACAGTTCTGTGATTCCAGGCTCAGCTGAAACCACTCTCAGCCACTGTGCCTTTTAAACTCGTGGGTTGGGGGTCTTTCGGTTTTAAAGGTTTTATGACTTTGTTTTTCCCCTGTTACTCTTCTTGCTGATCTATAACCGTTGGTTCTCTGAGTTCGGCTCACATTTCACTGGTACACTCAGTTTGGGGTTTCTAATGCCAACCCCCAGGGGCCGGGTGAGGGGAGGAGACTCCCAAACCTCCGCAGTGTAGCGGGGGACCCAGTAGAGGCTGGTGCAGATGGACAAGCCACAGCATAAATACTGGAGACGACACATCATCACAGAGCGCTTTTAAATGCTCAGCCTCTGAGGGAGAAACTCAACATGTGAGCCAGAGGGCAAAAACCTCGTCAGCTACTGGGACTATTAAAGTGTACGGAAAAACGTAACTGACCCTGGTGTCAACCCAAACACAGCCCAAATACAACCCAAACACAGCCACACAGTCTCCATCACACACACATGAAAAAACGCTAACATACATATAAAGATACACTGGGTTCTATGTGATGGATTATGGGACATGCGATCTGGTAGAGATGGGTTGGTGTGTTTCACTAGACATGGGGCATCATGTGGGGCATCACAGGGAATAAGGACTGGCCAGTTACATGGGGCATCATGTGGGGCATCACAGGGAATAAGTACTGGCCAGTTACATGGGGCATCATGTGGGGCATCACAAGGAATAAGGACTGGCCAGTTACATCGGGCATCATGTGGGGCATCACAGGGAATAAGTACTGGCCAGTTACATGGGGCATCATGTGGGGCATCACAAGGAATAAGGACTGGCCAGTTACATGGGGCATCATGTGGGGCATCACAGGGAATAAGGACTGGCCAGTTACATGGGGCATCATGTGGGGCATCACAGGGAATAAGGACTGGCCAGTTACATGGGGCATCATGTGGGGCATCACAGGGAATAAGGACTGGCCAGTTACATGGGGCATCATGTGGGGCATCACAGGGAATAAGGACTGGCCAGTTACATGGGGCATCATGTGGGGCATCACAGGGAATTAGGACTGGCCAGTTACATGGGGCATCATGTGGGGCATCACAGGGAATAAGTACTGGCCAGTTACATTATGACTGGTGACCTGGTGCAGTGATCTAGGCTGCTGTCTACAGACGCTCACATATCGATGCTGCGTGGGTTCGATTCCTGCCAGGGCCCTTTGCATCACACTCTCCTCTATCCCCCCCCCCGTCACTAAATAAAGCCTAAATATAAAACAACAACATCATTAGAGCTAATTACCTTGTGCTATTAAGTATCTCCACTGCATTTAGCTCCAGAGGGGGGAAAAGGACATTTTGATATGCCACACAGGTCCTGTTTTATCAGATTGTTTGTGCTTTTGGCTTTTTGCTCTTTTTATGTTTTATTGACATTCACACAGTTAGCGGCTGTGGCACATGGACTTTAACTTGTGTGTTTTATTGAGAGCTGCTATTAGAAACATTTCATTAGATCATTTTAGACATTACGATGTTTGGCCGGTACCACCAGGAAATACCAACTAAATGTCCAGGGTCTATATCACTCATGGTAATATTAGCTATCTAGCAGATGTAATAAACTGATGCTGTTGCTATACAAGACTGCTACCACAACAAAGAACTGCTAATACACCCAGCCAAGCTGCTCACGTCGAACAACCACACCCAGCAGTATGGATCTTCAGCCAGACCCAGGACCAGTGCATTTACCCAGCAGCCCTGGGCCATCTTTAGGATCACCAGGAAGATAACCCTGGGGTGATGTGAAGTGTGCCAGTGGGACGACCCTCCATACTGAGGACACCAACTGTTCATATATTTACCTCGCGTCACTTTCTCCTCTGAGAAATCAATAAAGTCAAACGGACATCTGTTTGAACACAAGGGAGGAGAAGCCATTTATAGCCATACACAATATTCTGCACATGTTACATTAGCAACAGGAAATAATACACATGTCTCTCAGTTGGGTATACGCTGTATATATTTATGAAATGTCTTAAAATACCTTGCTGTGTTGTCGGAGAGGCTACACATCTGGCATCACATTAGAAATACTTAAAACGCGTGAGCAAAGCACCCAAGTATGAGAGTTCATAAATATATAACAACCCTTTAATTAATGTTCTCTGGTGCAACATTCTGTTTCAGTTTAGAAACAGGAAGTAAGACTCAACTCTTGTCTTGTGAAAAGGGCTCGTTATTTGTGAGCCGGCTGTGTGAGGAACTCATCCCAGATAATCTAGGTGGACCGTGCTGGATAACTTCCACTCTTCTAGGTGTTGTATTTCTCTTCGACTAATCCTCCTTTCATTACAGTGTTTTCGCTCCGTTTCTCTCCTTTCTGGCAATTCTTCTGTACCGCTCGGGGTTACTTTGGTCTTCTTCAAAGCCTTTGTCCCATCTGTCGGTGGGCCTGGCCTCATTTTACCTGGGCAGGTGTTCTTAATGAGACGTGGGTGTTCTTAATGAGACGTGGGTCTCCTAGCAACCAGGCAGGTGAGGTGAGACTTGGGGACAAAGGCAGATGTGGGTGTATTATAATCCACCATCGCAAACCAGAGGGAAACATTTCAAAGCAAGTTCAGTCATGGATTTACAGAACCCATAACATAAAAACCACCATGATTTTTTTCCTCCAAAAGCTACAGTACAAGTTGAGTATTTCCCTTTTATTGGGAATGTGCAGTCAGATTTGAAGGTCTTCTGTCTTGAATTGTGAAAAAAGCTATAGTTTATTTGGGAATTGGAAGAGATTCTGGAAACCTTTTTTTTCCAAAGATTCAAGTTGTGTTGTCATATATACTGAGTGACTTGGATCAGAGTGTACAATGAAATTCTTAAGACATGGCAAGCAACAACTACGTAGTTAGAAGAATAATACAAATAAAGGATAAAAAACAATTTACAACAATATACAGACTATACATAACTACAACAGTTGCATAATGAGTCAGAATATGTACAGTGTGCAGACCATAAATACTTCAGTGATCCAGTGCCAGTAGTAATGTATATTCAGAATATGCTAGTTACACTATATACATAATGGAGTGTGTATGGCCAGTATGCAGACCTTAAATACTTAAACCTTTGCTGGGACATTGGCGCTCAGTATTTCTCTGCCACTTTTTCCAGTTCTCTCTCTGGTTGTGGGTTAAATCCAGGGCGTTCACAGGCCTCTTAAATTGAACATGCATCCTGGGAGCTCTGAACTAGGGTTAGTGGGAGAGAGTTCACCCTCTCATCATATTCTCTGAAATTTGGCAGGCTCGCCAAGGGTGTATCCTGTAACTCGCTGCTAGGAAAGACTTTCTGCCCTGTATATCACAAACTCTTGCCTATATCTGAACATGAAGACGTCCACTGAGGCAAAACAGATGCTTCGTTGACAGTTGAAAGTATAGTTGTGGGCCAGACCTCGAACACTGGAGCGGGACTGTGCAGCTCAGATCCCTCACCACAGCCCAGATCGATGCAACGAGCTGTGATCTGCTGGGACCTGCAATTTAGACATGTTAATTACATTGTAGTTCTCCCTGCCATAATTTATAAGACCATCTTTTAGGCTATAGGTCTGCGTGAATTGTTTGAATGCCGTTTTCTCTCTAGGGACTCAGTTTGTTCTTCCGTCACCATGAGCTAAGGTTACATCTGCCCCAGTATCCAGTAATGGTTTACAGTACGGCCCTGCCAACATAAAACAGCACAGTTGACTGGTTCTGCTGCCAGACTCTAGTCTACTTTTATACCACGCGGACATTGCTATTATTCTCATGAAATCTCTTTGAAAAATAATTTTTTTGGGTTTCAAATATTTTCCAAATTTTATCTAGCATGCAATGTAGTGCTTTTATCTTTATTATATTCAGAACTTCACTTAGTCTGTTATTGTCTGTTATTCACTAATCAGCAATTAGAGGAGCAGATGGTGGACCAGTGCTCTGACTTGTCCATCTAGCTAGCTTGCAATCTGGTGCCAATTATCCTGATTGGACAGTCGTTGGTGAGAACATGATCAGCTCCCAGAGCAGCAGATGCACCATCAGGTGTGAGGACCACATGGAACAACGCTAATCAGAGATGGGCGGGAGATGGGCGGGAGATGGGCGGGGATGGGGGAATGGGCGGAGATGGGCGGGATATGGGAGGGAGATTGGCGGGTGATGGGTGGGAGATGGGCGGGGGATGGGAGGGAGATGGGCGGGGGATGGGAGGGAGATGGGTGGGAGATGGGCGGGAGATGGGCGGGATATGGGCGGGATATGGGAGGGAGATTGGCGGGTGATGGGTGGGAGATGGGCGGGGGATGGGAGGGAGATGGGCGGGAGATGGGAGGGAGATGGGTGGGAGATGGGAGGGAGATGGGTGGGGCATGGGTGGGTGATGGGTGGGAGATGGGTGGGGGATGGGCGGGGGATGGGAGGGAGATGGGAGGGAGATGGGAGGGAGATGGGAGGGAGATGGGAGGGAGATGGGTGGGGCATGGGCGGGAGATGGGAGGGAGATTGGCGGGTGATGGGTGGGAGATGGGAGGGAGATGGGTGGGGCATGGGTGGGTGATGGGTGGGAGATGGGCGGGGGATGGGCGGGGGATGGGAGGGAGATGGGTGGGAGATGGGAGGGAGATGGGTGGGAGATGGGAGGGAGATGGGTGGGGCATGGGCGGGATATGGGAGGGAGATTGGCGGGTGATGGGTGGGAGATGGGAGGGAGATGGGTGGGGCATGGGTGGGGGATGGGAGGGAGATGGGCGGGATATGGGCGCGTGATGGGTGGGATATGGGCGGGGGTTTTCTTTCTCCCGGGAACTTCGGACAAATTACGATCCAGAATTCAGAACAGGTTGTTGCTGCACCTCGAAATAGATGTTTCACTAAAAATGAAACCTGACGTTACGGCTAATTGTGCACGTAACTGATTAATTATGCAATTTGAAAGCCAAGGCAGCACCTTAAATTCTTCAACCTGTTCCTCAAACTATTCCTGATTGGTAGGTGGCACATGGTGAATTCCTGTCAACATGAATGTTGCTCAATTACAAAATGAATTGTGATTTGATTTAACGTTATTTTGGTTACCGGTCAAATATTTAAAGTGCAGGGCTAATTTCACTAATGTGTTTTGACATGTCTGAAAATGTGACGTCCACCATGCCATGTGGGATGGCATTACATTCTCTCTTTTGCTGGTATTGACTATGTGCATGATCGATTAATGGAAAATGTCCTCCTTTATCCAATAAAATGGCCGAACAAAATAAACACTGGTTTCTTTGTCTTCCTTGATATCTATTATGTGGGAGAAATAAAGTATGAATGTGTTATATAAGGAGTCAGCAGTTTGTGTGTGACTGAGTTTAGTAAGATGTTTAGATTATTATGGTGATATGGGGGTATTCAGGGTGAGATATGGGGGTATTCAGGGTGTGATATGGGGGTATTCAGGGTGTTATAGGGTGTGATATGGGGGTATTCAGGGTGTGATATGGGGGTATTCAGGGTGTGATATGGGGGTATTCAGGGTGTGATATGGGGGTATTCAGGGTGTTATATGGGGGTATTCAGGGTGTGATATGGGGGTATTCAGGGGGTGTTATATGGGGGTATTCAGGGTGTGATATGGGGGTATTCAGGGTGTGATATGGGGTATTCAGGGGGTATTCAGGGTGAGATATGGGGTATTCAGGGTGTGATATGGGGGTATTCAGGGTGTGATATGGGGTATTCAGGGTGTGATATGGGGGTATTCAGGGTGTTATATGAGGGGGTATTCAGGGTGTGATATGGGGGTGTGATATGGGGGTATTCAGGGTGTGATATGGGGGTATTCAGGGTGTGATATGGGGGTATTCAGGGTGAGATATGGGGGTATTCAGGGTGTTATATGGGAGTATTCAGGGTGTGATATGGGGGTATTCAGGGTGAGATATGGGGGTATTCAGGGTGTGATATGGGGGTATTCAGGGTGTGATATGGGGGTATTCAGGGTGTGATATGATGGTATTCAGGGTGTGATATGATGTATTCAGGGTGTGATATGATGGTATTCAGGGTGTGGCATGGGGGTATTCAGGGTGTGATATGGGGGTATTCAGTGATGACCTGGTGGTTGTTGTGTCGATGCAGCCAGCACTCTGTGCCACAGGGGGGTGGGTTGGCTTCTGCCCATCAGGAAGCAGACAGAGGGGCACATATCACTTCAGGGGTCAGGGGTCAAGAAGACCCACACTTCCTGGGGCCCGGGTCAACCGGTCGTCAGCCCACTACTGTTGGCCCCTTTACTGGCTCCCTCGTTGTTCTGATTTATCATCATGCCTATTGATGTGGTCCCTGTCAGAGCCTGTAAAACACCAAAGAGATTCACCTCGCACCAGATGTTTCAATGAACCACCTCTTCAGGTCATCACTGAGGACGATAAAACTCCAAGGGAAGTGAGTGATGGCTTGTAACGATTCACTAGGTATTGAAGTACTGGGAACTATTTCATATAACAAGTTGAGTTTAATCTCCAACTGTCCAGACAGGGGTCAAACACAGCACTAGTCATTCAGCCACAGGGTTCATCATTTAAACTGGCAGAACTGCGGGGAACACCACACTGCTGATATCTAGAGGAACACCACCCTACAGCCCTGCTCATATCTAGAGAGACAGGAACACCACCCTACAGCCCTGCTGATATCTAGAGAGACAGGAACACCACCCTACAGCCCTGCTGATATCTAGAGAGGAACACCACACTGCTGATATCTAGAGGAACACCACCCTACAGCCCTGCTGATATCTAGAGGAACACCACCCTACAGCCCTGCTGATATCTAGAGGAACACCACCCTACAGCCCTGCTGATATCCAGAGAGGAACACCACCCTACAGCCCTGCTGATATCTAGAGAGGAACACCACCCTACAGCCCTGCTGATATCCAGAGAGACAGGAACACCACCCTACAGCCCTGGTGATATCTAGAGAGGAACAGCATCCAACAGCCCTGCTGATATCTAGAGAGAGAGGAACAGCATCCTACAGCCCTGCTGATATCTAGAGAAGAGAGGAACACCACCCTACAGCCCTGCTGATATCCAGAGGAACACCACCCTACAGCCCTGCTGATATCTAGAGAGGAACACCGCCCTGCTGATATCTGGAGAGAGGCAGGAAGTGGAGGCGGGACTAGGAACTAATGTGATCACATCCACTCCATTAAGAGGGGGCACATGGGGCAGAGGGGAAGCACACAAAGAGGTATACTGTCCTCCCATACTGGCTGGGTAGAAGAGCCGCCACATGCCAATGTGAAAATGAATTTAAGAGCTAATCAGAGACAGCAGCACTTTAACACTGAAGTTCAGATGAAGTTGCATTTTCAATTATGAGTGTAACAACCGTGGTTTCCTTTGATGTCATGTGATGAGAGGGAAGGAGCTGCAACTGAGGAGATGAGGAGAGAGGGAAGGGGCCACAGCTGAGGAGATGAGGAGAGAGGGAAGGAGCTACAGATACATATGAGGAGAGAGGGAAGGAGCTACAGATACAGATGAGGAGAGAGGGAAGGAGCTGAGCTGGAAGGAGAATTCTCCTACATCTCCAGGACACTCTTATGGACATAGTGTTCCACAAATGCTAAGTGGGCCTATGATGTCATTTCCTGTTGGCTTTCTTTCATTGAGATATATTACATCACTTATCACTTAATAAGGAGACGGTTGTGTTGTCATGGGGAAATGCATAAAACCACCAACATCACAGCATTAAGTGAGAGAACCAGCAAATACTGACATTCCCAAAACCCATCCAGACGTCATCACAGCAGTCTGCGAGGTTATATAGACATTTTTGAAATAGCATATATTTCCAGGACAAGACAGTTGGTTACATTGAATCGTGTGAAATACCGGACTCTAAGAAAATTAATTACACCTATCCAATCGACTGTTTTTGGCGCTGAATGTATTTATACCCGAGTCTAAACCAATCCATCGTGACGAGACCCAGAGAAGATTGGCCAGCTGCTAGAATAATTCTGCATTCCATCTAAAACTGATGTTTGTTATTTTTACGTGTAATTTAAACGAGGATGAAAAAACCAAACCATCTACAAACCAAACCATTGAATGTTCGTTTACGCATGAGTGGCAGTTGTACACATCAAACAGAGCGTGCTGGCGGGCTCAGGTTCAACACACAAGGAATGTGAAAGTAAAAATCTTAATTGCTATCAGACGTGTGTGTGTGTGTGTGACACATTAGTCGGAGCGACACATTCCCAGAAAACCCGCCAGAAAACCCGCCGGACATCCTTGTTGGATATACATTACAGGGGTGTGTTATTTAGTCAGGTTTGTCTGATGCGTGTGTATAGTTATGTGCAGTAGACAACCTAGACGGCAGTAACAGCGTTCAGATTGTACAATCTGTATTGTTTCTCAGTACTGGATAATAACGCAGCTCACGCTCAGTAAGGCTCTCAACAAACCTGTACTGAGCTAATATCCTGTAGTGAGAAAGTGACTGTTAAATGAAGACCACAGCTCACTGTTTCACGAGGACAGTGGGGGGTGACGATCACGCGGGGGTTTAGATTCCCTTCATGGTTGCGGTGATTAGTCAGACAGAGGTCAGTCTGTGTGATCAGATGTATGGACTGTTGTCCAGTCCTCCCCTGGAGCACAACTACTGCTGGGAGCTGATGGACACGGCATCATGGGTAAAAGATGCTGGAGGCATCATGGGTAAAAGATGCTGGAGACATCAGAGAAGACAAAACAGCTATTCACCCTCACATTATACTCACCCTGATTCTGTCTGTGTGTGTGTGTCTGTGTGTATCTGTGTGTCTGTATCTGTGTGTCTGTGTCTGTCTGTGTGTGTGTGTGTGTGTGTCTGTGTGTATCTGTGTGTATCTGTGTGTCTGTATCTGTGTGTCTGTGTGTATCTGTCTGTGTGTGTGTGTATCTGTCTGTGTGTGTGTGTGTGTGTGTGTGTGTGTGTGTGTGTGTGTGTGTGTGTGTGTGTCTGTGTAGAAACACATGGACTACTGGCTTGTTGATTTGACAATAAGGGTTCTGACACCGTTACACTATTTCCCAGACTGCCTCACATGTGTCACAACCCTCCATTATACTAAACAACTGTACTGGTTCTGCCTGTCTGGTTAGAGTTCCCACCAGGAAAGCTATGCAGTCGTCCCGCGCAACATAGAGACCTAACTGGCGGCAAACGGCTGACTCTCACCAAGCAGTTTGCCCTGTTCCCTGACTCCGTTTATAGGAAGAGACAGACTGGTTTGACAGTGCAGGTAATTCCATTCCCCACATTTTGATTACTGCGTTGTTTGTAAATTGGTTTCTCCCCTCCCTACACACAACACCCCTGAACGACAAAGCAGAAATAGGTTTTAGAAAATCTTTGTATAAAAAACAGAGAACTCAACCCTTTTGTTCTGACACTTAAAAATAAGCTCAGGTGCATCTGATTTCATTTGATCATTGTTGAGACTGCAGTTCACCTGTAATAAATGAAATTCATTGAACATGATTTGGGAAGGCTCATATAGGGTACCACAGGTAACATGTTAGAGGAACAACCAAGCCATTAGGTTGAATTCAGAGGTCCAAGACAGGACTGTGTCGTGGCACAGATCTGCAGAAGGGTACCCAAATATCTCTGCAGCATCGAGGTTCCCCAATAACACAGTGTTCTCCATCATTATATTCTTAAATGACAGACCTTTGGAACCACCGACACTCTTTCTTACCAAACTGAGCGATTGGGGTAGAAGGGTCTTGTTCAGGGAGGAGAACGAGAACCCAATGGTGACTGACAGATCCCCCGAGTTCCAGTGTGGAGATGGGAGAACCTTCCAGAAGGACAGTAATCACAGCAGTCCTCCAATCGTTTTTTTATAGTAGTTGGTAGTTATGGAACAGGCCAGGCAGGAGCAATTCCACAATAAAAGCCTGGACAGTCTGGACTTTGACAAAAAGTGTCAAAAGTAGGGATGGCTTGATACCTTTTTTATGTCCGATATCGATAACTGCAACCATGGGTATCTGTCGATCTAAAGGACTCAAACCAGTGGAATCAGGACATTATAAATAGCAAAACTTGTATTGATATATTGATAAAGGTTACAAAACAATATTCAGGTTTCCTTTACGGTGCGTGTTTGTTTTTACATGATGTGGAGGAAATATGTATTTGGTAAACAGGATGGCAGTTGAACTTCCCCAACCAGAATCTCTGAATGACTGGCTAAAGCATTGAGCCCTGCTATCATTTGTCATATAACCTGTTTTTAGTTTTGCTTTAACTTCTGACACATCCCAGACCAACGGTTATTAGATGCTTAACCAAGAATACAAATGACTTGAAATTCAGGTTGAGTAATGACACTGACTCCTGATGATCATGACAACAAAAATAAAAGTCCAAGGAGAAGCTCCAAAATAACCTGCTATGGTAGCTTGTGTTTCAGATATGAGGAAGTTGATGACAGAAAATGTTTTGCTTTTAAACTCTAAACTAAACTTTTAAACAAAACTATGCTTGTTTTTGGATCCCTTTGAATGCAAGGAATGGTCTCAGATATTCCTGGTGTCCCATATTACCTAAAGAGGACTTGGGCCCTTAGATCTGCAGAATTCCCAGTTTCTCCCAGCTCAGCTGTGGTGTTACTTATGTGTAATTGCTATAGACTGCATGATGTCAAAGCAAAGAGGGCAAATGCCCAGGCAGTCATTATCTGCAAATATTTTCTGATTTCCATTTGTATATCATTTGGAATAATTTGCTGATTTTCTCACAAACAGGTGGTCTGATTCAGTTATGTAAATGTGTCCTGGTTCTGGCGCAGTGTGTCTGGAAGTGGTGAGTTCCAACTGAGTCTGTGAGTTTAATATTTGACTCAACCGCTAATTCTGTATTAGGTACTCAGTCATGCGGTCCACATTACAGGTTGTCCAGGTGAAGGAGTTCACCATCTGCCAGTGAATTTAATGAAGGCCTTGGATTTGGAAAATTTGCCCCTCCCCCTCAGCATGCATGATTCTGTTTGGTCCGCCTGAGCTCCCGAAGTGTCATCTCCCTCCTCTGCCAGAGCTCCCAGTGCCTGCATTGAGTGCCAGAGCTCCCAAGATGGAGCGTCCTTGCCTGCCAGAGCTCTAATCAGCATCTGTATTTAGTACAAAATTAACTGAAAAATAGTAATTAACTAACCCTTTGGGTGTGACAAATGAGGAAAAACAGTTATGACACATACCATATAATTATAGTTATGTTCACCATATAAGGAAATAATGAAAAAAACATGCTTAAATAAAAATAAAATGCAATAGACTGCTAATTCATTTACGTCAGATTATAGACAGCATTTGTAAAAAGCAAAATGGCGAGGAAACAAAAGCAGTAGGAGTCATTGAGTCTGGACACAGAGGCTTCTGGGATTTGACCAATGTTTCCACAGAGGAATGACCAGTTGGATTTGTATGTCTGAACCCAGATCCTCTCCTCACCAGTATGTTCTCACGGCTAAACATCTGCTTGTTCTACCTCCCTGTGTAAAGACATCTCCGGACAGGATGTTTTAACAGCTTCTGCCGCGTAATAAACTGTGCCCCGACTGAAGGACCCTGGGTAAAACAGCCACCCCACAAGACGCATGTTACATAAGATCTATAGAGCGCTGTACGTGGTCTCCTCAGCCAAGACAGCCAACCACCCATTTGCCAGGAACATTTTCACAGATTAGGTCACATTGTCACTCTCATTAGCTTCAGCTGTTTCAACTGAAGAGATGTCACCGTTTGAGAAGATGTCGAAATGCTGTCAGAAGTCAGTATGTCAGAGGGAACAGAGCAAGAGGAAGTGGGTCAGCCGGAGGACACTGACCACATTGAGACCACATTGAGACCACACAGTGCTTGTCCACTCTGTGTCTGTCCCCTGCCTGTCCACTCCACACAGCTTGTCTGGCTGGGGAATGGTTCCATTGTCGGAGATTGGAGTCTGCTGGTGGGTCTCCTCTCTATGGATCCACAGAGGAGAAGGCTTGTGACATGAACATGCTGTGGTTCACTGAGATCCGTGACAGATAGACAACTTATTAAGGTCACTGTTCTGACCTCAGCTTCCTGCCTTCCAGAATGAACCATTGTGTTGCTCGTAGCAGGCTGACATCATCAGTGCTGTTTGCCCCCTTTGCCATGCCAGCCTGATCCAACACCGATAGAGTCAGTGGGTCGTTCATTTGGATTTAGTTTAACAGGACAAAAATGATTGCAGTTAGAGCGACAGATTCAACTTTTACCTCTTTAGGTCTGCGACCAGGATTATCACACATCACTTTGGTGTTTCTCTATCACACAGCTTAAGCTATGTGTTCTCCTGTCACAGAGCTGGCTTTGTGTCTCTTCTGAGAGTCCTTATGTCTCCAGACCATGGGTTCATCTGACGTCGTTCTACCTATGTCCAAGACATTTCTAGTGTGTGGACACATTTGTAGAGCCACTGTTAGTTCTCTACATCTCAGTAGTTTATATTGTAATCACATGAGCTTGTTTTAGACAGACCTATTTGTTTGCAGATATGTATTCGGTAGTTTGGTCCGAATAAGCCTGGGGGCAGATTAGACGGCATTTAACTGGTTTTCAGCTTTTCTCTCACTAGTCTCAGAGTGAAGAATGGCTGTCTTGTGTCCCAAATTACATTATCAACACTGGGTTGATGTTCTATCTGTTTCAAGAGTCACATGCCACCTATTAGAAACTACTATGAACTCTTCAATTGATGGCATATAGCTTCAAATGAGTGCAAGAAGTGTAATAATGGGTTTCTTTACAAACTTATTCACCCTAAATAATTAAGTCAGGTAAAAGCTGGTCTATTTTTCAGACCTTTCGGTCCACTCCCTCAGATTTTCACTGAATTATTCACTCAAACTATTTGGCACTTTGGCAGATGTGGACAAAGGATGCCTGCATACTTTTTTGTAGTTACGACACTGGGTTTCTCTTCCAATGCACTGTTCAAAAGACAACTGATGTTGTAGTGGTATGGTGGCTATAGCTATAATAGAAGTAGAACATAGTGTGAATATCTGAGCTACAGGCTCTGCTGTGTGTAACAGATTTTTTTTTACCTCAGTGGAAGTCAGTAGGTTCTGATACTGTATGAAAGTCATTGCGTTCTGATACTGTTTGGGTCAATGTTCTCAAGGCGTCTATTTAGGAACAAACCAAATTATCAACTACAGAACGATGCAATATGTCCCACACAAGGCTAACTATTGGATTCTCTAACTCTGATCTCCATTTTTAGACAAAAGTAATCTGGGTTCTGTTAGTCGGGAGTTAATTAGAGACCGTGGGAAACGGTCTAATGTTTTTTTTCCGTTGTGCAGTATTGTTTTTCCCCACACTTTTTCCGATGCCTGGGTGCAGACGTCATGAATGTGTCCAGCTGAAGCCAATCTATAGCCTCAGAACGTGACTGTGGGAGGTTTCTCTGTCAATTAACAGCAGTGCAATAAGGCAGAAAGGGATAAACACACACATACTATTATGCACACACAAACACACACATACTATTATGCACACACACACGACCCCCCCTGCTGTATATTGGAGATAAACACGTACTTATAATGTTGGCCACATGCTGTTTCAGGCACTCATATCACTGTGAACCGTCGTTCAGTTCGCTAAACAGATTGCGGTTGTATTTTGTAGTGACCATGTCTTATTTACTTGTGAACTACTCTTTGTGGGCCAGTGGAGGAAGAGGGGTCATGTTTGGTCTTCAGCACAGCATGGCCATGAGAAACCCAGGCAGCCTGAGCTCCTGTGAAACCCAGGCAGGCTGATCTCCTGTGAAAGGCAGGCAGGCTGAAACCCAGGCATGCTGGAACCCAGGCAGGCTGGTCTCCTGTGAAACCCAGGCAGGCTGATCTCCTGTGAAACCCAGGCAGGCTGATCTCCTGTGAAACCCAGGCAGGCTGATATCCTGTGAAACCCAGGCAGGCTGATCTCCTGTGAAACCCAGGCAGGCTGATCTCCTGTGAAACCCAGGCAGGCTGATCTCCTGTGAAACCCAGGCAGGCTGATCTCCTGTGAAACCCAGGCAGGCTGATCTCCTGTGAAACCCAGGCAGGCTGATCTCCTGTGAAACCCAGGCAGGCTGATCTCCTGTGAAACCCAGGCAGGCTGATCTCATCTGATTCTCCCTTGTTCTCTGTCTCATTTCCCATGAACCTCAAAATAATAGTTCAAGCCACTCAGCTACACAGATAATATAACCAGAAGTATGATAATAGGCTCATGTATTGTGACAGGATTATGAAAGCACAAAATACAATTTCAACGCATTAATCAGAATGTTCTGCCATCTATCCTGTTTGCAGTTATATTTACAGGAATATATTTTATTATAGTTAGTATGCTTCCCTAAATGTAGGTACTGCAGTTTTATCTCTAGCTGTCCGATAACAGGTTTGCATGGTTTGTCAGGCACCGTGTATTTATGGAGAGATCAACGAGTGAGTGTTTGGAAGGAGGTCCTGGTTCCATTCTAAACATGGTCATTAGAATGTGTAAAGCATTCAGACCACAAATATGTTGAAGTGAACTGTCAAGACAGATCCCGATTCAAAGGCACGGCCAGTGTGAATACGAAGAGAACTGAGAATGTGTTATTTTACAGACAACTATACAAGGCCAAACAAGTTGAACACTGAACAAATACTCAATTCTTCTCTCGGCTTCCCGGCAAATTCTCAAATGCTGGCGTGTGTGAATGTGAGGAGTGATTGCCCTGTGCTGAGTGAGGACTGTGCTGATTGGACCGTCTGCTCTGTGCTGAGTGAGGACTATGCGGATTGGACCTTCTGATTGATTTTATTTACCTTGTCCTCTCATAGAGAAAGATGGGCATTAATCACATTCAGCCTTTGTCAGCTTTTCTTAGACTCCAGCCTCGACCAATTCCAACCACTCACCCAAACACTTGGTTTTAGTCAGGCTCTCTCTCTCTCTGTGGAAGACGTGTGAGTGAAGAAATGGTGTGTGTGTTTGAATGTGTGTGTGTGTGTGTGCACACCTCGTCGCACGTGGCATCTAGACAGATGAGGGGATGAAACGGAGAGAAAGAAGAGAGAAACCAAAAGAGAAAATAGAGACAGGACAAATCCCAAATACATAGAAAATATAAGCCCTGCTGCATACGAAGTCCTTCTGGTTGTTCCTGATGAACACCTCAGTGTAATGTGTATCAACGGCCATCTTGATTTTTACAATTACTCACTGAGCAACTCTTCTGCTGGACTTGGATGACTCACTTTCATTCCAGAGAGGTGAGACTCTCCCCACATGGACACATCAGGAACGGCTGGCGAAATGCTTGATAACAAATTAATGAAACAGGGATCATAGTTTCTGAAGAGAAGTATTCAGACACACTCAGCCGCTTAACCAGGTGATAGCTTGGTGACACCCATTATCCCTGTAGGATGAGTTCAGACATGTGGCTTCCCTTCCCAAAGACATTTCATTCTTTAGAAAGGACATTGAAAAAACCCGGGCTTTAACAGGAAACTCATGACAACTAGGTGACGTTGTTCAGAGCCATCCGACCTGGTGCCGGGAAATATATTTGAATCCTATTTTAACCCATGTGATGGAAATGACCACATTCTCTAAAACGGGCACTTCCTGTTTATGTCTCCCTATAAGTAAGGTGATACAAATGGTGGAGAGACAGGTAGATCTGTCTAGTTGTGAGCTCTAGTAAAACCTTCTGGTAGGTCAGGGTCTGCAAGCCCATTACTGGTTATACGCCAGGTGGAAGGTGCTCTTCTCCTGAGTGAAGGTGCCAGTGAATGGTTTCTTACTGAGATAGCCGTGTGATAATCTATTTATGATAGGTAATATAGGTTGTATTTTCTTAAGCTCTGAATAATGTTTCCGAGTGACAGGCTCATTAGGGAGCTGTTAGCTGGAATGCCACACGTGTTTTTATCACCCAACCACCTCGGCACATCCATGCCTGATGCTATTACGCTATCTAAGAATAGCAGGAGAAAAAGTTAAATAGCAAACAATTTCTCCTGTAGGTACCGCTTGGTGTTTTCATATTCCATATGCCAATGACACAGTTGCAGACCATTTTGGACACATCTTTCTCCTGTGTCATCCTACCACAGTTCTTTCCAGTGCAGTCATTTTTGGGAACTTCACCTCTCCAACTTCCGGGCGTTGCTCAAACCATACAGCACTACCAGAACTCTTCGTTCCGTCACATCTGTTTTATTTGGAGGCCGCTTCAGGAAAACGTATGTTCTAGACACATCTGGTACCCTAATGGTATAACACCCTTTTTCTTGAAGCGAGAAGCTCACACCTCACACCCTAGACCTCACACCCCACACCTCACACCCCACACCCCACACCTCACACCCTAGACCTCACACCCCACACCTCACACCTCACACCCCACACGCCACACCTTACACCCCACACCTCACACCTCACACCCCACACCTCACACCCCACACCTCACACCCCACACCCCGCACCTCACACCCCACACCTGACACCTGACACCTCACACCCCACACCTGACACCTCATACCCCACACCTGACACCCCACACCTGACACCCCACACCTGACACCCCACACCTCTCACCCCACACCTCTCACCCCACATCTCACACCCCAAACCTGACACCTCACACCTCACACCCCACACCCCACACCTGAGCTCCTTCTGCACAATTAATCCACTTGACACGACGTAGACAATTTCTCCGTCCCCTGTTCAGACAGCTGCTATTGAAACCATTCAAATATTGAGCTTGTCTGGAGTTCATCCATTATGGTCGTAGAATGTCAATGCTTTTTCAGATTAAGGCGCTTACTGATTATACCTGGCCATTACCCCTTTTACACCTGTGGTGTCATATTTACTGACTTTTTCTCTAAAAGCAAAGACAGAAGAACAAGAAAAATTCCAAACTTCCATTTATGGTGCTTCTGCTGTTTTTGAGGGTATACTTAAACTAATGCTGTCCATATGGAATGAACCATTTTTTTTTTAAATTGTCACAATCAGAGTGAGGTGCTTAGTGGAAGAAAAGAGCCAAGAAACATGAACTGTTGCGTAGAGGATATTTAATTACTAGCCACAGTCTTAAACACAATCTCTACAGTACTCACATGTACTCAGTAACTTGAATAAAATAATAAACAACGCGACACAGCGCATAATTAATTAAAAAAGCAGTCTCTATTCACAGGACAACTGACAAGCAACATGTAACAATTCCACACAAAGACATGATCAAACACAGGGAACCAATATACTTTACTAATGAGTGGATGGACACCAGGTGTGTGTAATGATGAGACATGACCAAACACCGGGAACCTATATACTCTACTAATGAGGGAATGGACACCAGGTGTGTGTAATGATGAGACATGACCAAACACATGGAACCTATATACTCTACTAATGAGGGGATGGGCACCAGGTGTGTGTAATGATGAGAGATGACCAAACACAGTGAACCTATATACTCTACTAATGAGGGAATGGACACCAGGTGTGTGTAATGATGAGACATGACCAAACACCGGGAACCTATATACTCTACAAATAAGGGAATGGACACCAGGTGTGTGTAATGATGAGACATGACCAAACACAGGGAACCAATATACTCTACTAATGAGGGGATGGGCACCAGGTGTGTGTAATGATGAGACATGACCAAACACAGGGAACCAATATACTCTACTAATGAGGGGATGGGCACCAGGTGTGTGTAATGACGAGACATGACCAAACACAGGGAACCTATATACTCTACTAATGAGGGAATGAACACCAGGTGTGTGTAATGATGAGACATGACCAAACACAGGGGACCTATATACTCTACTAATGAGGGAATGGGCACCAGGTGTGTGTAATGACGAGACATGACAATGATGTGATGGGAACGCTGGTGCTAGAAGACCGGTGAAGACGAACGCCGAAGCCTGCACATAGACGGCGGTAGAATGTCGACGGAGGGAGTTGCGACAAATAGTATAGTTGAAAATCCCTCGATTGTCATTGAATTCAATAAAGTAGTTAGGTTGTGTTAACATTTACACAGGATCAATACTGGCACCTTCATGTTTTCTACAGTCAGCAATTATTTTACTTATTGTAATTCAGTCAAAATATATGTAACATCATTCTCTATTGACTCTGACTACTATATGATCCATAGAACATGTCAAATAAACATTTTAAATACACATTATTGAGTGCCAACCAGAATTAAATTACCTAATACAAGTATGAGGTATGAGGGATGACACCTGAAGTGGCCTATATACACACACATGTGTTTTAGACAAACTTAACAGGCTAAAATAATATAGAATAATTTATCATGATTTTCACAATCGCAGTGTTATGTTGAACCTACATGGTTTTTCATTAGAGCTACCCGGGCCAGGATGAGCCTGGCAGGCTTTACACTGAGGTACAGAGATAACAGGGAAGATA
Organism: Dallia pectoralis; assembly: GCA_029465975.1. Classification (NCBI taxonomy): domain Eukaryota; kingdom Metazoa; phylum Chordata; class Actinopteri; order Esociformes; family Umbridae; genus Dallia; species Dallia pectoralis. The sequence continues at coordinate 17,690,484 of CM055744.1, forward strand.
AATGACACCAGGAGAGCAATCTATCTTCCCTAATCCCAAAGTCCTCCCCATCACCTGTGATTTGGTGGAAATAAAAGAATGTGTGAGATTCTAAACCCACCAGCTCTCCATCATTAATAACACATTTAGTTTAATCATTAAGCTGGACACAAGAATAATAAAATGACAAATGAATGTCTATTTCATTTTGGTGTCATTTTTTGTGTGTCTTTAACCTGTGTTGGAGTGCATTAGCATGATGTACTGATTGTCTGATAATAAATGGTACCCTCCATAAACCAATGACTGTGTCTGAGTGAGTTAGCATGTTAGCATGATATACTGATTGTCTGATAATAAATAGTACCCTCCATAAACCAATGACTGTGTCTGAGTGAGTTAGCATGTTGTACTGATTGTCTGATAAGCTGTCCACTGGGGAATAGAGATGCTTAAATGAGCCAGTGGGATGTTTTTTTTTTTTCGCTGACAGTCGTGCTTAATAAAGCGTGTGATGAGATCTACTCAAATTGTCTTCCTCACATGCTTCTAATGGGGACAGGACACAGAGGAGATGGCTGGCTGTTGATACTGCTTTATTCCCTCCTAGTGTGTAAATACCTTGGTTGTGCACTTTACACTCCCTGTGTGATATAAACAGATGTATTTAGTCATTATCAGGATTACTTACAGTAGAAAAGTGGAGCAGTGAGATGTAAGAACATCCCTTTTGTTAGCGAATAGATATATAACTAAATATAATTTATTTAAACTACTTTTTGTTTGCAGAACTTTAGTCATTTAATCACATAACTGCATCGATGTGATTTGAATTAACAGTTGGGTCTGTTCACAAAATAGCCAAGAACTTGGAAGGTGTCCCACCTCTTTTCCCCTGCTTTGGCCTCGTTGTGTTTCATATGAACATTGTCATCAAACTGTAGTTTGCGTTCCTTACAGCACGTGGTGAAGCACGTCTTTGATCAACTGGATATAGCCCAGTAGTGAAAACAATCTCAGTATTTGAACACATAATACCTGGCTAAACAAACCTCCACCCTCATTTAACTGACCACTACAACAGCAGGAGTTTTCTTTAGGTAATAACTGTCATTTATTCAGACACCTCCTTCAGATGTAAAGCCTGTATCTTAACATATTCCAATGACACGGCATGGTACCTGATAAACAAAACATATAGATAAAACTTATCATGTAAAGTGACAATGACTTTCGTGATTGTCCATAGTTTATAATAAAAGTTTGGCAGTGACTGACCTGGGGTCAGACGTAGCCAACAAATTCGTTGCAGATGAAAGGTTGTCTGTTTCCAGTCTTCATGAGGGCAGTAAACGGATAGCAGTCTGTGTCAGGTTCATGCAGGCCAGAGTGGGACTGATGGAAGAAAGGGGACTGGCGCCGTGTCGGGCTCAGCCGTGTCGGGCTCAGCGCCCCTAGTGGACAGGAGAGTCGTTTGGGAGTCATGGCTGCTCGACTCACATGTAACGAAGAGTCTGATGACCTTATTCTCGCCCTCCCCTCTGCAGTCTTTGACATCCCAAATAGTTTCTGCCTCATGTTAACCAGGAAGCCGCGAGCCAGTTTGCGTCCTGCGCCGGGCTTAAGTTCTGCCGGTTTAGGGCAGTCCGGTAGCTCCATCCAGTTCTGTATGAGGTCCGCGAAGCTGTTGTCCCCGAGTACAAGAGGTTGTCTGTTCCGACCTCGCGTCAGCAGCGCCGTGGTCCAGTCCTCCGGGTCGCTGGCCTCGAATGAAGTCCACGTTTCTAGGCAGGCGTCGGACGTGGATTTGGGCCGCACCCGGTCACTGGAGGTCCGGTTGGTACGGAGGCAGGCGGAGGAGGACACCCGTACGTTCCTGGTTCTCCTCAGCACCAGACTCTCCTCCTGCCAGGAGGCCTCAGAGTAGCCAGAGTCAAACTCTAAGCTCTTGTCACTCCTGGGGGAGGTGGGACCCAGGCTGCTGGCTGTATCTCCCTCCTCCTCTTCCTCCTCCAGAGGACTGGCCAGACAGCAGGCTGAGTCGTAGGAGCTGGCTGTACTGGCGTCGGACATGCGCAGGTGGGTACGCCGCTCCCGCTGCAGCACCTTCTGACGGCAGGCTCGTGCCAATGCGGAGCGGTGGGCGAGGGTGGCGAGGGGGGCAGCGGTGCGGTTGTCATGGGCGACAGGACCGACCGCCGGGCAGGTCCTCTTCAGGTGTTTCAGGTCCTGCAAGGATCTCATCATGTACTGCATCTGCTCCCGCAGGCAGTTGCCAGAGTCACGCAGACAAAGCTAGGAGAAACGGAGAGGACGGTAAGATAGAGACTGACAGAGTCTAACTGGTACACACACACACACACACATCGTGACTCAATACCACGTTCACTTAAAGAAAACCAAGTCAGTGATGAGTGAGGTTATTGATTACAAACTCAGACACTGTTGAACATAATGTTTAGGCTTCAGCCGCCTTGGTTCATACCTTCTGATTGACCAAACATTCTCTCCTGACAGGTGCAGTGCTTTTGTTGGTGACTATAATAGAGATCTGCCATCCTGGGCAAGTTCAGACCTGCCGACTGGATGACTGCTGCAGAGTTTCGTCTGCCTGGAAAAGCTACGCCTCCCCACTGAACTTGAATTGAAACAGCCACACACTGCCAGCACAAACAACACCTACGCTCTACCAGTTCTGGTCCTCACACCCTTCACTAATACAAATACCATTCCCACACCAAATCCACCACATCAATAGAACTGTTAGAGGTTAATTCACCACACACACAGTGGGTTGGTGTCATTACTGAACATCCACACCAAACCTGTATTGGTCGTTTCATTCTAACAATGTTAAACAACCCTCAAATCTGCATTCTGGTTCTTCAATGTAGATAATTAGAGATGTACAAGTTACTTAATAAGGTGCACAGATGTTTAAGGCACTAGATATAATAGCATCAGTGTATCTGCATTTAAAGTCAGCTTTGACACACTAAAATACATCTACTCTAATTTCTTCTCCGTCCAACTTACTGGGAACAACTGGTCCACAGCAACCAGTCTAAATTAAAATGGGTTGACCAGGCATAGACACTATTTGAACCAGTTACAGAATAACCTCTGAAGCAAATAGGTGGCTACAAAACATACACAACAACACCTAAACTAATAAAAAGTGAACTGAAAGAGTTCTAGTTCTGACAGATTGTCAAGGACAGTTTAAACTGTATCCCATTGAATGTCATGCTGTCATGATGTCCCTGTTAATGTCCAACACAGTAGTATTCTGTTCCAGACAAGAGACCTTCACTTTCCAGACATGGAGTAATAACAGATCTGACTGCAGGGGAGAAATGTTCTGATAGCTCATTTGGTTGAGCATGTATTTACAATGGCAGGGCTCTGGATTAGATCCCCATTGGGGGTCAACAGAATAAATATGAGTCATATGCACTTCTGCAAGTTTCTCCGGATAACAGCGTCTACTAAATTACTAATTTAATATCTATATCAGAGGAGGTATATCAGGTCCATGTTTGACTTCAGACTACAAAGGGCCAGTAGATGAACACAGTCTTGTCTCTCCTGTTGATTGCCCTCTGCCCTGTCATGCAGTGGATAAGTGTCCCGATTCATCTATTGAGGCATTGGACCCGGTGCCCGGACCTGCAGGTTCTGTTTGCTCTCATCATGACACTGTTACATGCAACCAATTCAACACATATATGCACAACGGACATAGCCTGCCTGTCAGATCTGAGCTGAATATTATAATGCAGATAGAATGACTTCCCTGCGGGGGTGCAAAACTGTTTAGCAAACTAGTACATATTAGGACTTTATCAAAATGCCATTCGTTTTTAGTTGACACATTGTTCAGTCTACAGAAGAACATTTAACTGGGTACACGTAGTATCATTGCACTACAGGAAACGTGGTCAAATTAAATGTGACCCATGCCGGTTTACCCACAGAATGTAAATGCATGTATATCAACCAATAATACCAATGGCTTTACTGTATTGCATGCAGATTATCTATGCTTGAGTGAAAAAACTTACCATTTTATTAATTTCAAGTCACCTTCACAAGTTACTCCTGAAAGACAAAATACGAGGAAGAAATGTTTTAGGTTTCAGCAGTGGGCTATAAAACAACCAATATGAGGAAACACCAGATCAATGAATATCGTTGCCATAGTCTCATGTAGTATCCTGTATCCTGTTAATACTCACATTAGATACGTCACGTTGCAGCCAATGTTACATTAATCCATTAAACCCGGATTCCTTCCCTTAAATGTCCCTTTATGCACAGCTGTTGGGATAAACCTCAATATCAATGTACGGTATATGAATAAACCTCAATATTAATGTTCGGTATATTAATAAACCTCAATACTAATGTACGGTATATGAATAAACCTCAATACTAAAGGCGACCAGTGAGGAGCGCAGGTTTTGTCCGATTCGATTGTTTCCAGCGGTTCCTGTCCAGCCAATTACAGAGCCGCATCTCGGAGTCAACCAATCAGAGAATGAAATATGAACGAGTATATATGCAAATGTGCGGGGCTTTACCATTCACATCTGGATCAACGAAATCTCTCTATTCACATCTGGATCAATGAAATATCGATCATTTGATTGACGAGAGATGTATAATAATTTAGAGTGGCGCCATAAATGGAAATCGAAACATATTAAAAATATTATATTTCTTTATCATACACATACAGGTCGAGAGTGTGTATCCTATATGCCAGCTTTGTTTGTTATCTTTATTACCTTTAATTAAACGATTAATAATTGTAGCAATACGTCTTTAGGGTTTCTGAGATGGGTTTATTTGTTGGAGAACACTGAGCTTAATCAAATGAAATCAAATGTAACTTAATTGATTAATAAACACGGAATGCTCCCTGAATGAATGGGTGTATTTAGTATAGGTTGTGGGGGCTTACTGTAGCCTATAAGGACGTGTACAGATAGGTGCGCTATAGGGTCAACTATTTAAGTTGTTCTGGTTCTCGGTTTAACATAACGAGCAGATAAGCAAAAAACGTGCAAGGTTGAAAGGATGTTATGGAAAGTTAAAAGCATTAACATGTAATTGCATCAAAAACCTGTATACAAGTAACATAATACAAATTGGTCTGAAAGCAACATTTTCCAACTGAAGTCTAAACATTTAAATTCGGTACGATTTTTGCAAATATGGCGAACTGCTGACAATGTGCACATTTTACATTTGGTTTGGTCTTGTTAAGTTGTATTTCGTGTCAACAGATGGAAGCAGAAAAAATAATAATATAATGATGGTTTATTTTGAAAGTTGAGCTTTGCTTTCAGTAAGGCAAATGTGTGATTTCATTGACAATTTCAAAAAAACTTTAATTGAAAGTCTACTATTTATTTACACATACATTTTAGTTATACAACAGATACATCTTTTTTGTTTATTGTGCACATAGGAGTTAAATTGACAAAATACATTTTTAAAGCCCACAACGTTTGCCACATGGATGGAAATGTGATATATCATAAAGAATGTCCCCATCTAGTGAAATATCTGTAGTATAGCACACCACTTAATGTGATATATCACAGTCCTAAAGTATGTCCCCGTCTAGTGAAATATCTGCAGTATAGCACACCACTTAATGTGATATCACAGTCCTAATGTATATCCCCATAGTGAAATATTTGCTGTATAGCACACCACAATAATGTGATATATCACAGGCCTAATGTATGTCCCCATCTAGTGAAATATCTGCTGTATAGCACACCACTTAATGTAATATATCACAGTCCTACTATCTATAATATAATATAACTATCTACAATATATAATGTCTACAGATGGAAATTTGAACTCTCGAAATAAAGTGTAACTAAAATGTTTATCCTAGTTTCTGAAAAGCTGTTATTGTATTGGTAGCTTGTTTTTAGAACTTCAAATCCATAAAAATCTGTCCCAGCGATTGTGCCTTATGCTTCAAATGGGGTTTATTTTATAATGACGTGCCATATTGGAACTAAGGTAATTTCAGTTTCCATCTTTGCTTTTCAGGTCTTTCGTGCTTTTCAAGGGCTCTCCAGGGTTCGTCTTCATTATTGAATGACATTTCTGAAACATTTTCCATTAGGGACCACACACCTCAATAGTGAAGCGCTGTATGTGCGTAATAGCAGCTATAAACGCTGCTTCCCCGTTTGGATCCATTATGTCGGTTTTCTTTTAATGCATCAGGACCACATAATTGCTCTGCTCCACATTTTAGGGCTTTCGTGACATTCCCCTCAATTTGATGGACGGACATGTTTATTTACATTCAGGGACACCCATCCTTTGATCCACTCCGGTCTACACAACATATTTTAACATTTGATAATGCTCCAGTTACTCTTGGCTTTTAGATCATAAATGTGTCACAATCAGGCAGCGTTGCTGGTGCCCTGGACTACACAATATTTCCATAGGATAGGTCTATTTACAGTGGCCAGACTGGACAGTAAATTAACCAGAGCACAGGAACACAGAACACAAGGCCATACTTGGGCTATGGTTCTAATTATCAGCTTTCCAAGTCAACATCAGGTGTAACCTCCAGCAATGTGTTTCATCTTGTTTGTCTATTGCTCATGCCATCTGCTTTATAGGTTCACACATTATTGTGTTTCGTTAACTGTGTGTACACATTATTATTATTAATATTATGTATTTTATTCTTGAATGTTTTCAGCATTTCGCCGTCTGAAAGTGTCTTCACATATACGCTCAAATGGACAAGCTTTAGTTGGTCATAATGACTACAAGAACCCAGTTTGTTAATTAGCATAAACACAAGGATATTTGTTAGGTGCTTTTATATTGCTGCAACTGCACACTATTGTGAAATTTTGAGCATGCTCGTTGGATTTGTACTGTGGAATTGAAAACATCTTATAATTCATTAATTTATTGATAAAAGCATTTCATGGTGAAGTTTCCACAGCAACCAAGGAGCTAGTCTGACACAAGAGCTAGGAGCTAGTCTGATCACATGTTCTTAAGAGGTTGTCTGGGCATAGCCCCAAAGAAGATACAAAAGATCATTTTTTGAAGATTTCTAGTGATTCTAGATGAAAAGACTAGAGACAAAAACATACAAATAGGAAAATGTAAAAGTCCATCAGAAGACACCCACACTGGTACACTAACATGAACTTATTTTCTTGTCTTCATTTTAGATGCAATGGCCATTTAGGTATTTACATCACATGCACCTGTATATGTTTTGATATATTTAAATTAAATCATTTACATTTTCTCAAAAAATATTTTCCATAAATGCTCATACATACAGTGCATCCAGAAAGTTTTCACAGCGCTTAACTTATTCTACTTTTTGTTACAGCCTTATTCCAAAATTGATTAAATATTTTTTTCCTCTAAATTCTAAACAGAATACAAAAGATATTTGTAATAGATTTGTGAAAAATTAAGAACGATAAAATAACATGTAAATTAGTATTCACAGCCTTTGCTCAATACCATGTTGAAGCACCTCTGGCAGCAGTTACAGCCTCAAGTTGTTTTGAGTATTATACAAGCTTGGCACACCTACTTTTTGGCAGTTTCTCCCATTCTTCTTTGCAGGACCTCTCGAGCTCCAGCAGGTTGGTGGTGGAGCTTCTGTGCACGGCCATTTTCAGATCTCTCCAGAGATGTTCAATCTGGGGCCTGACTGGGCCACTCAAGGACATTCACAGAGTTGTGCCAAAGCCACTCCTTTGTTCAACCCTTGTTTCAATCTTTCATCAGACCAGAGCATCTTTTATTTGTATTTTTTGTATTTTATTTGTATTTAGAAACACAAACATTTATTTTTGTTGCCTCAATCAATTCATTCATTCTTAACCAATAGTAACATGCGATAGGGTGAAGTCACTTGCCTTCCAAAATAAATATATATGTTTTCTATATTTCTAGGCAGCAGGATTAATCACTGGCCTCCAACACTGAGGGAAACGTCGTACATCCTTGAGTTGAAGTCTTATTATCTGCCTGTAGGACCCGGAGAGCTCTGCTGTGTTCATCCACAACTCTGTGATGAATAACACCCTTGAATGAATGCCATTTATTAAAATCTCTTGACAATAGACAGCAGTATGTTGCCCCCCCCAACCCCCACAGGCAGATAGCATGGCTATTACCAGTGAATACATCCTTCCTTCAATGATAACCGCAAAATGCATTAACACGAAAAAAAACAACAGATATTGGTTTGCTATACCAGTTTGTCTGCACTGATTTTCAACAGAATCACATGTCACTCTCAGTATCTGAGAGTAATCAAATATTTTGTCTTTTGTTTCTAACCGTCGCCATTCAGAACATCCCCCAACAAAAAAAATCACCAGTCAGAAATCTCAGCCCAGGTGAACAAGAGAATTCCCTATTCAGTGATTGCTGTTTGCCCTTATTCTCCACAGTGTGTGATCATTTAATATATATTTCCAGTGTAATATATCAACCACCCTAACCAGCACTTCTGTTTCATGCAGAAATCCTGTGTTGTTTAGGGGAGAGGTGCTGTGAATGTTTCTGTTGGGTATTTAGAAAGTGCTTGCTGTGCTCTGGCTCCCTCTAGAGTTCATCAGCTGCATTGCCTCTGTGTTGGGACGCCCATTGTCAAACCTTCCAACTTTTGAAAAACAGCAGCATTTGGTTGTAAACCTGTGCTCTCCCAGAGTGTTCAGGACTCGCAAGACCACCCAAAGCCAACATTTCTGAGGGGAAACCTGGCTCACTCTGCTAAAAAGCTAATCTTGGGATAGAGTTATCTTTTTTTCGTGAGCCAATTACACTTACAGTAATGCCAGAGGCACAGCAGAACATCAATGTGACAAACACTACAATCAGCTTCCCTCCAGTTGAGCTAACTGGCTACGTGGGTGTCTGACACTGGCAAGTATCAGAGAGACTGTTACTGTAAAACTGTGAGAATCTGTTTGAGTGAACAGGCTCTTTTGGTCAACGACACATTTGGTAATTGTTTGGTATTATTTTTAGAAAATGATTGGTAACGTTTAAATGTATCTGCATATTATCACAGATGAAGATCATACTTTTTAGGAGCAGTTTATGTAAGTTTGCAGGTAATTCACAAGAATAATCTTTCTCTTCCTGTACAGTGGTTTTGTTCTTTACTTCTCTATTCATAAGGTTTAACCCAACTCTTCCAAAGACAAGTTTCACATCAGTGACAGTATCATCCCTGTCATTTGATTCCTACACTGGGCCAAGTGTGAGAGAGTGATATAGCTGGAATGTACGTGTAATTATACGTTTTAGAAGTTTGTTTCTTTTGAAGGATTTCCTCATGTGATGTTGTTGAACAGGTATTTATACAAAGGTGGTTGTGAGAAAACACATCTGTGTCAGAACTGTTCCGGTAGTCAGTATCAAAGTGCAGAAAGTATACAATTCTATTTTGGATCTACTGTACGTTGAACAGAAAAAGAGATTCTGAATAGTTTATTTTCTCAAATTGCAGATCATCATGCTTTGGGGCTGCTTTGCACCCTCAGGATCACAGTGAGCACACTGGATGTCTAGGAGTTGCCACACCTTTTCATTACGTGTCCATAGTAATTTCCTGGTTAGGTTACATGAACTGTGACCCTGGTCATGTGCAGACTACAGGGGCATGAAGAGGACAGAGTAAATATCAGGGTAGAGACATGGCGGTCATTAGAACAGGTCAAGCATCATTAAGCGTCTGAACTACAGATCAATGACCACTCAAGACCTACACTACTTTATACCCTCCGTCATTATTCTCCTCAGACTCTAATCTAATTATGAACGACAATGTGTCTTTTATTCTACAGATGTTAGAGATAACTGCACTTAGTCTCAGCTGAATCGTTTAAGAACGGCTTCAAATCACACCAGAGAGATGTGCTCCATTCTATCAACAGGTATAAACAGGTGATTGTATATATAATAAAAGAAGCCAAAAACAAAACAATTTGATAAAATCACCTCTGGTCACGCTTTACGAATAGGAAACAGAACAGTTGACTATAAACAGTATAATGAAGCACAACTGGTGTGTTTTAGGCTGGAGCTGTCAGAGCCCATAGTTTCTGTTCTGTGTGGATATTTACGTCAGAACCCAGAACACTTATTGAGAACAGCTTATCCCCGTACAAAAATGTCACCTAAAAGACAGGGAATTCCAGGTATCCACCACAATGACACAGCAACACATCACATTAGATGTCCTATATCCCGTACAGGGTGTGTTTTTGTGCTTTAAAGTAAATCTAGTTAATCTTCCTCCTGGGTCAACAACACTTTGTACTATGACTAAGCAGAGATAGCCGCTAACACGTCTCGTATGAGGCCACAAACTTGGCTACTGACACCGTTGTTTGTGTGTAATGTACACAGAACTGTTGTACGTGTCACTAGCAGAACGATAGTCAATACCACTGTCTGTATCAGCACAAGTGTTTGTTCTGAATACGGACTACCCTCAATGAATTGGACTCAGGATTTCTGACTCTTCAGTGTCCCAGAATGCACCAGGCCTGTATTCACAGTAATAGCCTGAGACACAGACTGGTTTTATGACAACATCATGTTCTCCATCATTTCAGTAAAGACCCAGACGGAGGCGAGACACACCTCAGACTCAAGGAATTAGGTTGTGCCCAGTGTAAGAGTTAGCATCAAGACAAATATGTCATATAGCGCTGTGTGTGTGTGTGTGTGTGTGTGTGTGTGTGTGTGTGTGTGTGCGCGCGCCACTGCTGACTGATCCCAACCTAGCACGGTCTATATTAGAACCAGTGGGATGTGGGGTAGTACGGTCTTCATTAGAACCAATGGGATGTGGGGCAGCACGGTCTATATTAGAACCAATGGGATGTGGGGTAGTACGGTCTTCATTAGAACCAATGGGATGTGGGGCAGCACGGTCTATATTAGAACCAATGGGATGTGGGGTAGTACGGTCTATATTAGAACCAATGGGATGTGGGGCAGCACAGTCTTCATTAGAACCAATGGGATGTGGGGCAGCACGGTCTATATTAGAACCAGTAGGATGTGGGGAAGCACGGTCTATATTAGAACCAGTGGGATGTAGGGGCAGCACGGTCTATATTAGAACCAATGGGATGTGGGGCAGCACAGTCTTCATTAGAACCAATGGGATGTGGGGCAGCACGGTCTATATTAGAACCAGTAGGATGTGGGGAAGCACGGTCTATATTAGAACCAGTGGGATGTAGGGGCAGCACGGTCTATATTAGAACCAATGGGATGTGGGGCAGCACGGTCTATATTAGAACCAATGGGATGTGGGGCAGCACAGTCTATATTAGAACCAATGGGATGTGGGGTAGCACAGTCTTCATTAGAACCAATGGGATGTGGTGCAGCACAGTCTTCATTAGAACCAATGGGATGTGGGGCAGCACGGTCTGTATTAGAACCAATGGGATGTGGGGTAGTACGGTCTCATTAGAACCAATGGGATGTGGGGCAGCAGTCTTCATTTGAATGTCATTATTCAAACCCTCACTAGGGGGCAACCTCAGTCTGTTTAAAGTCAGTATGACCTGGTGGAAAGTGTTCATTTCATATAAAAACGATGTTTACTAGTACAGTTGCAGCATGTGCTACAGACTCGATACGTTTAACATGTCATTTCAGTTCTCAGACGGAAGGCACAAGATCCAGTTAAGAGGTCTGTTTACAAATAAGATAATAAAACACTGACATTAACAAAACCTCCGGAAGTTCCGATTACATGAACCTTAACTGCGAGTTGTCAATCTAAAACAGGTTTCAGGGTGAACCTACCTGTTCAACTCCACCACAGGTTGTAATGAACATTCCCTGAAACAGCGTCCCTAATAGCCTCCAGTGATCTGCATATGAACTTAACTTTAAAAACGTCAAAACACGAGGCACGTAGTCGGATGTGAAAAACCAAAAGCAAACCATATAGACTCTATAGAGAAAGAATGAAAAGCAACTCAGTTTCATTTACATAAAACTCCAATACATTCTGTTGAATGGTGTAAAACATTCACCAGTAAACAACCATCAGTAACATGTTAGCTTGGTTGTCAGTGTCACTAGCCAAGTGAGCTAATATGTTAAAATACTGTACTGAATAAATAATACCTATAGTGCTCCACACCACTCATGTTCAAGTTTAAAACTCTACATGAACATCCTTTGGTCCAACGAACTGGGCTGCACTTTCCTCTCAACGTGGGAGAAAAAAGTTTTTGTTTTAATAAACAAATTCAAAAGCTGTTTTTGAAGAATACAACTACATGTAGTATTTAATTAATTTCCTGTGAAAAAAAGATGTTTAGAAAAACACAAGTTGGGTCAGGTGATCTCTACTTTTATTTAAATTAATTCATTCAAACCAATCGCATATTATAACAATTGTCTCATTTAGACTGTCTCGAATTAATTACTATTTCTCCTCAGCATGGTTTGACAAAAAATGAAAGACCAAAGCATACAGTAGCAGAAACAAAGCTAAATCTAGGAAACGGTTGTAAACTGAAGTAAAGGCACAAACACAATGCAAAAGACTTGGAATTTATAGTTTAAAAAAATTAATGTTAGGTACAAACATACATGTTGCTATTCCCTTGTTGTGAAGCTGTTCTTGCTTAAATTTTTTTTTAAATATTTTTATATTTAGATTTTGCAAAAGGAATGTTAATCATCTGTGCATATTACAGGGATACTATATTTAACAAAATGACTTGTGCAGGAACCAGAAGTGCTATGAATTACATGGTAAAACACCTTTACAATTCATTTCCACTATCCATGCCTGCTCTTTCTTAAAAAAATATGATTTATGGGATTAAAACTGTAATAGAATTTGCACATCAGAACGTTTGATGAACGCGTTTATAAAAAACATTTTCATGACCTTCTGTAATAATTGAAAAAAAAAAAGAAAGACAAAAACAACAACAACAATAATAAAATACAATACTACATATTTCATTTTGTGGTAATAGCCCAAAGAGTTAACAATACGAGCAACTGGATCAGCAATTGGTGAAATTCTGCGAGGCTCTCAAGAGTTCTCATTTTTAGTCTCTTAGATGTCTTAATAAAAAGCATTTCGAAGCAGATAATCGTGGTTAGCCAGTGCAGTCATATCCACACGTCCCGTCATCAAGGCTGTTCATCTGAGGGAACACATTCCAACCACATTAAGTAAAGACTTCCAATGCATTTCTGAACACACACACACACACACCTCTTTTCTCTGTTCTACATGTGCAGAATCTCACCTTGATCCATCCATAGGCTTTAGAAGAGACCACAGTCCTTCAGGTTGTTCTTGATAATGACGTCGGTCACGGCGTCGAACACAAACTGCACATTCTTGGTGTCGGTGGCTTGGGTGAAGTGACTGTAGATCTCCTTGGTGTCCTTCTTCTTGTTCAGGTCCTCAAATTTAGTCTGGATGTAGGCCTGCGCCTCCTCAAATTTGTTGGGACCTGGCCAGAGCAGAGGAGGCGCGGAGGAGTTAGGTGAGTGAGTCATGCATCATACAGAATGCCACCAGTACACAAATGGAAAATGATGTAATCAGGTAGAGTGAGACAGGTAGAGTGAGACAGGTAGAGTGAGACAGGTAGAGTGAGACAGGTAGAGTGAGTCAGGTAGAGTGAGTCAGGTAGAGTGAGTCAGGTAGAGTGAGTCAGGTAGAGTGAGTCAGGTAGAGTGAGTCAGGTAGAGTGAGTCAGGTAGAGTGAGTCAGGTAGAGTGAGTCAGGTAGAGTGAGTCAGGTAGAGTGAGTCAGGTAGAGTGAGTCAGGTAGAGTGAGACAGGTAGAGTGAGACAGGTAGAGTGAGACAGGCATTAACCAACCTGACTTCCTGTTTGCACAAATTAAATGGGCCAAAACATATACAAACACAATTCCCTTTATGTCTAGATCCACATGGGTCCGCTGCCAGGGAGCATGGAGGGTTAAAGGTCATGTGGTCTCACCAGTGTACTCTGGGAAGCAGATGGTCAGCGGACTGTGGGTGATCTTCTCCTCAAACAGATCCTTCTTGTTGAGGAACAGGATGATGGAGGTTTCTGTGAACCACTTGTTGTTGCAGATGGAGTCAAACAGCTTCATGCTCTCGTGCATACGGTTCTACGGAGCGATGGAAAGAGAGGAAGAGAGGGGCGATGGAAAGAGAGGAAGAGAGGGGCGATGGAAAGAGAGGAAGAGAGGGGCGATGGAAAGAGAGGAAGAGAGGGGCGATGGAAAGAGAGGAAGAGAGGGGCGATGGAAAGAGAGGAAGAGAGGGGCGATGGAAAGAGAGGAAGAGAGGGGCGATGGAAAGAGAGAGGAAGAGAGGGGCGATGGAAAGAGAGGAAGAGAGGGGCGATGGAAAGAGAGGAAGAGGGGCAATGGAAAGAGAGGAAGAGAGGGGCGATGGAAAGAGAGGAAGGAAAGAGAACACTCTTGAAATCCAACACTCCAAAAATGTTTTTTGCATCAAACCATTAAGAGATCCAATGTGTGTAATTGAAAGGACCCCAGTGTTCTTCCTCCTCACCATCTCCTCATCCTCAGCCAGGACCAGATCATAGGCACTCATGGCCACGCAGAAGATGATGGCTGTGACTCCCTCAAAACAGTGGATCCACTTCTTCCTCTCGGAGCGCTGGCCACCAACGTCAAACATCCTGCAAGGTCCAAAGCAACCAGGCGTCAACCTGACACTGCTATTGACCAGGGGTGGGGTACACTGCTATTGACCAGGGGTGGGGTACACTGCTATTGACCAGGGGTGGGGTACACTGCTATTGACCAGGGGTGGGGTACACTGCTATTGACCAGGGGTGGGGTACACTGCTATTGACCAGGGGTGGGGTACACTGCTATTGACCAGGGGTGGGGTACACTGCTATTGACCAGGGGTGGGGTACACTGCTATCGACCAGGGGTGGGGTACACTGCTATCGACCAGGGGTGGGGTACACTGCTATCGACCAGGTGTGGGGTACACTGCTATCGACCAGGTGTGGGGTACACTGCTATTGACCAGGTGTGGGGTACACTGCTATTGACCAGGTGTGGGGTACACTGCTATTGACCAGGTGTGGGGTACACTGCTATTGAACAGGGGTCAACCGTACACTGCTTTGCTATTAAAACAGTAAAAGTGAAGCCCTGTGATGAGACCGCATTACTTAAGGTCTTGTATTCAGACAGCTCAGCTGATATTTAGAAAGTTCCTGTGTTGCACATTGCTGCTGTGCTGTGTTGTTCGACTGTGTAAAAGTCGTGTGGTAAGGTATTCTGGCACCCATCTGCTTTAACAGAAACGTCTAAGATGAACAAATACTGTCTGCTGTTATTGCAGAGAAAAAAAACAACAACTAATTATTCCGTTTTTAAGGAACAATTACATCACATGAAAGCAATTGGTGTTCCATAAATATGTTAATTAAATACATTAAATCAGTATACAGTTGTGTCATTGGTTTACCCAGGTTCCCTTAGTATCAATCATTAAGAAAAATAAGCCAAAACCATTTTAGTGTCAGTATATTGTTGGCCGTAAGCGTCGGTGTGACATCTGGTCCGGTCCACACCCTTCTGACTCACCCTTTCCTGATGCACTGATGCAGGAACTTGGGCTCACACACACACACACACACACACACACACACACACACACACACGCACACACGCACACACGCACACACGCACACACGCACACACGCACACACGCACACACACACACGAAAACAATGGTCCACTCACTTGAAGTGCAGGTCTTTAAAGGTGAAGTGTGTTTCCACGATGCCTGTGGTCTTCACTCTGGTCCTCAGAACATCCTGCTGTGTGGGGATGTAATCTGCTTTGGCTATCCTCTCCAGGTCGTTCAGATAGCTGGCACACACACACACACACACATTTACTAGTCTCACCAGGTTCAATGGATCCTATTCTTCAACACTTGAATTCCATCACTGTAACCCATAGTGAAGCAATATACCTGGTTAACACTCATCAATATTAATCACTCAGACCGTAACCCATAGCGATGCCTGGTTAAAACTCATCAATATAAATCAGTCACACCGTAACCCATAGTGATGCCTGTTTAACACTCATCAATATAAATCACTCACACTGTAACCCATAGTGATGCCTGTTTAACACTCATTGATATAAATCAGTCACACCGTAACCCATAGTGATGCAATATGCCTGTTTAACACTCATCAATATAAATCAGTCACACCGTTACCCATAGTGATGCCTGGTTAACACTCATCAATATAAATCAGTCACACCGTAACCCATAGTGATGCAATATGCCTGGTTAACACTCATTGATATAAATCAGTCACACCGTTACCCATAGTGATGCCTGGTTAACACTCATCAATATAAATCAGTCACACCGTAACCCATAGTGATGCAATATGCCTGGTTAACACTCATCAATATAAAGTGAATCACTCAGACCGTAAGTCACTTATTAAATAAGAGTCAGCCAAGTGACTGCCTCAAGTGCTTTCTATAAGATGAGTCAGAGATGCTGACAGACTGATGCAAGCCATCCACACACACGCTGGCACAGACGGGCACAGTAGCACCTAATCCCTGGGACAGTCATTACAGCAGGCTAACATGTACAACCATTGTGTTGGCTGTGGCGTTGCAGGTCGCCAGGGAGACACAGGGCAGCAGTTGTCAAGCATTAGTGTCACATTCCTCTCCTTTCACCTCAATCGGATTGCCAATATAATGATTTTAATTCAAGGCACTACGATCTGTTTGGCAGTGGCTATCTGTTCATATCAGCGGCTGGCAGACAGCTCCCGAAAGATGATTGGTCAGCTTTGTGTTCATAGCAGCTGACTCTCAGCCTGGGTGAGATGATTGACTTCCCGGTCCCCTACGCCCGGCCCTCCCGGTCCCCTACGCCCGGCCCTCCCGGTCCCCTACGCCCGGCCCTCACGGTCCCCTACGCCCGGCCCTCCCGGTCCCCTACGCCCGGCCCTCCCGGTCCCCTACGCCCGGCCCTCTCGGTCCCCTACGCCCGGCCCTCTCGGTCCCCTACGCCCGGCCCTCCCGGTATGTGAATGTGATGTTCTGGTTTGACATTTATAACGGTAAAACAAACATATAAAGGGAACCAACATGTTCCTGTTCAATCCCTTGTAGCTAAGGGGGCGAAATTGACAATACAAAACCAAGCTACATAAACAGATTTTCACATCACATTACAGTTAAAATATTTAGTGTTCCTGGATTTCTAGGAAATTGAAATAACTTTCTATGATACTAAATCCCAAAAGGGTTCTTCAAAAAAGTGTGACTTATGGCACATTTATCATCCCCACCAGAGGAACCAAGACTATTTCAGTCATTTCAGAACATTCACTGCCTTAGGAAGGAACTTCAGTCTAGATTTGGCCTTGAGTTGTTGGTAATTGTGTCTGCTGAAATATGATACGTTTACTAGTGTCATTATTAAATGTGATCTCCAGTATGATATGATATTATATGTGATCTCCAGTATGTAATTATATGTAATCTCCAGTATAATATGATATTATGTGTGATCTCCAGTATGTAATTATATGTAATCTCCAGTATAATATGATATTATATGTGATCTCCAGTATGTAATTAAATGTAATCTCCAGTATGATATGATATTATATGTGATCTCCAGTATAATATGTAATTAAATGTAATCTCCAGTATGATATGATATTATATGTGATCTCCAGTATGTAATTAAATGTAATCTCCAGTATGATATGATATTATATGTGATCTCCAGTATGATATGATATTATATGTGATCTCCAGTATGATATGATATTATATGTGATCTCCAGTATGATATTATATGATATTATATGTGATCTCCAGTATGATATGATATTATATGTGATCTCCAGTATGTAATTAAATGTAATCTCCAGTATGATATGATATTATATGTGATCTCCAGTATAATATGTAATTAAATGTAATCTCCAGTATGATATGATACTATATGTGATCTCCAGTATGTAATTAAATGTAATCTCCAGTATGATATGATATTATATGTGATCTCCAGTATGATATTATATGTGATCTCCAGTATGATATTATATGATATTATATGTGATCTCCAGTATGTAATTAAATGTAATCTCCAGTATGATATGATATTATATGTGATCTCCAGTATGATATGTTATATTATTCAAACTAATTTCATGTAAGTTTTCATGGAAAACTATCGTCTGAATGGTGAAGTGCTTCCATATGGTCAAGGTTCGTGTTAAGTATAGAAACCTGATTTTTTTTCTCTGTTGTTTTCTGATATTCTTCGTGTACCTCTTAAGATCTCCAGACAACCTATTCCTCTGTATCGTTGTCCTGATCACGTCATTTCATTGGTTTTCCCGACAACTAATGTTTTGTCAACCGGCATTTGAAATACACATTCTACGGCTATTTTTGTGTTGATTAATGCAGCTTTTCCATAAATACAGCGCTAAGGTGGGATTTTAAATGATATTTTATTATATTTTATTTCATTTGAGACATGCTCTTCTCAGCACTCCAATCCAACATGAATCATCCGTTTGAAAACATCATGCTTTAAACCCATCAAAGTGAATTGATTCCATTTTACCTCATCACACAGTGATTCGGGGAAATTTGAACTTCCAGGAATTTTCTCTGAGGTGGACAAACCCCCATTTAGAAAGCAATCGGTTTCTGAACGAAGTGATAAAACACAGAGAACATGCTCCCGTGACCTGTTAATCCCCTTAAGATATGGATGGGAGGACAGAATCCAGATTACAGGTGTACTAAACTAAACCCTAGTCTCCTAACCCAGATTACAGGTGTACTAAACCCTAGTCTCCTAACCCAGATTACAGGTGTACTAAACCCTAGTCTCCTAACCCAGATTACAGGTGTACTAAACCCTAGTCTCCTAACCCAGATTACAGGTGTACAAAACCCTAGTCTCCTAACCCAGATTACAGGTGTACTAAACCCTAGTCTCCTAACCCAGATTACAGGTGTACTAAACCCTAGTCTCCTAACCCAGATTACAGGTGTACTAAACCCTAGTCTCCTAACCCAGATTACAGGTGTACAAAACCCTAGTCTCCTAACCCAGATTACAGGTGTACTAAACCCTAGTCTCCTAACCCAGATTACAGGTGTACAAAACCCTAGTCTCCTAACCCAGATTACAGGTGTACTAAACCCTAGTCTCCTAACCCAGATTACAGGTGTACTAAACCCTAGTCTCCTAACCCAGATTACAGGTGTACTAAACCCTAGTCTCCTAACCCAGATTACAGGTGTACTAAACCCTAGTCTCCTAACCCAGATTACAGGTGTACTAAACCCTATGTGTGTGAAGTACGTTAGATACACGCGTGTATCCAGAATACGCTCGGCCACATCACTTCATTTGTTCATACTCATTGTATGAATTGTTTTATTTTATACCAATTACATTTCAATATCAATCCTTATTAATTTCAATATTTGGTTATGATTTAACAGTTCTAGATTCTAATTCTCACTACTAGTGTGTTGCTCTCCTGTTTAGGTTTTATTCCACATGTGATGTATGGATGAGCTCATTTAGAGGGCATGGCCAATCTGAATACCCAGCAGTGACATGTGATTGGAGGGGTACTCACTAGGCAGCAGAGTCATTAAGCTGGTACTCGCGGGCGCGGGTAAAACAACCCTGCACTCCTCCATCTGCCCACAGCCGGCGCATGGCGTTGGACAGGTCGTCTGGCAGGATGCCCTGCTCCTCAGCTGCCCCCGACAGGGCAAACAGCTGGCGGGCATCGTCCTGAGAGAGAGAGAGAGCGCAACAGACACAGCGTTAGGAATTAGCCCACACAAGAAGCCTCACCAACACCTGAACTAATCAACAGTAATACACCTGGCTGTGGTAAAGTGGAGAGTATATCAGGAAATAAGGTCTCACAAGATCAATGGAGCTGGTGACGACGATCACACAGTGTGAACTAAAGAACCATTAACCGCAGTCATCCGCTCGCAGTCATCCGCTCGCAGTCATCCGCTCGCAGTCATCCGCTCGCAGTCATCCGCTCGCAGTCATCCGCTCGCAGTCATCCGCTCGCAGTCATCCGCTCGCAGTCATCCGCTCGCAGTCATCCGCTCAGAGTCATCCGCTCAGTCATCCGCTCAGTCATCCGCTCAGTCATCCATCAGCTCTATTCTCTGGAGGCTGACGCAGAGTGCTCTGTGTGTCTGTGGGTCAGAGTGTGTGTGTGTGTGTGTGTGTGTGTGTGTGTGTGTGTGTGTGTGTGTGTGTGTCGGTGTGTGTGTGTCGTGTGTGTGTCGGTGTGTGTGTGTGTGTCGGTGTGTGTTCGTGTCGGTGTGTGTTCGTGTTCTAGCCAGCCGTACAGGGAAATCATCATTCAGAGAACCAGCCAAGGGCACTGTGACCCAGTGACAGAGTCCATGACAGCAGGGTGACTCAGATGTAATTGTACCGGTGAACAACTAGTTCTGAGCTCAGTCATACAATGTGGTGGAGGGTTTTAGGCTAGCATGTCCTCAGGCTGACGCACAGAACATGAGATGGCCGACAGAACATGCTCCACAGCTCCCACAGCTCCACAGCTCCACAGCCCCACAGCTCGGCTAACCCTCATTCCGTATCTCAACACTTTCAGTGGAAACTAACAAACTCCTGAAGCTCCACTGGATAGTGGCATGTAAACCCGGACATCCACCTAATTGGCTAATCTGTGTGTGTGCGCGCGCACGTGTCTCTCTCACAGTTCACGGACCGGTTAATGACTGACAAAAACGAGGAATGAAAACAACTCGGCAAACCAGGAGATCAAGGTCTCTCTAAAGTGGCTGACGGTGGTAACATTTGTTTTATGGGGACTGATTCTACAGCGTTGCCATGGAACCAGGGGGCAAACATTTATTGAGTATGAAAATAAAAAAACAAAATGCAACCACTATTGACAAATTATGTCATACTGTCATACTTGTTTAAAACATGTTAAGCAGCACCGCCTGTAATTAGCATTAATAGCTACATGGTGACAGGACAATAAAACGGAATCTCTGGACTGGCCAATCACAGAACTACGGTTGGAACGTGTCACATGCAGGTCATTTGGTTCAGTATGGCACATCTAATGACAGGTGTTCTGGGTATGATTCCTAAAGAGTTCTGCCATTAAATGTGAGCGCTACTACTTACTGTACATCTCCCTGGATAACAGCGTCTGTGTCACGAATGGGTGAGCTGTGTTGTCACAGGGTGTTTAGGGGAGAGCACTTCTGTGCATCATGTTGATTAGGAGCACAGCTGTGAGGGTTTTGCGTTTAGACAGTGGTGACATGACTCCCATTTTTCAGAGTGTAATCCAGCCCCGGGCTCTGATTGGCCCTGGTACAAGTGTGAACACACATCCCCAAACCAGGAATAAAAAATAACAAAGAACGACAATTTCCCCAGGATCTGTCTGCTTTGATAAAAGAATGAGATTGGTTTCCAGCCGGCTAAATTAACTGTGTGTGTGTGTGTGTGTGTGTGTGTGGCTTACCGCTCGAGCTGGGTCTTCGTAGTCAATCTTCAGGTTAGCCATGGCTTTGATGATGGCCATAATGGACTGGATAGTGTTGCTGTAGACCACAGCTCTATACTGCTTACACTCCTCTTCTGAGTAACCAGCCTCATGGATAATCCTGACAGACACGTCATATAAACACACATCAGAAACACACACACATGCATACACAGCCCCCAGACAAACAATATGGAACTTTAAAGACTAAGCCTCGTTTCCTCTCAAATTCAATTCAACAGAAACAATATAGTACATCTTTGCTGGATAGACAGGTGGAAGATAGATTCTTCACTTGTCAGCTAATTCAAATTTGCATCAAAAACATTCTGGTACTATTTGTAGTAAACAAAACATTCTGGTACTATTTGTAGTAAACAAAACATTCTGGTACTATTTGTAGTAAACAAAACATTCTGGTACTATTTGTAGTAAACAAAACATTCTGGTACCATTTGTACTAAACAAAACATGCTGGTACCATTTGTACTAAACAAAACATTCTGGTACCATTTGCACTAAACAAAACATTCTGGTACCATTTGTACTAAACAAAACATGCTGGTACCATTTGTACTAAACAAAACATTGTTGTACCATTTGTACTAAACAAAACATTCTGGTACCATTTGTACTAAACAAAACATTCTGGTACCATTTGTTCTAAACAAAACATTCTGGTACCATTTGTAGTAAACAAAACATTCTGGTACCATTTGTAGTAAACAAAACATTCTGGTACCATTTGTACTAAAGAAAACATTCTGGTACCATTTGTAGTAAACAAAACATTCTGGTACCATTTGTAGTAAACAAAACATTCTGGTACCATTTGTACTAAACAAAACATTACCGCCACAAGCTTCTGAGGAGTAGCTTGACGTAACTATTGACCTATTCAGTGGCCACGTCCAACTGGGTTTCTCAAACCACAACCCCTCACTGTTGTCAGTACAGTTTCAATTACATACCTTACAGTATTAGTCAACATGGTAAATCATTGGAAACAAGTTTAGAAATAAAATACTTTGCCCTATTGGCTGTGTATTTACCAGACTAGGAAAATAATGAATTGC
The DNA here is from genome assembly GCA_029465975.1 of Dallia pectoralis. NCBI lineage: Eukaryota > Metazoa > Chordata > Actinopteri > Esociformes > Umbridae > Dallia > Dallia pectoralis. Next base: position 17,713,208 of record CM055744.1, read on the forward strand.
AGAGCTAGGCCAATGTTAGCCACTATATCTATTATCAATATATATGTATCATATTTGTCTGGTTTACTTTAACTGCACAATAACATAATGGTTGTCTAGACGATGACATCCCAGCTGTGGAACTAAACAATGAAGAGTCCAACCACCAGGTCCACTTACTTCATCTGCTTCACAATGGTGCTCTTCCCCGACTCGCCAGCACCTGCAGAGAACAAAAACAGGCCAAAGATATAAATATGCTTCTGTGAGTGAGGAAATGTAAACAGCCAGCGCCACCGCCGAACATCTGGACCCTGGGAAACCCCACAACCCAACTCAGGCTCCATCCACATGTTATCCCTTCACAGAGTCAACTCTCTATATTATATTTATCCAACCACTCCCGATCCAGTTACAGCCCAACGGCCAGTCAATACAGAACTGTTACAGTATGCTTTCATTGTAGCATGTTCCTGCCACTGAGGCTAATACGATGTATCAGTCTCTCAGAAGGTGTCACTGAGTTTCTTGTTCTCCGGTAGCTCCTGTGGCAGCAGCACGTCCGGTGTCTAAACTTCAGAGGGATGTGGTGGAGCTGAGACTCGCCCAGCCCACATCTGCCCACTTTATCGTCATTATTATTTATTGAAAACGTCTGAGTGCCTCCGCAAACAGGACATGGGGCCTTTCTTATCTGTCCTGTTTATTAGTCACAGACCTGCTGGCAGAAGAGGCTAAAGCATCCTCACAGTCTCAGTCTGCAGGAGGGAACTTCATAACTCCGTACTCCGTACACACCACACACACCACACACACACACCACTGTGTCGAACCTGCTTCCAGTAAACAACACACGTTCGTTTTATGTTCAGGCTCCACAGGAGGTTCATGGAGGTCGTTTCTACCCCTGAATATATACAGTAATGTTAGGTAGTTGGCAAGAGGACAACAGTAGTGTGGATAGAACTAGTATGGACTGAACTAAATGAAGACAACAGTAGTGTGTATAGAACTAGTATGGACTGAACTAAATGAAGACAACAGTAGTGTGTATAGAACTAGTATGGACTGAATGAACTGAAGAAGAAGAAGACAGTAACAATATTCTACAACATTATTCTACAATTGGAGCCTCTGTCATGTAGCATCCAATCACAGTGATGAAGACAAACCATCCGTACAGTGTGGTACCCTACTGGCCAATCACAGTGATGAATACAAACCATCCTTACAGTGTGGTACCCTAACTGGCCAATCAGAGACACAATCTCAGCCCCTCTGCCACCCAATGTTGACAAAATCACCATTCATAACATTTTTGATAAACTGCTTCGGGATCAGGCTCTGAGCTAATGGGCAGAAATAAAGGTAGCAGAAGTTGAGGACAAGCATCTTCAAAACTTCAAAATCTTAATAACATTAATCAATGTTAACAGATGAAGGAATATAAACATGAGTTATTCATGTGGTAGTATCACAAATACTAGAGCAAATATGCAGAAATATCAACAAAATGTTCCCATAAGACATTGTGTTTGTCATAAAACGCTACGTTATTTTGTGTGTGATGGTTATGACGTACAAAGAGTTAAGGACTCCATTTATCCTATAAAAATGATTACAGTCAAAAGTTTGTGTTACTTTTAAAAAAGAAGCACTCAAGCATTTTGGCAGTTCTTTTAACTGTGAGTTGTTGCACTGAAATTACTTTCCAACTCTTCCAACAACTTTCATCATCAAATTCCAACTATTCAAATTCCAATAGTCATCATATTATTCCAACTATTCCAATAGTCATCATATTATTCCAACTATTCCAATAGTCATCATATTATTCCAACTATTCCAATAGTCATCATATTATTCCAACTATTCCAATAGTCATCATATTATTCCAACTATTCCAATAGTCATCATATTATTCCAACTATTCCAATAGTCATCATATTATTCCAACTATTCCAATAGTCATCATATTATTCCAACTATTCCAATAGTCATCATATTATTTCAACAATTAAAATAGTCATCATATTATTCCAATAGTCATCATATTATTCCAATAGTCATCATATTATTCCAACTATTCCAATAGTCATCATATTATTCCAACTATTCCAATAGTCATCATATTATTCCAACTATTCCAATAGTCATCATATTATTCCAACTATTCCAATAGTCATCATATTATTCCAACTATTCCAATAGTCATCATATTATTCCAACTATTCCAATGGTCATCATATTATTCCAACTATTCCAATAGTCATCATATTATTCCAACTATTCCAATAGTCATCATATTATTCCAACTATTCCAATAGTCATCATATTATTCCAACTATTCCAATAGTCATCATCTTATTCCAACTATTCCAAGGGTCATCATCTTATTCCAGCTGTTGGACGTAGAACAGAACATGATCGGTTCAGAATAGAGGCACAAAAAGACACCTTCAGACCACATGGTTTAGAAGTTTGGGTCAAATGTAAACAGGTGCCTCCAGAAAGAGATTGAATTAATGTAGAACCCCAATACAGAACCACAGGGCTGGACACAGAGGATACAGTCACCTGTTAGGAAGTTAGGAACCACAGGGCTGCGCACACACACACACACACACACACACACACACACACACACACACACACACACACACACACACACACACACACACACACACACACACACACACACACACACACACACACACACACACACACACACACACACACACACACACACACACACACACACACACACACACACACACACACACACACACACACACACACACACACACACACACACACACACACACACACACACACACACACACACACACACACACACACACACACACACACACACCTCCCATTTGCCAATAGCAAATACAACCTTTGGAGTACCTTCACGAGGCCATTATGGAACACTAAATACATTACATGACATATTGTTGTCAGAAACTCCTACCCTGAGAAACATCCATTCAATACATCTAAAGATGTCAAAACAGCATGACAATAACTGGGTAGTAGTAAGTACACATTACTCAAAATGAGACGAAGGCATTAGAACCCAGGCTAAAGGGGCGGGCATTAAAGGGGAATCTGGTTCCACCAATGAGGTGCCAGGACTTCTGGAAGATATTGTGAGCTGAGGACAGCACAAAGGAAAAGCATATCTTTACTGTACACAATTCTCTCTTCCATACTGACCTCACAAAATCTGTTAAGTGTCTGTATTGTCGATGGTTGAAGTACTATGAAAAATGGGTAAGACAAAACCCAGAGTCACACACACTACAAGCCAGAAAGAGAACACCAATATTTTATGTATCGGTCAAACTGCAAAATATAGTGACAGAACAATTATAGCCTGCCCACATACAGCAATCATTCACACGCCCACACACACGTGTGTACTAGCACATACACTCAATTATACATCAGGCCAGTCTCAGACTGACAGACAGAATAGAGCTGTCAACTAGAACAGGTTTTCTAAACAGTCAACTTTAGCGCATCAAAATGCAACTAAATCAATCACTGCCCAACGTTCCCTCCTGCCAACAGACCTGATGTGGACCTCAATCATGTGTGATAATCTGAGAGTGGAGCCAGTAGAAGACAGAGATGTCAGACAGTGAGACCAGTAGAAGACAGAGATGTCAGACAGTGAGACCAGTAGAAGACAGAGATGTCAGACAGTGAGACCAGTAGAAGACAAGACAGATGTCAGACAGTGAGATCAGGCTAGACTAAAAAAAACAGAAGATTCCACCAATATGGGCAAAATAAATACAGGTTGCTGCCTGGCAACTGGACAATACCGACTCTAGTTGAGGTCACACCCACTGACTGGAGCTGGGTTGAGAGGCCATTTTCCCCAAAAAGCCAGAAGAAAAAGCAAAGCAAGAAAAGGGTCCAGCTCTGCTCCATAGTGCATTTGAATGAGATTAGTAAGGATCTGTATGTCTGTCACGCTTACTTCACCTTGCCCTCACTGAATCAACAAAAGCACAGGCAGTAGTTAGGTCCTGGAAACGGCCTCATTATCAGTCAGGCCCAGTGTGGACTGGCAAGAGCAAAGGCACAGAGAACAAACCAAGACAGAAGAGCCAATACCAGGTTGGGTTGTGCCAGGATGCCCACTGGGGTAAATGAGAACCAGCTGCAGTGCAAACCCAGAGCCAAGTCTATGCAGTGTGGAGCAAAAACAACATATAGATCTGACACGGACATTAACACAGCAGCCAGAGAGAGAGAGGGGGGCAGAGAGAGAGAGAGGAGAGAGAGGGGGACAGAGACAGAGAGACAGAGACAAGGACAGAGAGAGAGACAGAGAGAGAGAGAGAGGGGGGGAGAGAGAGAGAGACAGAGAGAGAGAGAGGGGAGGGGGGAGAGAGAGTCGGAGAGAGAGAGTCGGAGAGAGAGAGTCGGAGAGAGAGAGTCGGAGAGAGAGAGAGAGAGAGAGAGACAGAGAGAGAGAGGAGCAGCTCACAAATACACTGCCTGAGTCCCAGTTAATTCTGAAGAACTTTATCTAGATTGGGAGTTGTTCTGGAAAACATTGCACGCAACAACCCCCTGAGCACACAGAAACAAACAAAGGAAAAAGTTCAGTTTACTCGCAATTCCTGGTGGGCAAATTCCTGGTTTTCACTATCTGGTAGAGCGGGTCTTAACTGAGAGCCCATAGCTGGATGTGAGAGCTGCCGTGTATCACGGCACAACTCCCCTGTGAGCACACAGGCCACAGAGCAAAGACACTAACAGTGTTACTCCACCTCAGGGACCATTCTCTGCATCTGACCCAAGGGAGAGATGGAGCAGGCGTTCATTAATTAAAGTGTATAAAGGTTAGGGTTAGATGCAACATGCTTATTATGGGCCTCTGTGGGACCGGTTTGAACTCTGGGATCTATTAGAGATGAGACGTCTGTATAACAGTAGATAAGAGCAGGTCCGGTCAGGGTGGTGCGGGTCCGGTCAGGGTGGTGCGGGTCCGGTCAGGGTGGTGCGGGTCCGGTCAGGGTGGTGCGGGTCCGGTCAGGGTGGTGCGGGTCCGGTCAGGGTGGTGCGGGTCCGGTCAGGGTGGTGCGGGTCCGGTCAGGGTGGTGCGGGTCCGGTCAGGGTGGTGTGGGTCCGGTCAGGGTGGTGCGGGTCCGGTCAGGGTGGTGCGGGTCCGGTCAGGTGGTGCGGGTCCGGTCAGGGTGGTGTGGGTCCGGTCAGGGTGGTGCGGGTCCGGTCAGGGTGGTGTGGGTCCGGTCAGGGTGGTGTGGGTCCGGTCAGGGTGGTGTGGGTCCGGTCAGGGTGGTGTGGGTCCGGTCAGGGTGGTGGGTCCGGTCAGGGTGGTGCGGGTCCGGTCAGGGTGGTGTGGGTCCGGTCAGGGTGGTGTGAAGACTACAGCTGCTAATTAACTTACGGCTAAACAACCCCCTGTATTGGTCATTTAGTGGCACAACTTCTAATAATACTTAAACGCAAAAAGTTAAGTTTAGGTATAAAAAATAGTTTATTAAGTTAAAGGTTTAGGTATGGCTATGGTTTATGGCTAGGAAATAGGAAAAATATTTGAGAATTAGGTCTGAGGTCCCCACAAGGATACAAAACAAATGTGTGTGTGTGTCCGGTGAGACAGAGGACACACAAAGGCACCAGTGTGGGGTGATGCTGGCACCAAGTACAGGACAGCTACTGTTGACTTCCATTTAGACCACCGGCACCTCACACACACCCCACACCTCCCCCACACCTCCCCCACCACCACATCACAAATAAACACTATAATAGACATTAACACAGAGGTGGAAAGAAATAAAGATGACTAGATCTACATATATACACCATATATGTTAGTGATTAACAGATCAGGAACAAAAATCAGATACCTGAATAGAAACCAAATGACAAAGGACACCGTTATTCAGTTGTACTAGTTAATCCATGTCTGAATATCCATCTCTTAAGTGTGAGGCAGAGTAGTAATACCGATATAAAAGTAATAAAATCACAGTAAAATAGTTTTATTATCATCAGGATCACCAGTGAAAACAAATAATGGATTCAATTGAGTTTTGCTTCATCAACTTCACTACTGTGTCAGCATTGTGATTGTATTTGCTCACTTGGCAAATACAATATCCACCGTAGATATATACATCTAAGAGCAGATGAGGACAATAAGTTGACTGCTCTTTGATCTAGATTGAAATACTGGATACAATAACAAATTATAATATAATAATACATTTTCCAAAACTCTCAAAAACTTGAGAGGATGGAGGATGTGGAGAAATGGTTCCCGGCTAATAAACGATCATGCTGGACTAGCATCCAAATTCTAAATAATAATTATCAGCATTCAGCATGGTCTCCATAGAGACGTGCCATAAACCGATACCATATTTCCTTGTAAGCCTTACCCTGCACTACATGGTGACAAAACAACCAGGACCTGTCAGAGTGTAGAGTTGCTTCCAGCTGCACGGGCACTTTAACCAAAGAACAGCTGGTAAACAGTCATTACATGCATTTGTCTTTATTAGCCACGTGCTAGACACGTGCTATAAAGACTCTGCGTTGACTCTTCCACTTTGGACATGCTGACCAGGGCATCACTAAGGTGCTCTGTGGCTTGTTATTGTAGCTAACAGCAGTAGAGATACGTTCTCCAGAGCACAGAGGCGGAAACAGATGAAAAAGTAATAAAGGCTAGGCTACGGTTGGACAAAGAATTAGCGCCACATGGAAGGAAGTCTGGATAGATGATACTGTATTCATGTATGCTTTAAACTCACATGAAATAGACACAGTCAGAACATAGAACAGACGTTTAGAAACTTTTGCTAGGTCTTTCTTCTGAATGCAGTATACCAGAAAAGGCTGCAGGTTTAGGTTCTATAGACGGTCAGTTCTTCAAATTGAGGCCAAACCCCAAACAACATGGCTTCTGAGGTCTCAGGAGTTCTACATGTCAGCAGGAAGGCAGGAGTTGTTCTGAATGACTTGGTGTTACTTCCTATTTCCCAGCCAGCGGCGGCGGTGTCATGTGGGAGTCTCCTTCATTACTCAGGGGGGCCACGGTGAGACAGGGGAGACAGGGGGGAGACAGGGGGGCCACGGGGAGACGGGGGGGCCACGGGGAGACGGGGGGGCCACGGGGAGACGGGGGGGCCACGGGGAGACGGGGGGGCCACGGGGAGACGGGGGGGCCACGGGGAGACGGGGGGCCACGGGGAGACGGGGGGGGCCACGGGGAGGCCACGGGGGAGACGGGGGGCCACGGGAGACAGGGGGCCACGGGGAGACAGGGGGCCACGGGGAGACAGGGGGCCACGGGGAGACAGGGGGGCCACGGGGAGACATGGGGGCCACGGGGAGACATGGGGGCCACGGGAGACGGGGGGCCACGGGGAGACGGGGGAGACAGGGGGCCACGGGGAGACGGGGGGATATGGGGGAAACAGGGGGGCCACGGGGAGAGACAGGGGGGCCACGGGGAGAGACAGGGGGAGACAGGGGGAGACAGGGGGCCACGGGGAGAGACAGGGGGCCGGGGAGAGACAGGGGGCCACGGGGAGAGACAGGGGGGGGGAGACAGGGGGCCACGGGGAGACAAACAGAAGGAACAAGTGAACAGGTAAAAAAGCAATGGTCCATGGAGACTTTCCTCAGTGTCATGCCTTCACAGCGAGCGGTCTGGAAGGTAATCTGTCCTGACTAGCTGATGGGTAGAGCACCATCATCATTACTGTCTAATAACGACAACATGAGAGACGGAAATAGATTTAGAAATAAGTAAGTTTGATGAAATGCTCTAAAGCACTCTAACGTGTTCAAATGAATTTCTCCTAAAGCAATCATTCTCCGTTCCCCTGGCAACAGCCTTTCTTCTCCACGTACCACAACTACCCATTCCATATAATAATGACACACACACACACACACACACTATAATTATGAAACAATGTGCCAGTCTAAAGGGTAGGTGAGGAGAGATGTGGCCCTGGAGACAATAGAAGAGCCACAGTAACATCAGGCCCTGTTCGGTTCTACTGTGACTGGCTAATGAAGGATGTGTCTGTACCCTGGAAAGACCGGCAGTGATCTGATATGGAGTGGTTAGCATCAGGTCAGAACTACACTACCATGGAGTGGTTAGCATCAGGTCAGAACTACACTATGATTAGGCCACTACATGATTAGGCCACTACATGATTAGGCCACTACATGATTAGGCCACTACATGATTAGGCCACTACATGATTAGGCCACTACATGATTAGGCCACTACATGATTAGGCCACTACATGATTAGGCCACTACATGATTAGGCCACTACATGATTAGGCCACATGATTAGGCCACATGATTAGGCCACTACATGATTAGGCCACTACATGATTAGGCCACTACATGATTAGGCCACTACATAATTAGGCCACTACATAATTAGGCCACTACATATAGCAGGACAGGTGCTTTGTACATACCGCTTGTTCACCACCAACCAACATTAATAGATTCTCTTATCTATATAAACTATTACAAGCATGTTAACAATACAATTTTACTTTCCCACTTTTCCTATTTTATTACAATTAAATTAAATGTATAATACAACGTTTTGATTCTAGAATTATATTGTATAAACATTATTTGACTGAAGTGGCAAGTTATACGATATGATTTGAAAATGTTAGAATGAGTAGAAAAACTTACATCAAACATACTTTAAACATGTATAGACTTGCGTTGACTGAGGTCACCTGAAAAAAATTGTAAATATGTATGATTGTAGTTTGTTTTCCGCTTGCTAGAATTAAATAACCTCAGATGTCGCCATAAAGTCTCACTGACACACACACACACACGGACATTAAATACTCCAAACTGAAAGGCCATCGATCAAAGAACAGACATGGGCAACAGAGGCTGCCAGTAGCCTTCTTTTAAGTTCACAGCGAACCAATCACAACCTTTTCTGACACCCCTGAGGAAACGGATGCCTTGAAGCTAAGAACGAGAAACACCGGATAGAGCTGACAAGGTGGTCAGAAAGTAGACACCAACTGATGTTATTCAAATGTCACATTAATACCCAGTCACATGACCTTCAGATGCCTTTAGCAGTCAACTCAGGCTCGTTTACAGAAGGTTGTTCGTATAAAAGCCAGACTCCTGAATAATCCCAAAAACATGTACACATAAAATGTTTAAAACATATTGCTCTGTTGGAAGGTCAATGATTTTACATTAAAAGGTGCGTGTGTGTGTGTTTATATTGAGACTAGGTAAATCTCTCTTCAGTCCCCTGTAATAAAGCCTGTATTCACTCCATTTTGATAAATATGTGGCTAAACCCAGATGAATCTTGTACAAACTTGTGTAGCAGTAGGTTTTGCTTTGCTGACCCTACATTACATCAACCGGAGAAGGTTTAGTGTAAGAAGATGATTATGTCTGTCAAGACAGACCTGAGGCAATAAAAACTTTAAATCAGCCTAATTCAAAACCTACAGAAACCTTTACCTGGCAATTAAAGATCCAATTAGCTAATTAGCCAACATGTCATGGATTGATGGATTACCCTGTTTGGGAACAAGCAAGATGCTCAGGCAGACCTCAACCTTATTAAAACATTATTGAAAAGTGCCAAGTTGTCCCAACAAAAAAAGCGTAATGAAATGACCACAGATGAGAAGTGTAAAAAAACGTACAACGATAGGCAAACAATAGCCAGATTCTCGATGAGTCCTACATTGAACAAACATTATGCTAAAGAGGAAGGTTCACAAGAGAAGCCCACAGAGTGCAGTTTACCACAGGGCACAGACAGGAAGTGGACTTGACACTGCGAATCGCTCTGTTAAGCCCTCTCTGTGAAAACGTTTGGAGAAAACAAAACACAGGAAATTAAAAAAAGGTTGGAGTCTTTCTTTACAGATCAAATATCTTCCTTAAACGGCATGAGATTAAGGCACGTAACGCATTTTCCCGAATTAAATATTTATTGAGAACCATGGACATCATGGAAACAGCAGCACCATGTGTGTTGGAGAGCAGGGAACTAGATGAACTAAACCACATTCAGACAAACTGGAGCCAAGTAGCTTAACCAGTAAAGAAGCTCAGTACTTCTTGCCATATAATGGCATAGTGAACCCACTGCTTAAACTAAATTTGGGAAATTCTAACATTCTCTGTCTTCAAATGCCCCCCCCCCCCATCCATCCAAAAAAACTAACCAAAACTTGCTTTTATAGAACAGAAGGCCTTGCAAACATTGTGCATTACAAAATGTTCAATAAAATGCATTGACAATCTGTTAAATCTGAAATGTCAACGACTCAACTCAAGATCAGCTGGCAAATCCTTAGTCTTCCACCGTGGAAAAAAAGGCAGTTCCGTTTAAGTGTCATCAAATCTGTGATTCTGTCATTAATTGCTCTGGCCTTTGGGTTGCCTCTAGCGAACCTCCTGCAGTTTTCCGGTTAAATACTACCTCATTAGCTTCTCTTTTGAGTGTACCATCGCTGGCTCCTTTATTTAGCTTGAATACATGTGCGTTGAAATGACGACATTACAGGTCACTTGAACGATTTCTTGTGTTCAAACTCGTAGCCTTTTCCCTCTTCCTGGAATCTTTTTGCGGAACATGCATTGAACATCTCAATGGTGACGTCTTCTAATAACTCCTTCTGGTCTACACCAGCCTCAACCACGTGCAGCAGTTTGACGTAATGAGCATCTAGAAGTAATTTAAATAATCTTAGCTATCGTCATAAGAAACAGAGAAATGTGCTAGCCATTTAAGTGTAAAACACCATACCAGGTTCAACATGACCCACATTGCATTTCTAACACTAAACTAAGTTGATACGGTAACCATGGCAACCCTGGATGTCAGTCCAAATCCGAGGCACATGTGGCAGATCGACCTGAAGTGTTCAGCTCAATGACGACTCAAAACTCACACAAAAAGTACAAAATAATTCAATAGCCAGATTCTAGGCAGGAAAAAAGCGGACGTGGCAAAACTGTAGCAGGAGGAAACAAAGAGGAAATGCTTCAACAGCTCAAAAGGCTCTACTTCATGGTAGCTGGAGAAAATGCACTTATATTCATGGTGGCGCAGAGTGAGGAAATGTTAACTTAATACATAAACTGTCAAAATGATATATAGATGAATGCCGACTAGCCAAATACGCCCATACCATCTGTTCACTGATTCGGCTGAATCGGCAATCTGAAGAGAACGTAAAAGAAAGAAATGAGGTGGATAAAATGAAAAGCACCTGATTCATAAAAATACAATTATGTGAAAGACAGTAGCAGCGGAAAAAAAACTGCACGCTAATAAATGGAGAGGTACAGCATTCCAGGTAAAGATTTCCGATTACCGTCATATCGTTTAACAGCGCGCAAAGGTAGTGTCAGTCTACCCCGTGACCAGTCAGTCTGTACTGACACAATCCCCAGTGTCAGACACGCAACTGGTTGTGAAAGACACGAGATGTGGCCTCTCGCTAGTACGCCAACGTTTTATTCTCCTCAAAAACAGAAGAAACCACAGCCAAGTGCCATTTGTCTGCCAGTGCTTTAATACTGTTGTGAAATGCATCTAGAATGAAGGTACAGTACTGGTACTATTGCAACAGAACTGGGAGATGTAATATAATGGCAGCAACAGTGACCTGGACCACTGCCTACTAGCCTGTACATATCTGATAGGTACTGTGCGTGCGCGTGCGTGCGTGTGCGTGAACACAGAGCAGGTTGGCCACCACTAACAGACCACTCTTTGTGTATCTCACACTGCCCAGGGACAACAGCCGGGGCCACTAAAGCTTTACTAGCTTCATTTGGTTTCCTTTTGTTTACTCTACTTCCTTCCAGACCAGCCGCTCTCCCTGCAGCTGACTGGAGCAACAGCCTCTGCTCTCTGAGGGAACAACGAACCGTAGGAGAGGAGACGAGGATCAGGAGGAGAGTGACGAGGAAGAGGGAAAGAGTGGGTGTATGTAGGCTAGACACACATGGATAACTCATGACAACACATGACAAACACAAGAATCTGCCTGTTGAAATGAAGACCTCAGTGAGCTACAGAGCACAGAGACAACACATGACAAACACAGCACATTCTTAAACTGCTTCTCTAGGAGCCATAAATAAGAGTTGATTACAACCCCCAGATGAACCACAATGAGGCCTGACAAAAAAAACATTCCAGACACACAGAGGAAAACAGGCGATAACAAAGGTTTTTAATATTCGCAAGCGAGAACCACTTGAGCATTGGTGATTTTTACAAATTTTTGTCTTGGTTTTGCCTAGTGCCACAGCTGTCTAATGTTGGGTGTTCTGTCTCTTTAAGAGGCAGACTGACAGGCCGGGCCCACACCAACTTACTGCAGGGGGAAGTTGAGGTTGGAAAAGAAAACGGAAGAGTGAAGGGTGCATCTACATCAAATTAAATTCCCAGTCAACTGATTTAATATATACATAAGGGGCTTTGTGTTGCTTCTGGAATAAACTCTTATGTTAGTAACTGGATCCTATGAAAGCTTTTCGGGTTTAATCATGGTTTTACTTTGTACTATATTTGCTGTTACATTTTTTCTTGTCAGGAAGTTACATTATCTGGTTGTACACAAAGAACATGGTCCACTTCAGTCAGTGGCTGGAATGTTTTATAGATTTAAATGTTCATAGACTTAATTAAAGTGAAGAGAAAAGAAAATGGCCCTTTTAATAAGAGGACACATGTTGAAGCTACGCCTGGGGGGAGCATAAAGCACAAAATGTATCATGTCTAGAAGCCATAACCATAATCTAGAAAATAGAAGGAAAAAAAGTCTGAAATGTGTATTTGTTGAACGTCCAGAAATGTAATGGTAAACAACAGGTGGATGAACTTTAGTATCCGTTTAGTAAATAACAAACCTTAAATGAGCTGGCTCACTAAAAGGCTTGTGTAATAAATATTGGAGTAGAAATTAGAGATAAGTGTGTTTTTTAACACACACACACACACACACACACACACTCCAAACTACCCCTCCACTTTCCGGCGAAGTCAGCAGGAAGTAGTGAGCACTGCAGTAGCAGTTCCTCTATGTGACTTAACTGTGGGCACGGCTTAAAAAACAAATAGGCCCATGCACACAGCAGTTCAGATGTCATTAAATCTCACGTGCACACGCCTGTGCACACAGCAGTTCAGGTGTCCTGTAATCTCACGTGCCATATTGATTTACCTTCATTTATAGAAGTCAACTGTGATCAAGGTCCCTTCTACAGCAGTCCTGTACCACAACAATCACAAGTGACAATAAAAATAAGATTCTTAAAAGGTCACATGAAACATAAACCTTAAGATCGCTCTGAATGACTTTGGGGCTCCAGCACTATCCAGTCATGAGATCATGCTGAGTAGCTGATGGTCTCCCAGACAAACTAAAGCATATAACCGATAGTGACGAGTGCACCAGTGATACAAGCCAAGACCAGATGACAGACTGCATCTAGAGATTTCAGTACAGAAGCTGAGCCATGCATCTATTACTATAGAGCTTTCAGTACAGAAGCTGAGCCATGCATATATTACTATAGAGATTTCAGTACAGAAGCTGAGCCATGCATATATTACTATAGAGATTTCAGTACAGAAGCTGAGCCATGCATCTATTACTATAGAGATTTCAGTACAGATGCTGATCCATGCATATATTACTATAGAGATTTCAGTACAGAAGCTGAGCCATGCATATATTACTATAGAGATTTCAGTACAGAAGCTGAGCCATGCATATATTACTATAGAGATTTCAGTACAGAAGCGGAGCCATGCATTAATTACTATAATGTAGTAGCAACCCAAGTTGTTTGCACATCCCGTGTGGATCCTGACATGACAGACATGATTTATTCTTATGACAGAAACCAATTTTAGTCTTTCCCTAACGTGTGTTTTCAGATTCTCTTATGTGATTTTTGTAACAGTTGGAAAACGGACTGCAGCATCTTATTAAAGAGCCCAACCATATAAAAGTGTTGCCGTCAGCATAAAATAGAAACTTTGTACACAGATGAGCCAAAATAAATGTGCCCACATTATGGAACCCTGACTTGTCTGTGGTTACCCAGTCATCTGACCAGAACAAGACGGTCCTTGTTAAACTCTCTCAGCTCAGTAATTCTGCCCATTTCACCTGAAACATGTTGACTACGAGAAACTGACTGTTCGCTCACCATCTAATCCACCCAGACCTTCACATTATGCACCTTAGAAGATAATCACCGTTATTTGCTTCAGCTGTGAGTTATCCACTTTTTGGCTCATCATCAATGAATAATTCATTAATGAATAATATAGGAATCACATTTTAATCTCACGGAACACTTTGGAGGACTAAAAGAAATGCACATTTAATCCTAAAAGCATTGTTCTGTTACTGTTCTGATACATTTTAAAAGCAGAGGCAACTGTGGGCCGAATAAAATCATCTTCTATAACATAATTGAGTGATGGATTGTATCTAACACAGTATACAGGTCAACAGAGTAACATATCTTAAATCCTTATCCAAGGCTTTGACACTCTCACGGCCAGGGTAGTTGATGTGGCAGCGCTGAGCCCAGAACTAAAACCAGATTGAAATCAGTTCAGAATTAAATGTTCTGATCAAAAAGGAACATAACTGGTTATTTACCAACGCCTCTATGATTTGATCAAGAGGTGATTTTATTTCTGTGTTTACGGAGAGCTTTTATTTCTACATGGAATCAGTTAATTAAATAATTAAACTTAGTCATCCAGTGCGAGACAAAGTTCAGTGGGGAAAATAATTAAAAGCGGTTAAATGCAATCTAACGATTCTGAATGTGTTTTTGCTGCAGATCTCAGAAATTAATTGCATTGGGACGGTGAAAACAACTTATATGTAATAATATCTGTGCTCACTTACATCTGGGTAAATGACAAATGCAAATAATAAGACAATATCACAAACGTAAATATAAAAACAGAAGAGACGATGCCGATTTTCTAGAAATAAGTTGTCAGCAAATAATCTGTCTGATTAAGTCTTTTCTAGTGTGTGTGTGTGTGTGTGTGTGTGTGTGTGTCTGTCCTCACTTTTAATGTCAGCATAAACAGAATAAACAAACAAATTCCAAGTCTCTGAGTCATCACTCTGCTTTCTTCCGTCTCTCCTCTTTTCTGCATATACTCTCATCTTGAAGGTCACAAACAGCTTCATTTCCGCTGTACTAGGAATGAGTGAAGTCAATTGTGACATATTTTTGATCCTCTAGCTGTAGACTAATCACGTTTCTATTTACAACACTTTGACATTTCACTTAAGGCCTGAACAGATGGAATCAGGAGATACAGAAAGAAGAAACTCACTGGACATTTCCTGGTTCAGAACTTGTTCCATTATCGCAAGCCATCATCCAGCTTTTCCCCATTACATTTTCCCAAACACACGGAATCCAATTCCACCTACATTTCATCCATAGCCGTCCCACATTTCACCACAAACACTGGAAGAGTTAGCAGCAGTTTTACAACATCACTAGAACATCTAGATTGACTGTTGAATGACAGCTGTATAGAACATCTAGATTGACTGTTGAATGACAGCTTTATAGAACATCCAGATTGACTGTTGAATGACAGCTTTATAGAACATCCAGATTGACTGTTGAATGACAGCTTTATAGAACATCTAGATTGACTGTTGAATGACAGCTTTATAGAACATCCAGATTGACTGTTGAATGACAGCTTTATAGAACATCCAGATTGACTGTTGAATGACAGCTTTATAGAAGATCTAGAACTAATGATTAAGTTAAGACATGATTGATTTGTTACATTTGTTACCTCTCTCTTGCTCTCCCTCCCTCCCACAGTCACTCCACCCTCCCCCAGTCACTACACCCTCCCTCCCCCAGTCACTCCACCCTCCCCCAGTCACTCCACCCTCCCCCAGTCACTACACCCTCCCTCCCCCAGTCACTACACCCTCCCCCAGTAACTACACCCTCCCCCAGTCACTACACCCTCCCCCAGTCACTACACCCTCCCCCAGTCACTACACCCTCCCCCAGTCACTACACCCTCCCCCAGTCACTACACCCTCCCCCAGTCACTACACCCACCCCAGTCACTACACCCACCCCAGTCACTCCTCCCTCCCTCCCCCAGTCACTCCACCCTCCCTCCCCCAGTCACTCCACCCTCCCCCAGTCACTACACCCTCCCTCCCCCAGTCACTACACCCTCCCCCAGTAACTACACCCTCCCCCAGTCACTACACCCTCCCCCAGTCACTACACCCTCCCCCAGTCACTACACCCACCCCAGTCACTACACCCACCCCAGTCACTCCTCCCTCCCTCCCCCAGTCACTCCTCCCTCCCTCCCCCAGTCACTCCTCCCTCCCTCCCCCAGTCACTCCACCCTCCCTCCCTCCCCCCAGTGGCTCTTCCTCTCACCTTCCTCATATAATGAGGGGTCAGGCATTAGCGCTGTGTTTGTATTGGGTCAGTTTTGAGCGATTATTTACACCCTCACAGAGCCCTACTAACTTACTCTTACACTTCCTGCCTGACAGGAAACACTGCTCTGCTTCACAGCCCCGCCCTTCCTGCTCCCCAGACCAGGAATCAGGCAGACACCGTCATACAGTCACAGGCTGTCTGTCTTCTTCTTCCTCTTCCATCCTGTCTTTTACTGCACAATTTCTCACCAACCTACAGATGACTCATTTGATAACACCACCAACATGTTGCAGTGAAGTGATTGGCAGCCTGGCTGCCACGTCCCGTCCAATCACCTACCTGGCACAGAGCCACCAACCTGACCCAGAACCACCAGCTCTCTCCAGCCTTCTGCCCCTCAGGAGGTCACGCCCAAACCACTGTGCCTCCTGAACCAGTGAGACACGTGGCTCATCTGCTGAAACACTTACAGGCCGAGTGAGTCTTGGGATTACACACGTGGCCAGGCTGATGTGTGTGCACAGGGCTGTAATTACATGGTGGAAACAGCAAACCCCTCTGCAGGGTAGAGCTCTGTATTTAGAATGTGCGGTGGTGGGAGAGTGGGAGGAGACTAAGGTGGGTGGGGTTCGGTCACAAAGTCTGTTTGAACAGAGAATACTTGTCCAATCTTAAAAACAAAGTCTACTTCTGCACCAACCTGAACCAAATGAAAACAAAATTAAACCCTGGCTGATACACTCTATGCTTTTTGGATTCGAAGACAATGTTGGGGTGTGGAGGAAAAAACACAGCAGGATTTGGCAAAACACACAAAACTAGAATTACTGAAGCAATAGCCGCAATATCGAACTTTGTGTGACTTCTGAAATCTTACAAAGACAGGAAGGATGACATTACGGTCATGTCTGAATGAAATACTGTTGAAATAATATGAGCTGGGGAAGATGTTAGACGACTCACAACACATTTTATTTATTAAAAAAAAAGAGTGGATAATCGAACACACCAATACTTTAGCAATAACTTGAAGACTTGCCCAATCTTATTTTTTGGCCAGTCCGAGACGTCTTTACTTTGCCAGTTTCCTCTGTTCCCAGAACAGTCTAGTGCAATTGTTTTCAGTTGCAATGACATTATTGCAAAAGTGTTTACTTATGATCAGCTAGCCTTTTAAAATGCTAAACCTGGATTATCAAACAACGTGTGATAGATCTCTGTAGTCCCATGTAGATGTCATCACAGAAATCATCCTTGTCCAGCTACATAGGACATGGAAAAAAGCCACAGAAGAGGACTGTCTACTAGTCCCCACCGGCACCCCGGCCTCCACACATCTGGAGGTCAGTTGTGACCAATACACTCCGGCCTCCACACATCTGGAGGTCAGTAGTGACCAATACACCCCGGCCACCACACATCTGGAGGTCAGTAGTGACCATTACACCCCGGCCTCCACACATCTAGAGGTCAGTAGTGACCAATAAAACAACCCAACGTTGGTCTCTTCACATCCCAGACAGACTTCCCTCGTTGACCACTTCCACACATGCAGATTATATTTAGCTGTGGTGGGGAACCCAGATTTCACCCCTCTCTTTCTCCCCTACTCTCTTTTGATCTCTTTCAACCTTTCAAACACTCGGGCGCTTAGGGGAGGCCTGTGTTGGACTCCTCAGGGAGCGTGTGGAATGAATGGGCCATTTCTAAATCTGCATGGGCATGAGGTAACCAGAGCCCAGCATACGAATAACACACACACAGCCAGATGCAGGCAGACGCAGGCAGACGCAGCCAGACGCAGCCAGACGCAGCCAGACGCAGGCAGACGCAGTCAAAAACCTGACCCACTGCCTGATAAGGTCAATGGTCCTGCTTTTCACACACATGTACCCAAACAGGTACATAGAAACATGCAGATATAAACAGGACTGTATGGACACATTAAATCAAGGTTAATTTGAATAAATGTTCATAATGTGAGTTTAACAGCGATTTAGTGATATGGTCCTTGGAGTTTAACGTTAATAACTGAAGTTCAGTGAGAACCTCCATAACGTGGATCCACAGATTTCAAACACAGTCCACTACGTTTAGTTGATTTGAGTTGATCGTTTTATACATTTGAGTAATTTCGCGGACACTTATTCAGAGTGCTGGACATTTCTGTGGATAAACCACACGACTCAGTAGTTCCTCATTAAGAACATTTTACTTAATTCATTAATTATTGTCAAGTCATTGAAGTAAAGAAACCCACGCCAGAGACCCATATAGATGGATATCGTCCACCAAGTTGGATTCCATTAAATGTAACACAAGCTTTTTCAAGCAACGTGACAGAATGACAGATTAGCAAAAGTTTAAATCCCTCATGGTTTTAGAGATATGGGATGATGACGTTGAATGCTCATTCAATATTAAACAGAAAACAGTCAAATTAAATAAGACTTAATTTAAAACACAGAATATAATAAACTGGCATATGAGTGAAATGTATAGTGATACTCTACAGAGCCCATAACACATTGGTTTTGAGGTTATTCTAGTGACACCAAAGCCCCAGTAAATTTCCTATCATGTACCTACATACGTAATGTCCTTGTGTTTGCAAGGCCTCTAGTATAATTTAAGACGGCCTTAATTCAAGAAGCTGTTACACTCGATCTGTAGAAGGGTGATAAAAATGTGATACAGACGATGAAATGGCCCAATAACTTTAAACTAACTCCCAGATCCATATGCATGTTCACATTACGAATATGCATGTTCAGATTACGAATATGCATGCTCACATTACGAATATGCATGCTCACATTACGAACATGCATGTTCACATTATGAATAAAGGACAATCACTGCAATACATTTCTATAGATGAATGAATGCCAACATGCTCTCCAACTTGATTGAGTTGCCTAACGTAGTATACAAAATCACTATGGTAACACCACATTCATTGGGGCAACAGACAATACAGGAAATACTCTAGTGTATGGTAAAATCTTACTACCATATATACACACTGTAGCTCATGTTAATCGGTTTAGTTCGCCAGAGTCAGTAAACTGAACCTAGTCATGGTTTGTGTTTAAGTATTTACTGACATAGTATGATGGTTAAGATTGATATGTTTGATAGTTTATAGGAATTCATATTTTTTATACGGCTAACGTCTACTAATAAGAGTGTTTAATGTGCTCTAGGTTAAAATGCAAATTACAGAACAATTATTCAAATGAGAGGTTAGCCACAGATAAAGTCCACAGAGAGCTTAGAGTCAGTTAAGCAGAGAGCAGTGTGTGCTGTTCTCTAGTGCTAGCTAGTTGGGCTCAACAGATGAGAGCAGAGAACCAGTGGCAGTATTTGAACTGGCATCAAATCTGAAGTTACCTGACATTACACAGTGTAGCTCTATTTGGAAACAGTGTATATATATTTATCAGAGGCTCTTACTGGACGATGGACAGGGTTTAAGTGTTTATATCTTCAGTATGGTAGGTGAAACAACCACACAGCTGAGTGAAATCACATCAATTAATTAGTTAACGACAAACAACGTCGATCCTAACAAAGGCACATGCCACGGTCGGCAGTAGTGAGTACCTACTGACAGTGGTCCTGGTCAGTAGTGGTGAGTACCTACTGACAGTGGTCCTGGTCAGTAGTGGTGAGTACCTACAGACAGTGGTCCTGGTCAGTAGTGGTGAGTACCTACTGACAGTGGTCCTGGTCAGTAGTGGTGAGTACCTACAGACAGTGGTCCTGGTAAGCAGTAGTGAGTACCTACTGACAGTGGTCCTGGTCAGTAGTGGTGAGTACCTACAGACAGTGGACCTGGTCAGTAGTGGTGAGTACCTACTGACAGTGGTCCTGGTCAGTAGTGGTGAGTACCTACTGACAGTGGTCCTGGTCGGCAGTAGTGAGTACCTACTGACAGTGGACCTGGTCAGTAGTGGTGAGTACCTACAGACAGTGGTCCTGGTCAGCAGTGGTGAGTACCTACAGACAGTGGACCTGGTCAGTAGTGGTGAGTACCTACTGACAGTGGACCTGGTCAGTAGTGGTGAGTACCTACAGACAGTGGTCCTGGTCAGTAGTGGTGAGTACCTACTGACAGTGGTCCTGGTCAGCAGTGGTGAGTACCTACTGACAGTGGTCCTGGTCAGCAGTGGTGAGTACCTACTGACAGTGGTCCTGGTCAGCAGTGGTGAGTACCTACTGACAGTGGTCCTGGTCAGTAGTGGTGAGTACCTACAGACAGTGGTCCTGGTCAGCAGTGGTGAGTACCTACAGACAGTGGTCCTGGTCAGTAGTGGTGAGTACCTACAGACAGTGGTCCTGGTCAGTAGTGGTGAGTACCTACTGACAGTGGTCCTGGTCAGTAGTGGTGAGTACCTACTGACAGTGGTCCTGGTCAGCAGTGGTGAGTACCTACTGACAGTGGTCCTGGTCAGTAGTGGTGAGTACCTACAGACAGTGGTCCTGGTCAGTAGTGGTGAGTACCTACTGACAGTGGTCCTGGTCAGCAGTGGTGAGTACCTACTGACAGTGGTCCTGGTCAGTAGTGGTGAGTACCTACTGACAGTGGTCCTGGTCAGTAGTGGTGAGTACCTACTGACAGTGGTCCTGGTCAGTAGTGGTGAGTACCTACAGACAGTGGTCCTGGTCAGTAGTGGTGAGTACCTACTGACAGTGGTCCTGGTCAGTAGTGGTGAGTACCTACTGACAGTGGTCCTGGTCAGCAGTGGTGAGTACCTACTGACTGTGGTCCTGGTCAGTAGTGGTGAGTACCTACTGACAGTGGTCCTGGTCAGTAGTGGTGAGTACCTACTGACAGTGGTCCTGGTCAGTAGTGGTGAGTACCTACTGACAGTGGTCCTGGTCAGTAGTGGTGAGTACCTACTGACAGTGGTCCTGGTCAGTAGTGGTGAGTACCTACTGACAGTGGACCTGGTCAGTAGTGGTGAGTACCTACAGACAGTGGTCCTGGTCAGTAGTGGTGAGTACCTACTGACAGTGGTCCTGGTCAGTAGTGGTGAGTTCCTACTGACAGTGGTCCTGGTCAGTAGTGGTGAGTACCTACTGACAGTGGTCCTGGTCAGTAGTGGTGAGTACCTACAGACAGTGGTCCTGGTCAGCAGTGGTGAGTACCTACTGACAGTGGACCTGGTCAGTAGTGGTGAGTACCTACTGACAGTGGACCTGGTCAGTAGTGGTGAGTACCTACTGACAGTGGTCCTGGTCAGCAGTAGTGAGTACCTACTGACAGTGGACCTGGTCAGTAGTGGTGAGTACCTACTGACAGTGGTCCTGGTCAGTAGTGGTGAGTACCTACTGACAGTGGACCTGGTCAGTAGTGGTGAGTACCTACTGACAGTGGACCTGGTCAGTAGTGGTGAGTACCTACTGACAGTGGTCCTGGTCAGTAGTGGTGAGTACCTACTGACAGTGGTCCTGGTCAGTAGTGGTGAGTACCTACTGACAGTGGTCCTGGTCAGTAGTGGTGAGTACCTACTGACAGTGGTCCTGGTCAGTAGTGGTGAGTACCTACTGACAGTGTTCCTGGTCAGTAGTGGTGAGTACCTACTGACAGTGTTCCTGGTCAGTAGTGGTGAGTACCTAAGCACATCTGCCCTCAACATCTGCACATCTGCCCTTAACAAATTCCTAGTCCAGCACCTTCATCCTTGGAGGAGAACATTGACACATTTAACATTCAACGAAGAAGCGAGGAGGCCCCTGACTGACACCAAGCCCACAGGCAAGGCCGTCAGGCTCTCTCAGTATTCTGCAAGCAGGTCTGAAACTGTTCTGCAAGGTTGGCACTTCACCACAGCACCATTAAGGAGTCTGACTGAGGTGAGAGTTTGATTCAAATGTTTAAATAACTTACATTCCAAGAATAAATATTTCTCTACTAATTGTGTTTACCTTGGCACATTTGAATTCTGGTGACATCATGGAAGTCTTAGAGTTCCCTGCTGTATCTACCATGGTCATGTCTGTCATCTATTGCTTTGTCCATTTTGAGGGTAAAAAATGTTAGTTTGGGAAAAAAAAAAATCCCCTGATTTTCTCCCACAGCACACAGTATCTAGCCGCACCAGTGTACCACACCAGTGTACCACACCAGTGTACCACACCAGTGTACCACACCATTGTACCACACCAGTGTACCACACCAGTGTACCACACCACTGTACCACACCAGTGTACCACACCACTGTACCACACCACTGTAAATCAGCCTGTGGGTTTCCTAGAGCAAATCCCCTGGCTTTTCCCTGTTGATTGATGCAGCCGTTTCATATTTACAGATGTCTTAACGACGTCTGGCTCATCTGGGCTGTGATACAGCCGGAGATTTGTCAGTGTGATAATATATTCCACGTAATGGTTTATATGGCTAATCTTCCCGAGACAATGAGACGACCAAATTAAATCACACTTAACCACACAAGATAGACTCGTATGGATTAAAGCCTAAAGCTGTTACGCCATTCTTCCAAACGCCTCTTTAAATGAGCAAGGCCCATGGTTCTCTGCATGCCAGAGGGGCTCTCACCCGATCACCCGAGTTAGAGTCTGGGCCACAGACCTGAAACACGGCTCCCATTTAAGACAACTTAAATGACCACCGTAGACAGATTAAGCAGAGTGAACAGAATAATGCCAATCATGTTTGGTGTAAAACACTCTCCATTCTATCACACTCTAATGTCCACCCCTCCATCTGGGAGCATCAGAGCAGCACACGGGCCTCAGAGACGGGAGGCTCAGAATCTGGGGCCCCTTTCTGTGTTCTGTCACATAACTGTTCCCTCTGGCCCCACAGGCCACCCCTGGAGTAACAGTTCCACCCCTGGAGTAACAGTTCCACCCCTGGAGTAACAGTTCCACCCCTGGAGTAACAGTTCCACCCCTGGAGTAACAGTTCCACCCCTGGAGTAACAGTTCCACCCCTGGAGTAACAGTTCCACCCCTGGAGTAACAGTTCCACCCCTGGAGTAACAGTTCCACCCCTGGAGTAACAGTTCCACCCCTGGAGTAACAGTTCCACCCCTGGAGTAACAGTTCCACCCCTGGAGTAACAGTTCCACCCCTGGAGTAACCGGTGCCAAGTTCCAACTGAACCATACAACTGCACCAGTACACAACATGGCTTACTACAGAGGGCTATTACAGGACGACAGAGAGCCAGTGTTCCCCTAAGTCTAACTGAGCCTAGTGGCGCGCGCACACACGCACACACGCGCACACGCGCACACACAAAGGTCCGTTCTGCTTCAGTGACATCCCCATAACTCCAGTCATCAGACCAGAGGTGAGAAATTAAAAACAACTAAATATACATGACTTTAATGAATGCATGGCTTTTTATGTAATAATTAATAAATAATAAAATACAGTATCCATCACATTGAAACATGCATATTTACTAACTAGTAGAAGTAGATGACAATATACTATATTTAAAAGTCAAATTAAGCGTGAGAATGAATATACAATATTAACTTTGATAGGACCTGGAGATAAAGTGCTGGCTGTGAGAAGTTAACCAAAGCAAGGAGGGTAGAAACAGGACAGAGTGGGTTTCAATGTGACCTGTTGTCCTTGAAGCAAAATAGTTCTGCTATATAGGTCACCACTTTTGTGTGCAATAACACATTTAATACTTAAAATGGCCACAGGAAATAAGAGGCGGAACTGTTCATTTTATACCAAAACATTTCAAGACAACGTTTAACGTCGCAATGAAAACATGGCACTGATTGCGTCATGAAATGGCAGAGTTTGTTGTTCCGCAAGCAAAATAGTTACCAACAGACAGGCAATATTTTACGGTCTAGACATTTACCAACAAAAACACCCCTGCCCACCCACACCATATTCTCGACTAATGAGTAATGAGACAATGTCACAGTAGATGCAGGAGAGAAAACACAGTGAGTTAAGGCTGAGAACATGTAGGTCCTGCAGGCTAACTCATGTAATTAAAGTGCCTTCAAATTGACATCAAATCTTAGTATTGTTCCCTGGATACAAACCCAATAACAGCAAATAACTAGAAAAATGTGGTCTCTTCAGGCAATTCCGATGATCCTGTGCTGTACACTGTCACGTACGGGTGAGCTGTGTTGTCACAGGGTGGTTGGGGAAAGGCACTCCTGTGTATCATGTTGATTGGGAGCACAGCCGTTTTGGGTTTAGCTAAGCACCGGACAAAGGTTAGTTAATCAGTGGGCCATTTAAGGTGCCTGGTTAGGTTCACGAGTTCTTGTTATTAATTTACGTTACGTGTCGTTATGACGGTGAATGTGTTTTGTCTATTGTCATTCACTGTGTGTTTTGGGGAAAATAGAAGTCGCTTTGTGTAAGCGCGTTTTATGTTTTTATGTTTTATGTTTATGCTGTTCGTTTTATTATGTGTGGATTACAAATAAACACCACAAACGAAATATATGCTGTGCTTCTCGCTCTTTCTGCCCTTCACCCTGAAAGTCCGTGACACACGCAGTTCTCTCGTATATGCAAAACATAATTACTCAATAACAGTCGCACATGGCCACAGACATTACTAACAGTAGTGAATCACACGTCAAAGCATGACACCATGTTCAACAGCCCTTAAGCCAAAACAGTGCGTTACTAGCAAACATAGTGGATTAGCTCTAGGAAATGTAACAAGCTAACATTAGCTGCTAGTTCAAGTGCTAACTTGAACTAGCAACCACACAAATGACTTGAGAATCCTACACATTTACATACATACATACATAACATACATAAATGCCCAAAGCCAATGCTGGCAATGTCGGAGTTATGAATCATTAAGCAGCTAATAACAATAATTAGTGTAAAAGGCCAGGGGCCTCCGGGTCAACAACAGGGTCTATAATTTAGAAAAGCAGAAGTCAGGGTTCACCCAGCTGTGCTCTGGTCAATGAGCCTATGTAATGCATTCATACAGACAGACGCACAAGGCTGAAAGAATTGCATATTGGAAGGTACTGGGCCGGTTAAAATGTGTGCTAAAGTGAAGCTTTTATTTTCACATGTTGGCTCTATTTACTAAATAAAAGACTAGAAACCATTCAAATCCAAACTATTAGATTCAAGTATAGATTCTGTCGAGTTTTTGTGCACAGATGATGTTATTATTATATTATTTTAATTACATTGCCGGTCGATTTTTAAGACACTATAGGATTTGAGATAATTAACTTGACAAATATATGTGGTTAATCAGGTGTTTGGCTGTATGATCTGGGAGAGCAGAAAAAAGATAAATAGTACAATTTGTAGACTGTGCGTTTGCCTTTGTAGTCTGCAATTGTTTCCTCTCAACATGAGGACTCAAGAGGTATCAATGAAAGTCTAGGATGTAAAGATGGGAAGTCTGGAAAAATAAACCACAGGCTCACCAAAAACTACAGTTCAGAAGATTATTAAAAAGAAGTAGTGGTGAAGTCATAAACGGAATAGCAAATAGCCTAATATCCCCAGAATGACCATAATACTATATTTCTTACTGTCAATATAAGGAACACTTAGGAAGCAGGAAATAAAATTAGCCACTACAATGTTCAAATTACTTCTATAAAAGAGCCTTCAATTGATTAAAATTCAAATAATCATGACCCTTTTCTGATGATGCAACTTGAGGCAAAAACTAAGTAAAAATTATCCAGTTCCAGCTTCACAGAGCATCACAGATACACAGCATGTGATGTTAAGACACGTTAAATCTCTCCCAAGTACTTTTCCACTCTTAAGGAAGGGTACTACAAATTTGATATAAAATTGGTAAAACCAATATTTACACAAACACAAAAAAGCTGATCATGTATACTCTGTATATACTCATGTATACAAAAAATAAAAAATAAACTCTAACCCCAGAGAAACGGTTCAATTTCAAATCCAAACCATTGGTGTCTAGTATCAAAACCAATATGTCACTGCTTGGGTACAGCATGTAAAGGGTGCATTTGTCAGATGAAAGTCTACTCAAAAGACAATAGAACAGAAACAACTAAGCAACTTTTTTGAGAAGAAAGCCTTGTGAATCAGACATGATAAACTGAGAGGAGAAATGGTGTTAAGTGATGTCTGTTAGCAATGTATGTTAGTCGACAGCCAACCTGCAGCTCAGCTAACTGACACAGGATGGGCTTGCTGACTTCCTGAACCAACCGAACAAAGGATTAACATCTACTTCTGTTATACTAGTTACAGCAGCTAGCCCAAAGAGGAAGTCAGAAATGGGGGCTGGGGCAGGAAGTGACATTATTCCATCTGGTCCCCAGCAGCAACCAATCGTAACGAAGATAGATAACAGACAATTACAGGCAACAGAAAATATTTTCAATCTCATGTGGAAGTGAGAAAGACAAAAACCTTTTAAGACCGCACGTCAGACCGCTTAAGAAAGAACATAATTAATTGGGAAAAAGGGAGCTTACTACTTTAAATTGTGATGTGGCTAAATTAGCAAAGGGCTTTTCTGTTTGCGTAGAGCACGTGGCTTTATCAGAGATCCCTCACACTGAGCCATAAACTGTTTGCCCACATGCCCATAAAGTTGATCTAATCTTATCAACATAATCCCTAGGAAGAAGTTTAGAGGTTTAAAATTATGTTTGCTAAAGCAAAGCAAAAACAAAGTGAACGTAGTGAAAAGCTGTTTATGTATAGTGATGGTTTGAGGCATGAATTCCCCTCCTTGTGTCCAACTCAACAACCATGGAACAGTAAAGTACACAGGGACGAGGTTTAGCCACTACGAAGTACTGTCATTAGTTTTGGAAGGCGATCAATGTTTGAATGTAGTAGGAAATGCACACATACTATAAAAGAAAATCTCAGCAAGGCTAATGACGGGTGGCTAACTATCTAAATAACATGAGCTAATGACGGTGGCTAACTATCTAATTAACATGAGCTAATGACGGTGGCTAACTATCTAATAAACATGAGCTAATGACGGTGGCTAACTATCTAATTAACATGAGCTAATGACGGTGGCTAACTATCTAATAAACATGAGCTAATGACGGTGGCTAACTATCTAATTAACATGAGCTAATGACGGTGGCTAACTATCTAATTAACATGAGCTAATGACAGGTTGCTAACTATCTAATTAACATGAGCTAATGACGGGTTGCTAACTACCTAATTAACATGAGCTAATGACAGTGGCTAACTATCTAATTAACATGAGCTAATGAAGGGTTGCTAACTATCTAATTTAACATGAGCTAATGACGGGTTGCTAACTACCTAATTAACATGAGCTAATGACGGTTGCTAACTATCTAATTTAACATGAGCTAATGACGGGTTGCTAACTACCCAATTAACATGAGCTAATGACGGGTTGCCAACTATCTAATTAACATGAGCTAATGACGGGTTGCCAACTATCTAATTGACATGAGCTAATGACGGGTTGCTAACTATCTAATTAACATGAGCTAATGACGAGTTGCTAACTATCTAAATCCCACCAGCCAATAGTGGTCTTGTTGATCGACACACCAAATATCTGACAAATGTCAGTTAAGTTCTTTGGCATGAGAAGTTATCCAAACAAATTGATCTTTACATTTGTGCCTTGTCCCAACATTACCCTTTGACCCCTTAGTTGTTGCCCGGCTAAATACCAGTGACAGTCAATAACCCTATCTATCAGCCCGACACAAGAGTGTCTGAACACTGGCTGACATCAAGGGCAAACCATTAATACATTTTGAAATGCGGAAATGTGGTGAAAAAACTATCTCTTGGAGTGTCTCTAGTCTAAACACATAGCTGATCAAGAGAAAGCATTAGAAACAGCTGGAATAATCCTACTAAACCCCGGCAGTGGTAGCAAGGACTCTGGCTTATCAGAGGGGTATGTAGGTGAGCTTAGTGTTAGCTACCCTACAGCCCTGACCCCTCATCCACCACAGAGAGCCAGTTCTCCCATGGGCTTTCCTCTCTTCTCCACATCTCCATCCATTCTCCTCATCTCTATCCCTCCATCCTTTACAGTTCTCTCCCCCCACTTCCATGGGAGAACACCTCACATTCTAGGTTTTATTCCTGTAGCCATTCATACATAACATGTACGCACGCATGACTGAATCGCATTAGATAAAAGCAACTCTCTAATGGCACATCTGATCCTCTCCTCTACTGAAGCTCTCCAGAAGCCAGTGTTCTTGTGAAAGGTATGAGGCCACGTGTCTTTGTTTGTCTCCGACACGATCTGCCCATGCAGCAAAAAAACAATGACGTGGAAGGAGCTGGCGGAGAAGGACAGAGCCTCTGGGGCTATATCGGGAACAGATAAAGGCCAGTGCACGCAGAAGGACAGAGCATCTGAGCCTATATCAGAAACAGATAAAGGCCAGTGGACGCAGAAGGACAGAGCATCTGAGCCTATATCAGAAACAGATAAAGGCCAGTGGACGCAGAAGGACAGAGCATCTGAGCCTATATCAGAAACAGATAAAGGCCAGTGGACGCAGAAGGACAGAGCATCTGAGCCTATATCAGAAACAGATAAAGGCCAGTGGACGCAGAAGGACAGAGCATCTGAGCCTATATCGGGAAAAGACAAAGCATGGCCTCATCCTGGGTCTACATGACAGATGTTTAGACAAATCTGCTCTCTTTGCCACACCCACACACCCCAACACACACACACACACTCACCCACACACCCCCACCCACACACCCCCACACCCAGCCTCTGCCTCTAACGCCACCTCTCACCTCAGTGAGACCAGCCTCTGCCACTAACGCCACCTCTCAACCCAGTGAGACCAGCCTCTGCCTCTAACGCCACCTCTCACCTCAGTGAGACCAGCCTCTGTCTCTAACGCCACCTCTCACCTCAGTGAGACCAGCCTACGCTATAGACCTACGCTTAGTGTCATCAGCAAACGACTTGCATAAAACTATGCGAACGTCTTATTAACAGTCTTTTATAGGCAGAAACTTGCACTATCTGACAGTGTGACCTAACATAAAGGGTTTGTTATTATAGCACATTATTAGGATGTCTTTATGTGTTCCCACCAGGTGGTGGACATTCTGTCTGTCTATAGATGCTACCATTGAGGTATAAAGGCATCTGTTGTTTGGCTGTGTTCACTACTGCTACGATTTGTGTCAGTTTGTGGTGCAGATCAAGAACACCTTATTGGCTGCCAAAACGAAACCGAAGATACGAAAGCAATAACAGGACGTTCACCTGCCCCAGGCAGTCATTACCATCAGGTCACAATACGCACTGAAGCTGTAATTACCATCAGGTCCCAATACGCACTGAAGCTGTAATTACCATCAGGTCCCAATACGCACTGAAGCTGTAATTACCATCAGGTCCCAATACGCACTGAAGCTGTAATTACCATCAGGTCCCAATACGCACTGAAGCTGTAATTACCATCAGGTCCCAATACGCACTGAAGCTGTAATTACCATCAGGTCCCAATACGCACTGAAGCTGTAATTACCATCAGGTCCCAATACGCACTGAAGCTGTAATTACCATCAGGTCCCAATACGCACTGAAGCTGTAATTACCATCAGGTCCCAATACGCACTGAAGCTGTAATTACCATCAGGTCCCAATACGCACTGAAGCTGTAATTACCATCAGGTCCCAATACCATCTGTAATTACCATCAGGTCCCAATACGCACTGAAGCTGTAATTACCATCAGGTCCCAATACGCACTGAAGCTGTAATTACCATCAGGTCCCAATACGCACTGAAGCTGTAATTACCATCAGGTCCCAATACGCACTGAAGCTGTAATTACCATCAGGTCCCAATACGCACTGAAGCTGTAATTACCATCAGGTCCCAATACGCACTGAAGCTGTAATTACCATCAGGTCCCAATACGCACTGGGGTGCGTGGCTGAAACAACCACTTCAAACATGCACTGAAGCTGGCTAGACAGTGGCCATGTCGAATGTTTTGTTGTGACTTTTGTGCCTTACATTGTAAAATCCCCTCATGACAATGGCTTGATTTGCCTAGATCTTCATAGAAATCTTTAGTATTCTCTGTCATGTCTGAGTTGCTGAGCAGCAGACGACATAAGAACGTTTGTTGAGGTGATGTTGGTAGACCGGGTTGGGGCGACTCTTCTTACCAGAGAAACACTGCTTCGTCTGTGTAATCAGTTCACTGTAATTACCCTCCAGCCAACAGAAGTGTGGAAGTGGTGAAAACATGGAGGAAAACGTCTCACCGGGCTTCTAAAACATTCTGAAGGAGAGCCACAGCACTCTGAAGTAACGCTGTCACAATTTATCAAGAAATCTGTGATCAACACTGTTAATCAAGTAATTGTTATCAAGTAACAATCTTATGCCTAAAAGCTCCTATTTGTCATGACAGGGAAACCAGAGAACATGGAGGAAGACATGTTACCAGTGCAAATCGGGAAAACAATAGCCAAGACAACATGCTTTCAATGAAAGCCAGTAGACTACATTCCTTAAGTGAAAACATGCTGCGCTTAAATTGTTAGACCAACTTTTCAAAAAACAAAACTGCCAAACAAGGTGCCATGTCTGGCAGAAACTGTCTGTTTTCACCCTTGCAAACCCCAGGGTCGCTCTATCAAAACTGGGGCACATCTAACCTCAGAAAGTAGCTTCTCACGCAATGAATATCATGAATGTTAAGTCTTTATGGACATGTCTCTGCAAATGTAGCGCAAACAACCACTCAGACTGCTGAAGACCACCAGTAGACAGAAAGGACAATATGGCCTCAGCCCCTGGGTATTCTGTATGGTATTCAGACATTTAGACCAACATAATGTCCTTGTTCAATCCTAGCGTAGACAGTATTATGTGCAATGAACACAGATCTGGACATGTCATTACTGCAGAAAAAAAGTTTTCATACGCTTCAACCAAATCTCACTTTAGTAACCCATTTCAGTGTTTGCTGAATACAAAAAAGGAACTTTGCTGATTTGTGTTGCATTGCTTTTCTTCCTGTCTGTGGGCAGAGGAGTCCAGACTAAAAAGACAGATGTAATGGCTTCTTAAAATAAGAAGTCCCCGTATTAAGAACTAGCAAACTACATTTCAACATTTGACCATAATTGTGGTCGCTCATATATATACAGTACACACACACACACACACACACACACACACACACACACCTAACTGAAAGGACTCTGAAAAACATGAATGATCAGACACAACTAATCAATTGCATTGTCCCCATATTCTAGCCTCACAAGCATTCCATGGCACATGTTGTTCCTGTTGACTACCACTTAAGGAACCCCAGATGCCCACTGCAGCAGAAAACGATGCATTTCTGTGGGTACGTAGCTATGGCGACCCAGAGGTTCTGAAGTAATGCGGTAGAGATGTGGTCAACATTCCCGCTTCCTGGACAGCCCTTACGCCAACCAGGATAAAATATATCCAGAGTTTTGTTCTATCCACAAGTCCAAAAATAGCAGCTGGCTCCAAGTCCCACAGTACTCCTCCCAATCTCACATTAAATTAAGGGAGGGAGGTTCACAAGACACGTATCAGGTCAGACATGTGGAGGAGGTTTCTTTCTGGCGTCAACAGCCAACAGTGCTAAAGAAGCATGACTTAGCTGTTATGCAGGATACCCTGGCCGCAGATGTGGGACTTAAAAGGGCTGGGCTTTACATGAGGCGAGATGTAAGAAACGCCATTTAATAAATATCGATTGAAATGGCATTCCATAGAGATTATATTCTGAGTTAGGATGCCACACACTGACTTCACACTGACTTCAGAGTTTGGGTAAAGCCAACGTGGGAATGTGTGATTGCAAAGTCATGAATTGATTTAGCGAACTTGATCCTGCAGGCTGTTCCAGCTATATTCAATAAATAAAGTACTTCATGGTTGGGACTCAATCCAATGATGGTGTTCTCAGGGACCGTGTTCACTGTGACAGTTGCATATGTACGCTTAATTACATTGTAATACTGCGTCGCCCATAACGATTTATTGGATTAAACTGCAACCTAAGGGAGATTTGTAAATAGAGACCATTGGCACATAACAGATAAGATTATTTTATGACTAGAACTAGAAATCACCTTTGAACTAACATTGTTACATTTGGTTCAATTTCAAACTGGGTGGATGTTTTCAACAAATGGACACGAAAGTGAATGTTGGAGAGTATTAGTGTTATTAGCATAATGCTGGTGAAGCTCAATCTCAGGCATTCCTAATATGAATCAACTTTTACCCTCAAACCCTGCAGCAGAGGCTAATAACTGATAAGAAATCTATGTGGTGGGGTTTAATTTGCATAGGACACGACCTTTGACTGCAGCTAACATCTAAACTGAAACATGAAAGCACAGCACTGAATAATTGGCTTATTTATTCTGGTGCTTTGCAAACACAAAACAAAAAATGCCATTGTAGTCATTTAGCAGACCACCATCCAAAGCAACATACGTGAGCATGAAGGGTTAAGGAACTTGGTAAAAGGCAATAAAATAGATTTGTTACCCCCATGTCAGCTCAAGTATTCCACATAGAAACCCTTTTTGCCCCAACCCTTCTAATTTAATGCATTCTTATTGTTGATCTACAGACACAGAGCTCTAAATTAGAAAGTAGAGTTCGCAAATGACTCAAGAAGAACAAACGCCTCAAGATGTTGTGATACACTAAGTCAGCAATACAAATGGTGTTCTAAGACCTCCATTAAACATCCAGTAAGGCAGAGCGAATCAACACAGGTCCTAGTATGATTCTGGCCCCTGATACGAACGAGAAATCACAAGTGTTTCTGGCCACCAGGATTGGAGTTGAATAACCATGCTATATGAGGTGTATAACCACATTTCAACACAGTTTTAATGATTAATAGTAAATTAATAGTGAATCAGATTGGGTGCATGTCCATTGACTGCTGAAGCACGCGTTTCAGCCAGCTGTCTGGCTCCAGGAGGCAATTCAAAACATTCCCAACAGGAGCCCCATGTTTCAGTCCAACAAATAAAGAGAAGTGGAAGAAGAGGACACAGCAAGTAATTCCTCTGTTTAGCTGTTTAGCATGTTTAGCATGTTTAGCATGTTTAGCATGTTTAGCATGTTTAGCATGGATGTTTGATGGGGTGGCAATAACACGACCGCTGTCAGAAATCTTTCATAACAAAGTCACATCACAAGATCTTTTAGCCATTTTCCTGATGCCCTGATCCAGAGAAACTTCCAGTAGCGAGGGCATACATGGTTATAGTTATAGGGATATCTGATTTTTTTGTTCAGGTACCTGAAGTAAATAAGATGACATATGCAAGCCATTGGCAGCTAAAGCAGTTAATTCTTGATTTTACAATATTTTTTCTTTTTGCTTTGTGACTCACGTATTTGTTTTGTAAAGAGACACAGCAGGAGAAAGAGCTTCTGAGTCATTTAGTTAAGTTGCAAACAAGTTATCTATGTAGGCAACAGAGATAGGGCTTCACAGTGTTAGCGTCACAGTGTTAGCGTCACAGTGATAGTGTCACAGTGTTAGCGTCACAGGGATAGCGTCACAGGGATAGCGTCACAGGGATAGCGTCACAGGGATAGCGTCACAGGGATAGCGTCACAGGGATAGCGTCACAGGGATAGCGTCACAGGGATAGCGTCACAGGGATAGCGTCACAGGGATAGCGCAGTGATAGCTTCACAGTGATAGCTTCACAGTGATCACAGTGATAGCTTCACAGTGATAGCTTCACAGTGATAGCTTCACAGTGATAGCTTCACAGTGATAGCTTCACAGTGATTGCTTCACAGTGATAGCTTCACAGTGATTGCTTCACAGTGATTGCTTCACAGTGATTGCTTCACAGTGATTGCTTCACAGTGATTGCTTCACAGGGATAGCTTCACAGGGATAGCTTCACAGGGATAGCTTCACAGGGATAGCTTCACAGGGATAGCTTCACAGGGATACCTTCACAGTGATATCTTCACATGGATAGCTTCACATGGATAGCTTCACATGGATAGCTTCACATGGATAGCTTCACATGGATATCTTCAAAGAGTTGGCAGTAATGTTTGAGAAGTCAAAGAGCATTAGATAAGTGTTCTGTACAACTTCAGACTGCACACAATGCTATATTCGCTTTAATTCCCCCCCTGCACACTCAGGCCTTTATGCATACATAAAACATATAGTGAAATGCAAGCGTTTGATTTTGCAGAGACAATAAAATGAAAGTAGAAGATAAGTACTAGTAATACGTTTAGAGCTTTATGAGCCTGTCTTAGCAATTTGTTTAGGTCTGTTCCCGTTTGTTAGCATAATGAAAATTGCTTAGTTCTTATCGTATTCTTACGGCTTGTAATAGACGTTAAATTGTAACATTCGGGTGACGACATATATCTTAGGATTAAGTAATAGATATTCAAAACCACACAGATCATGTGACCCAACAGAAAATCCAAACCACGGTCATGACAGTCTGTCATTGGTCTTACTCAGACCAGTCTCCTGAGAAAGGTATACAAGAGGTTAAGTTCATTTTACAGGCAAACACACCCACTCATGCCATGTTAATGAAAAACAAGCCCTAAATCTCAACCAGAGTATTGTTATGGGTTATAGAGGAAATGTTACTGATCAACAGCACAGCCTTAGAGAGCACAGCCTTAGAGAGCACAGCCTTAGAGAGCACAGCCTTAGAGAGCACAGCCTTAGAGAGCACAGCCCAGAGACTACAGCCCAGAGAGCAAAGGTCTTGCCTAAACCAAAGTCAATTACAATGGTTCAATTCCCCTAAAGAGAGCACTTAACAGACTGTAATAGTCTATTGCTTTCGGTTAATCATTGTCAAGTAAGACTTACATCAATAGCATCGGGGCACTTCTGTACTATTGCTTGGATAAGGTCTGAAACCTCATTATGGAAGTGGTAGCTTCCTCATAAAAGACACAGCTGGAGAGCTTTGAAATCAATTGAATAATCACTCTACCAGCTCCAAATATTGAAGTAAAGCCAGACATGCAGCCAGGGCATATTGAGTCACAGCCTACAAGTGTTGGCAAACACGTACAATTGGGCAAATAGGTTTGATATTCTGAAATATTCTAATTAGAAAATATATTCTGTAATATACTTTAAATGCCTTGACGTTAGTTAAGGACAGAGTAGTTTGTATTGACTCCTACTTCATCAAGAGTAATGTGCAAGAAGCACTCAAAAGTCCTGTATGAAAGAAGACGTATAGCACGTATGTTTGATAACATTTGACAGATGGATTTGACGTGCCGATCAAATAGAAATGCGGTGGGTAGAACCAATGAGCATCTCAGAACATGTAACATTACGAATCGCCCAGGCTCTATATGTGGTATATCTATACCCACCGTGCCATACCGTTTCCATTCTGACGCAACATATACTGGACACAGGAGGCGTGAGAAGCTCCCAGTAGATACTGCAAATAGTAGCCTACATCAAAATGGCCCGTGTGACCTTTAGGAGAATCACTACCTGACCT
The DNA here is from genome assembly GCA_029465975.1 of Dallia pectoralis. Classification (NCBI taxonomy): domain Eukaryota; kingdom Metazoa; phylum Chordata; class Actinopteri; order Esociformes; family Umbridae; genus Dallia; species Dallia pectoralis. The sequence continues at coordinate 17,749,250 of CM055744.1, forward strand.
ATAACTACAAGTTACACCACCTTCCTGCATGCCCGCACACCACCTTCCTGCATGCATGCACACCACCTTCCTGCATGCATGCACACCACCTTCCTGCATGCATGCACACCACCTTCCTGCATGCATGCACACCACCTTCCTGCATGCATGCACACCACCTTCCTGCATGCATGCACACCACCTTCCTGCATGCATGCACACCACCTTCCTGCATGCATGCACATCAACCATTTCCTCACTAGATCACAATCAACGCCCGTTACTTCGCAATGAAACATCAACACAACTTTACTCATTGTAGTCATGGACACAACTACCCACATATTCATGCGATCCTTTTAATTCCATGCGATGTATGGATGAATTGAGCATAATGTTTATTATCACATACCTAACAGGAGCAGTTTCACTTCTCTGGCCGCCTTCTCTCCATCTTCTCGAAGGTTTTTGTCAATCATTTTTGACCTTTCTGCCGCCGCTTTATCTTCCTGACTCACTGTACACCCCATGGTTCCGAGTGCACGCTTCAGGACTGCTGCTTTTGGGACAAAATCAGTGGGAAAAAACAATAATATCGCCTACTTTTAAGGTCTCAACTTTTTGGAAGCGCTTGAAAGTCAAAAGCGTACCCAGATCAGTGTTGCGAGGTTGTGCAATAGAACTTCCTCTTTGAGAAAAAAACTCTTGAAAGTAACTTCGATTCACCCACAAAAACACGCAACAAAATACCTATTCGATGCGCAAGGAATTTCTTTTTTCTATACGATTTTCCCTAGTTAGTATTATTCCCAAACCAAGTTTAAAGCCTATTGTTGTAACTCCAGTGACATGCTGTCCATGTGTTGGTAATCCGCAGGGGGACGCGTCAACACGATCAGTCAAGTTCACCTCCCAATAAAAGCATCGCATTTAAACCACGTTAAATTCCAGCAAAAGTAGTCCAGCTGTAAAAACAGAGGAGCAGATGGACGTTTAGATGATCTCTGATAAGCAATTAGAAAACAAAATCCCTATGAAGACGCGTTTTTTTCCCCAGGTCCCTTTTTGTTTAAATCTATAGGCGTTATACGTCTGAAGGCAGTTAAACACTCCGTTCTTCGTTCACATTTATCCGGTTTTAAAACCACACCCGAGTCAGATGTGAAGTTCCCCTTCAGCCGACAAACAGGAGACAGTTCAGTCACCTCGATGATATGTCCCAACCAATGATATGTCCCAACCAATGATATGTCCGTATAATGCGTTTGGGAAAACGCCCCCTACCGTTGCATTCTGGGAAATGTAGTGTTCCGTGAAATTGTTCCGTTGTTCCGTTTCTGGAGTGAGGGTTAATGTACATAAAAAATACGTTTGTTTATATCATTGTCATTGATCATGTTTTATTTTGACACTAACACTTTGACCTTCAATTTTTTCTAAAACGTTCGACTGTTGTGTCCACGTACATAGGTTGAACAACACATATCCTAAATAGGGTCACACAAATTATGATTTATGGTGTCCGATCACGTTTTAAAAATATCACTCAAGCATTTTAATTTAGTGTTGAATAAAAAAATAAATAGTATGCATAGTTTATATTAACTCTTCTTACGGCTGTTGGGTGCCCTCTTGTGGCCTCGATTGTGCACGCAAGACTGATGAATAAAAATGTTGATCTAAGATGTACTTTCTGCATGTGTTTATAATAATATGTGAGTTAATCTTTATAATAATATATGAGTTAATGTTCATAATAATATGTGTTTGATTGTGCAGTCTAAGATTTCTTGTTTACGGTTTCAAATTATAATGAATTTATAAGTATTAGACAGAATAAGGGAATTGAATTAAATGTTTTAAAACTGCTAGTATAATGACTAATAACGAGCCATTTGTATCTGTTGTCGAAATAACTGTTCTCAGTTAAATAAAGTATTTTAAAATTACTGTATTTATGTTATCTGAGAACAAATGCTATCTGACAGAAACAAAATGCAACACATGTGACCTATGTGAGAAAAAACTATTGCAGCTGAACATCAAGGTAGTAAACAAATTTGTTTTCCAAATGCATGATTTGTTTGCCTTAACGAGCACATGAAATGTGACCATATTCTGTTTGTTGATTGATGTTGATTTGACAAGTGAGACATCAGAAAAATAAACTGCTGTGGTGAGTGCAGTTGTCTTTGTGACGTGCTCCTCCCAAACCTGGTGACGTTTTGGGAGGAATGGCTTTTAACCTTCTATCCCTGGCTGTTTCTGTTGGCTCCTGCCTATCTGGAGCGTAAATAAAGGTCAGGGCAGCATGGCTTGAGGACACCTGACGCCAACACTCGTTCCTGCTGTATCCTCCTCTCCAGCTCCGTAAAAATCTCCAAAAAGCTTAGTTTTAGCCTCATCAGACCATATGACCTGGTTACTCTCAAATGTCCAATGAGAGTTAACACGCTCTTACAGTTTTAGTTTAGGGACAGTTGTCATGGTTGCAGCATGTACGTAATTGTACGTGTAGTTTGGGAGATTTGTTAACCTTAAGGAGATCCTTTTGCCACTTGAACAATTCTTCTTACTTTGTACAGGTTCAACATACAAATTAGTCCTCTTCCAGGGCGGTTCATTGCAGACCCATCTGTTTGAAACTATCGCCTGATAATAGTTGACGTTCGTGTTTTCTGTCATGATCTATATTTTTATTGCCAGTGCCTGATGCTTGAAGGTAAACAGCCTTATTTAATTTGTCTGTTCTCCGGCCTTTCCCACGTTGATAGACAACTAAAGGAGATTGGACTGTGTGTGTCACCTCTTACAGTATATATATATACCCCAGAAAATCAGGATGTCAAGGGTGACAATAGGTTAATGACACAAATGTAGTTGTCAATATACAGTAATTACATTCCGTTCATAAGATTTTCTAAAGGTGCAACAATTGTGGCAATCATGTTTTTAAATAAAATAATTACAACAATTATATTCACTCAATTAAATTCCTATAGTCTAAGATCAAGCTGATAAACCATAACGTTTTTTCACAGCGTTTTTTGTAAATATTTGCCGGCTGTGAATACAATTGTAGGGCACTGTATTTAGTGTAATAAAACAGATTTAGGAGTTTCAAAATCATAACTAAAATACCCAGATTATGTTATTTTATTATTTTTATTGCAATATTGTTTACAGTACAATAACTGCCAGTAATGTATTCAAATATATTGAGATCCAAGAAAATAAAGACATATATTGAAGGGGAAACAGGGTTTCAAAGCACTTCAAATTGATTACATTTACCTTTTCATGAGTCTAAAACTGTACCTTCTATTTACAATATACAAATTAGATATGCATATTGAATATAAAGGGTTTACATCTATATACATTATTTATAAAAGCTGGCTTAAGTCGATAGTTCATACAAGTTGTTATGAACACATATAACAATTTCATGAAACCTCATACTCTATCCGCCAGTAACCAGGCCGTTAGAGGTATCACATTTAACACAATGTCTCCCCCTAGTGCTAATACATGGTATTTTTAAGGGCTGACGTTAGATAAAAAGAACATACCAGTTGTAGATGACATAAAACGACACAAATTGTTAAAATACCTAACTTTTAATATTGTTGTTTATCAAATTGAATATGAATTAATCTATTAAGCTATAAAATATTTGACAGTTAGAGAGCGTAGGATAGAGCTGGTTGATTTTCAAATGTATCTCATTACACTGGCAAATATAGATCGGACATTTTTCACTTAAGGAAAAATGTGTCAGTTATTGATGAAAAAATACATTTGTTGTACATTTGACAGAACAATGATACAATAGTCATAAACAATATTACAGCACTCACTGTAGCATGCAAATTGTGCGACAAGAACAATGTCCGAGGGACAGAGGACTTTACATCTGACCTCTAAAATCTGCTCAGTTGGTCAACAGTCCCCAAAAGCAGCTACAGGAATGTTTAAAAACCTATCTGAAATACCATGCCACTCATACCCGACAGAACTCTGTAGTCAGATAAGGAATGCTTTACAGTGAGGCTTTTGAATCGTATACGAGTCATTTGGTTAGAGTCAATAAGAGTCATGAGACTGAAATACTGTATAACGGCCCATGAATCAACGACAACAGATCAACACATTGATAACAAATCAGGTTAATGAATCCATTTATCGTTTCACAATACAATTGTGACCTATACCTATACCACAACGTACATACAGAAGAGCTGTGTTTCATTTTAACAACACCGAAACACAATCCTTACAGTACATCTACTGTACATAGTTGTGTTATCTCCAGACAGCAAAGCAATACACACACACCATGTTCACACACCACATACACACACCACGTACACACACCACGTACACACACCACGTACACACACCACGTACACACACCATGTTCACACACCACGTACACACACACCACGTACACACACACCACGTACACACACACCACGTACACACACCACGTACACACACCATGTTCACACACCATATACACACACCACGTACACACACCACGTACACACACCACGTACACACACCACGTACACACACCACGTTCACACACCACGTTCACACACCATGTACACACACCACGTACACACACCATGTTCACACACCACGTACACACACCATGTTCACACACCATATACACACACCACGTACACACACCACGTACACACACCACGTACACACACCACGTTCACACACCACGTTCACACACCACGTACACACACCACGTACACACACCACGTTCACACACCACGTTCACACACCACGTTCACACACCACGTTCACACACCATGTACACACACCACGTACACACACCATGTTCACACACCACGTACACACACCATGTTCACACACCATGTACACACACCACGTACACACACCATGTTCACACACCACGCACACACACCATGTACACACACCACGTACACACACCATGTTCACACACCATGTACACACACCACGTTCACACTAACTTCAAGGGTTTGCGTAGCACTATGTAAAAACAGAACAGGGGACATAGAGCTTCAAGTAGTTGGAGAAAACATCCTTGTACCATGTTAGACCTTAAATCCAATTATTTCTGTAATGTAACATAGACTGGATTACATAGTTATGATTTAGGAATGTTTCAGATATTGTAATTAGTATTACAGTGGCCAGTGTCAAACCTTTAAAATCAAACATACAAAACATAACTATCTTACCAATACAATGTCAATTGATTAATGAATATAGGAAAAGGTTGTGCTCATCAGCTGAATGCGTTATAGCTAACCACTTAACAGGAATGTTAGAGAGACAATGACACCACATCATATGACATCATGATGACATCACCACATCATGACATCATCAACAGACTGAACTTCTGTTCAGGGACCAAGCAGCAACAACCCTGGCTTGTCCCAGAAATAACAACAGTCGTACACATCATCTTCGATTCACCACGTACAGAATTGACCCTGTGAGTTGTCTTTATATTTTTTGGTAATCTCCGATTACTTTCAAGAAATATATATTTTGTTCAGAAACACAACAAAACCAATCTAGATCGACAGATACTTACAGTTTAGAACTACGCAAAATACAAGACAGACACACCTATGTCACCTTGATACTGTCTCTGAAGAAAGACTCCAAAGTTGACACTATCTTTCATTATGAAATAAAAAGGAAGAAAAATATATAGCTCTGTAAATATCCTCCTGTATTATAAGTGTAGAGTCCACGTCCATGCTCTGATGTGACGAGTGAAGCTCAGTGTGTAGCAGGACCTCATGGCATATAGCGTAACAGCAGCAGCAAATACCACACAATGTTGCCACAGTAACTGCCAATTTGTCCAACAGCTTTAAGTGCCATATTTCCACAGAGTATTGCTATAAAATATTCACATGAATAAGTTAATACACAGTCTTTGTATCCTCCCCCCCCCCTATCATCGAGGAAAGCTGTGTGGCTGTCTTGACTTGAGTATGGGTAATTTTGCTTTTATTCTCAGAGTGCAGGTTTATAAGGAGATAAGTAGTGGGTCTGATTTAGGAGCAGAGCTGAAATGCCAGGATGGCAGATCGAAAGAACTAGCTTCAGTAACTGTTTAGTTTTAATTCCACTATTGTCTTTGTCAGAAGGCATGTTGGCCTCCACATTGTGCCTGGGGCTTTAGTTCTACGTGTCCTGAGTGAGCAGCATTAAAACAGACACCACCCGGACATCAAGACAATGTGGCTCACACCTTCTGCAGGAAGACGGGGCTAAATATATCCATGACAACAAAGAGAAAGTACAATACAGGTCTAGATTTACATATTAAAAACAAAGGATGGTTGAAGCAACTTAATGACCGTTGTTGGTTTTGCTACTTCCTGACGTCCAATCAATGAAGATAAAACTGAGACTCATTATCATAAAGAGGAAGCCAATTCCAGCGAAGCAGGCAGCCTGTGAGAGAAAGAGAGAGGCGATAGGTGAGATTGGAGAGGTGGAGAGAGGTGATAGAGAGAGAGAGAGGAGATAGAGAGAAAGAGAGAGGAGATAGAGAGAGAGGGAGGGTAGGTGAGAGAGAGAGAGGGAGAGGTGATAGAGAGAAAGAGAGGGGTGATAGAGAGAAAGAGAGGGGTGATAGAGAGAGCGAGAGAGAGAGAGAGAGAGAGAGAGGAGATAGAGAGAGAGACCAAAATGAGAAATAATGCACACACAATTGATGATGTTATTGAGTTTAGCCTAACATAGAAATGTGCTCAAAGTGATTAAACCACAGTTGTTGTAGTCTAGGGCTTATGAATCAATGTAATTATTATATTAAAGTGGCAGGACATTAAAAACCGCCTTACTCACTCAGCAAATAATATTAAACTGAACGGATGAATGATTTAATCAACGGCATCTATATTTAGCAAATCCAACCTTGTTTTCAGTGCACACTCATTAGACGTTCCCTCTGTACACATGGACATCTAATGAATCTTTGTCTTTATGTTCATCTCTGTGATGATGATAAGATCCATGTCGTCCTTAACAGGACTGTTCTGAGTTCTAACATATCGTGCGGTATGATAATAGGAACGCCTAGGGAACCAGGCTCACCAGGATTTTGGGGGTGGAACTCATTGGCTCCTGTTCCTTCGGAACGATGCGGATGTAGAAGATGGCGGGAAAAATAAAGATGAGGCAAGGAGCAGATGTGGCACCTGAGGGAAGAGAAGACACTCTGTAACCACGATGTCAAAAAACCAACAAACAAAACTGGAGAATGAAAGAGTTCAATATAACACTCCGTTTCTGTTAGAATAACACCAGCTGGTAACAGTTTACAGTTTAATTTACAAGAATTACACACTCTGGGTGTTAAATCAACAATACTTTGGACAATTACACACTCTGGGTGTTAAATCAACAATACTTTGGACAATTAAACACTCTGGGTGTTAAATCAACAATACTTTGGACAATTAAACACTCTGGTTGTTAAATCAACAATACTTTGGACAATTACACACTCTGGGTGTTAAATCAACAATACTTTGCACAATTAAACACTCTGGGTGTTAAATCAACAATACTTTGGACAATTAAACACTCTGGGGTGACAACAAGCTGCAGAAACCAAGCCCTATTAGAGGAGTTAGAAGCCTTCGTAACTGATTGAATGAGTCAGTTGTGGAAGAATCACAAGACTTTGATTAAGGTTTATAGAAGGCATTCCTGGGTGATTTAGGAGCTTTCCACTAACATGAATCCAGATCCGTTACGGCATGTACTGTATTACCGATTGAACGCATATGGGATCAGAGAGCCTGGGATGAAATATTATTACCAAGTGAAGGTTGAGATAACGGAGGGCCGTAGAATTTCCTTTGTCTGCACAATAATATCACCTGAGAGTGATAATAACAGTGGAACAGCTCCTGTCATTGTCTCAGATCAGACAGCAGGGACTGTATGTGTGTGTAGTGATACCATGTGACCTGAGACAAGATAGCTAACATTATTTAAATAGGCTAACAGGATAAACAAACATATTATGTATACTACAATACATGCATTTATATAGCTTCCAAAATATGTTCTTTACAATGGAGTTCAGTGGCAGAAATCCTACAGTGGAGAAAATGTCTACTGCAAGGAGACTGGATTAACATGAGCTCCTAACATGTTCGTTCACAACACAATTAGCATAAACATTATACTAGCAGATGTTGTTGCTGGTGAAGTGAAATGCTTGTGTACTGACTCGCAAACAATAGAGTTGAATAAAATAATGTGGTGGAAATGTGGAGATGTAGAAATGAGGAGATGTTAAAAATGAGGAGATGTGGAATTGAGGAAATGTAGAAATGAGGAGATGTAGAAATGAGGAAATGTGGAAATGAGGAGAGGTGGACTCCGCCCTGTTCTGTGCAAAGAGCTCCAGGCACAATCATTTGTAAAGAACATGTTTCCATTTCCTACCAATAATGCCGAAGATGCCCAAGATGTTTGGAGCAAAGATGACCAGCATGTTGATGAGGGTGATCAGGGTGACCGCGATGGCGATGTGTCGGGGCCAGTAGAACGTTTTGTTGGGGAAAAACAACTGCTGGATGGCTCTTCTCACCTGACGACAACACACACACACACACAGACACACAGACACACACACACACGATAGTTGTTTTCCCACCCATACACACTCTCATCGAGAGTCGAGAAATGTGTCTTCTGAAGAATATCCGTTTCCATTCTGGTTCTAATCTCACTACTCGTTCAACTAGGAAGTCCGGAATGGAATCCTTACAAGCCGGAGGGAATGCACTCTACACCATTGTACCTCAGCCTGGCTGACAGACTCCTGAGCCTCCACAGGAAGTCACAGGAAGTAACAGGAAGTAACAGGAAGTAACAGTGAATGTGTTTGATTGGACAACTCACAGGGAAGAGCACTATGGGGACAGTGAGCGTGACAGCGGTGAGCACAGCCAGACGCACACACAGGATCAGGTTGTCGTAGGGGTCCAGACGACTATATGTGTGAAGCAGCTCAGACTCCACCTCACCTACAAGACAAGTTATATTAGGAACAGAAATGTGTTTCTGTTCTATAAAAAGGCAAACGGTATCTTGCTAACATAATACATGCAGCAAATTGAACTGAAAGCCTTATAATTAATATATATATATATATATATATATATATATATATATATACAAACAAAACAGTGATATACTGGTTTCTCTGTTAAATAAAGTTAATTCCCTCAGACATTATAAGCTGGTCTGATATGAGCAATGGCATCTAGGTGGAGTGGTAATATCAGTGATGGCCTCTAGGTGGAGTGGTAATATCAGTGATGGCCTCTAGGTGGAGTGGTAATATCAGTGATGGCCTCTAGGTTGAGTGGTAATATCAGCGATGGCCTCTAAATGGAGTGGTAATATCAGTGATGGCCTCTAGGTGGAGTGGTAATATCAGTGATGGTCTCTAGGTGGAGTGGTAATATCAGTGATGGCCTCTCGGTGGAGTGGTATTATCAGTGATGGCCTCTTGGTGGAGTGGTAATATCAGTGATGGCCTCTAGGTGGAGTGGAGTGGTAATATCAGTGATGGCCTCTAGGTGGAGTGGTAATATCAGTGATGGCCTCTAGGTGGAATGGTAATATCAGCGATGGCCTCTAGGTTGAGTGGTAATATCAGCGATGGCCTCTAAATGAGGTGGTAATATCAGTGATGGCCTCTAGGTGGAGTGGTAATATCAGTGATGGCCTCTAGGTGGAGTGGTAATATCAGTGATGGCCTCTAGGTGGAGTGGTAATATCAGTGATGGCCTCTAGGTGGAGTGGTAATATCAGTGATGGCCTCTAGGTGGAGTGGTAATATCAGTGATGGCCTCTAGGTGGAGTGGTAATATCAGTGATGGCCTCTAGGTGGAGTGGTAATATCCGTGATGGCCTCTAGGTGGAGTGGTAATATCAGCGATGGCCTCTAGGTGGAGTGGTAATATCAGCGATGGCCTCTAGGTGGAGTGGTAATATCAGTGATGGCCTCTAGGTGGAGTGGTAATATCAGTGATGGCCTCTAGGTGGAGTGGTAATATCAGCGATGGCCTCTAGGTGGAGTGGTAATATCAGCGATGGCCTCTAGGTGGAGTGGTAATATCAGCGATGGCCTCTAGGTGGAGTGGTAATATCAGCGATGGCCTCTAGGTGGAGTGGTAATATCAGTGATGGCCTCTAGGTGGAGTGGTAATATCAGCGATGGCCTCTAGGTGGAGTGGTAATATCAGTAATGGCCTCTAGGTGGAGTGTTAATATCAGTGATGGCCTCTAGATGGAGTGGTAATATCAGTGATGGCCTCTAGGTGGAGTGGTAATATCAGTGATGGCCTCTAGGTGGAGTGGTAATATCAGTGATGGCCTCTAGGTGGAGTGGTAATATCAGTGATGGCCTCTAGGTGGAGTGGTAATATCAGTGATGGCCTCTAGGTGGAGTGGTAATATCAGTGATGGCCTCTAGGTGGAGTTGTAACTTCATGATGTTTTCAAATTTGCTACAGGCACTTGATCAATCATCTCATCCGAGTGATTTTATAAGTCTCTGAAGCCTCAGCAATTTGTCAATGCAAATTAATTGCAAACATAATAATTTCTTTGGCTGTTAGCTGACTGAAGCTTTGAATAAATAGGCATACATGGGGGATAGAGAAAAAGACACAGACAGTCAGACAGACAGACAGATAGATATACAGATAAATAGACAGATCAATAGATATATAAATAGAAAGGTAGATAGACAGATCAATAGATAGATCAATAGATTGATAGATATACAGATAAATACACAGATCAATAGATAGTTAGATAAATAGATAGATAAATGTATAAATATATAGATAGATTACAGGGGCATAGATAGACTCACCATAGAAGGTTAGGTATCCAAACAGAGCAGCCAGGAAGTACATGGTGTACATGACTACAATGGAGATGTTGGACACCTGTTGCATCCGTCTCTTTGAAGGGCTGTAATCAGAAAATATTAAATGGTGTGATGTCACATAGACGTATACATCATACACACACAAACACAGAAACACACACACCAGTACCCACACAAACACACAAACACACACCAGTACCCACACAAACACACACCAGTACACACACAAACACACACCAGTACACACACAAACACACACCAGTACCCACACAAACACACACCAGTACCCACACAAACACACACCAGTACCCACACAAACACACACCAGTACCCACACAAACACACACCAGTACACACACAAACACACACCAGTACCCACACAAACACACACCAGTACACACACAAACACACACCAGTACACACACAAACACACACCAGTACCCACACAAACACACAGCAGTACCCACACAAACACACACCAGTACCCACACAAACACACACCAGTACCCACACAAACACACACCAGTACCCACACAAACACACACCAGTACCCACACAAACACACACCAGTACCCACACAAACACACACCAGTACCCACACAAACACAACACAACGAACATGTTCTAGCGTTTCCGTTTTCCTTCTTTACGTGTCATACTTTATACGTTACATAACATCCGACACTCATGTGAATTGAATACGGTCAGATCAGTAGACAGATGTTCCAGTGGGCTCAACAAGGCATGAAGACGATACTGCATATTCAGATTATCATCAGACTAGCCTTACGAGCACATGACAGAGATCAGGCCAAGCTGCGTGCATGTGACACTGGCATAGCCGAGCACTAAGCTGACACAGTGAATTTCCTGTCTTCAGTGTGAACTGTATTGAGGGCCCAAAAGTAAACAGCAGCAGTGTTGCATCCTGGGTAAGTGGGGCACCTACTTTTTGAGCTCAGTGTAAATGGGCAGGACCTCAGGGTGGCAGACGAAGGCAAACGCCAGGATGGGGATGGTATAGGCCGTCTGGAGGGAAAGAACAGAGCACTGTAAAAATATCACCATGGATACAGCGGCGCAGGGCTCAGCCATCTTACACCAACCTAATGTAGCACTGGTCATTAGAGCCTTAAAGCACATCACACAGCCCAAACTGTTTTCCTGTGATTAACCTGGCTACTGACCAGCTTTCAGCCTGCTTAGGGTGGATTCCTGAGCTGTAAAGCAGATCAGCGGGAGAGATTGGCCCAACTAGCGGGGTAACTAAGAAAGTCTGACACGTCTTTAACTGATGAAAACATAATGGGGTTTCTAGTCAATACAATCTACTGTGAATTGAGAGCAATATAACAACTGCATATTATTGCTAACAGTACTGATGCAATCATATAACCCATAATGGCAATTGACTACAGTTGTATTACTGTAATAATGTAGAATATATACAGTTCACAGTTGTTAAAGCATTCGCTCTTGACAGGACATAGTGGCCTCAGAGAAGCCAGGCTGTTTGCACAAGGCCAGAGTTGGCCCCCAGACAGAGGACTAGTAATGTGTAATACAGGGCCAGAGTTGGCCCCCAAACAGAGGACTATTAATGTGTAATACAGGACCAGAATTGGCCCCCAAACAGAGGACTATTAATGTGTAATACAGGGCCAGAGTTGGCCCCCAAACAGAGGACTATTAATGTGTAATACAGGACCAGAATTGGCCCCCAGACAGAGGACTAGTAATGTGTAATACAGGGCCAGAATTGGCCCCCAAACAGAGGACTATTAATGTGTAATACAGGGCCAGAGTTGGCCCCCAGACAGAGGACTAGTAATGTGTAATACAGGGCCAGAGTTGGCCCCCAGACAGAGGACTATTAATGTGTAATACAGGGCCAGAGTTGGCCCCCAAACAGAGGACTATTAATGTGTAATATAGGGCCAGAGTTGGCCCCCAAACAGAGGACTATTAATGTGTAATACAGGACCAGAATTGGCCCCCAAACAGAGGACTATTAATGTGTAATACAGGGCCAGAGTTGGCCCCCAAACAGAGGACTATTAATGTGTAATACAGGACCCGAATTGGCCCCCAAACAGAGGACTATTAATGTGTAATACAGGGCCAGAGGCTGACATGTCTGTCCTCTAACACAGGAACAATGAAATGAAGAAATGTAACCTTAACATTAAGGATGGACCTGAGATCGTATTCAGACCTGAAGCTTTCTAGAGCGTCTGACAAATGCAATGTGATTTAACACAGTATGACAGCTCAGAGAAACAACAGACATAAGTGACTTGGTCCCAATCTAACCAGCTTGTTAAAGGTTTTATAGAACAATGGAGGTGGAAAGGCCGGACCGATGAAACCACCTGGATGGAAACTGGATGAAACCACCTGGATGGAAACTGGATGGAAACCCACCTGGATGGAAACCCACCTGGATGGAAACCCACCTGGATGGAAACTGGATGGAAACCCACCTGGATGGAAACCCACCTGGATGGAAACTGGATGGAAACCCACCTGGATGGAAACCCACCTGGATGGAAACCACCTGGATGGAAACCACCTGGATGGAAACCACCTGGATGGAAACCCACCTGTGAGTTAAGGTTGACCATTTTGGGAGTGCAGGCTGGGTTGTAAATTGTGTCATTGATGACAGAAGTCAAAATGGCCGTGCTGTTCATGGTGAAGTCCATAAAGGGACAAGGGGTTTGGAACTTCTTGTAGATGACCTGAGAACCAAAAAGAAAAGGTTGGAGTGATAAGACAAGGAGCATGAGCCTGAATTCAGAGTGTGACAGAGACGTGGGCTCAGCCAGGGACAGAGGGAAGGAAATAGGCATGAAGTACTAAAACTAGGTCAGAGAAAAAAACACACATGTGCGTGTCTGAAACAGCAGGGCACAAAACGGAATATTTAACACTCACAGTGACTACGCTCAGTGTAGTGAATTTGTTTTACATGTTGTGTAAAAAAGCCAAAACATTATTTAGTAGATTACTGTAAATATGACAAGTATATTTTAGTTAACAGATTGTATTGTATAAATGCATAACAGGTGGAGGTCTACTGTATAGCGTTACAATACATACCGCAATGAGGAAAAACACCATACAGCAAAGAGAGAAGCCACTGGTGTAACCCAGGTATCCTGAAGAACAAAAATACAGAAAGCTAAATCAGAACCACTCATGTCACATTTAACACAATGAGCCAAAGGAAGTAAAAATAACTTCATTTTGTCACCTTCACTTTTTCCTCCACGTAAATGATAGGGTATGAATTCAAACATCCCAGTTACATGACAATGTGTTTGAGTTCCAACTGTATAGTTGGCGTGTCTGTTCCCAGAATGCACTAGTGAAGAATAGTGAGCTGAAGATAAATACTGGGCCCTGAAAACTGGCAAGTGAATTTCTCTGCCTGTCTGTCTTCACTCTTCAGTCTGTGTATCTTTCTATCTTCCTTTTATCTCTCAATCTCTATCTATATATTCTTTTGAACCAATCTCAACAGGAGGGAAATCTTGAATAAGAGGTCAGGACTTTTCTCCCAGCCTACTTTCCCTGTCTCACTGACTGAGAGCAAATCATATGGAAGAAAGACACAAAGAGACGACAAAGAAGGAAACGCTGTCACTTGACAAAAGCTTTGTAGACATTTTCCTTTGTTAAATGAGAGATCTCATTAAATGAAGTCGATGCCATGCAAGGATTTCTAAGCCAGAGATTATTCCATTTTCGTAGGAGTGGTGACAGAAACTTTATTTCACATGACTCGACTTGGCCTCACTGAGATCTACTGAGAGCACTTCATGAAGCAGTCGGAAGGTTTTAGCCACACAACAAAGGACAAACAAAGAAGACCAGAGAGTGGGAAAGCTGGTCGAAAAAAAAGTGTGTTAGCGTGAGACAGAGTAACTAACTGGTTCTTGTAATTTATTGGTTATGGAGAAAGCAGGAAGAATAATCCATGTTGACTCAAACTCAGTTGGAACATTTTATGTGCAAGTCAATGTCAAAGTATATTATTAAATATGATGAAATAGTTTAAATTGAGATTAACGATGACTCACCTAACTGCTTCATCAAAGCCAGTGGTATGATCACACTGATGGAAACCAGAACCACCAGGTACTTCCCATTTAGGTACCACTCACTGGATCGGGGAACCAGAAGAGAAATGGGAATGAGGGAGTAGCAAACATAGTTATTTACTACATATTTGGTTTGGTTTTGTAAGGGACATTGACTAACTGAGCACCTCCCTCTATAACACCAGACTAACTGATCACCTCCCTCTATAACAACAGACTAACTGATCACCTCCCTCTATAACACCAGACTAACTGATCACCTCCCTCTATAACACCAGACTAACTGAGCACCTCCCTCTATAACACCAGACTAACTGAGCACCTCCCTCTATAACACCAGACTAACTGAGCACCTCCCTCTATAACACCAGACTAACTGATCACCTCCCTCTATAACACACATATACACCAGACTAACTGACCACCTCCCTCTATAACACCAGACTAACTGATCACCTCCCTCTATAACACCAGACTAACTGATCACCTCCCTCTATAACACACATCTACACCAGACTAACTGATCACCTCCCTCTATAACAACAGACTAACTGATCACCTCCCTCTATAACACCAGACTAACTGACCACCTCCCTCTATAACACACATATACACCAGACTAACTGACCACCTCCCTCTATAACACCAGACTAACTGATCACCTCCCTCTATAACACCAGACTAACTGATCACCTCCCTCTATAACACCAGACTAACTGATCACCTCCCTCTATAACACCAGACTAACTGATCACCTCCCTCTATAACACACATCTACACCAGACTAACTGACCACCTCCCTCTATAACACACATCTACACCAGACTAACTGATCACCTCCCTCTATAACACCAGACTAACTGATCACCTCCCTCTATAACACCAGACTA